>JAVXUP010000443.1:0-473054 GCA_033070095.1 Escallonia herrerae | reverse complement strand
GCGCATCAATCCGTAAAGCATAATCCAAATCCATAACTCCAAGAATTATGCTAATGTGCTCTTTCCATTTTCTAAAATTGGTGCCGCTCAATGATTAAATAGAGGAAAGATAGCCAGTAATTGCAGCAAGATTATACGCTAAATAACAACAATAATCATGCACGTTAGTACTGAAAATCCACATAATGAAAAACGTTAGTTCATCATTTAACATAATAAAATAAATTGAGGGATAAACAATTTATTTGTATGAAAAAGGTAAATACACAAAACCTTTCTCAAAAGAAAAAATTAACATATCACTTATAACCTTCCGTTGGGCCGGTTATTAACATACAAGTGTTTTTCTATCCTTAACAATTTGGAAATCATTAAAAGCAACATGAGCACGAATTATATCACCGTTAGGCAGAAAATAATTTGACCTATGCAACTTATTATTTCCTTTCTTTTCGCTTAAAAATTAAAATATAATCTTCCGTTAGGCCGATTAATATTTTAATTAATAAGCGTAATGTGATGTGGTTTATCATTATCTCAACTTATAAAAGACAATAAACTTCCGTTGGGCCGCTTACCGCCAAAATAAGTAGGAACCACTAATTATTTCACGTTCATTATCATAGTCTAGACATGTCAAACAAAGCATAAAGTTTTGGCATGATCTCGTAATTTCAGACTAATTGGAATTATAATAATATTAGCACGTTATATTCATCAGTATCCCAAAATAAACCAATATTAAAACATTGCCGCGTTACAAATTTTATTTTGTAAGGCTCAATTAAAATACACAAGCCTAATTTTTTTTAGAGTAGCCAAACAGGCTCGAATTAGCACTTACAGGCCCAATTTTAAGTGGCCAACTTCAGCCTACTTTGAAGGCCTAAAGTCTAGCCAGAAAGCCCTTTAATCATGCCCTTTGTGGCCCAATTTAGTTGTAGACAGCAAGCTCTTAACAGGCCTTTTACGGGCCAACAGCTTCGGCCCACATAACTAACCACTAGCCACATGGGACAATGGCTTCAGGCCACAAACCAGACCCAAAACAAGCCTAAATCATAACCTTTCTGCTGGGCCACTTAACAGGCCACATGGCCTTTTGGCTAAATAATAAAACACCAACGACATGGGATCTACTAGGTCATTAACATGCCACAAAATTACTTTAAACGCCCCAATCTTGCTGGCCCAAAATTCAAAGCCAACCAACAGCCACACGACAAAACAACAGCCAGCCAACATGCCGCATGCCCAATTTTCCAGCCAAAAATTATATCCAGCCTATCTAATCTGGGCCAAAGCCACATGCCCATATTCATAACCTACTAGTTTTGGCAACCAACACCCGTTTTCAGCCCAACAGCCCCCCCCCCCCCCCCCCCTTTTCTTTCACTTCAACGTTAAGCATAATTCTTCAAGATATTCAAAAATTTTGAAGGGAATTCTATATTCATGCAATTGATTAACGCGGCTCTGATACCACATGTTAGAATTTATTTATTCATCTTGACCCCATAATCAAGACCATTAGAATCTTACAATAATATAAACATAAGAACAATAGGGTTACGAACTCACCGGAATCGAAAAAAGCCATAGATTACCAAGTGCTTTATTCCGATAATGAAAGAACGCCAAGATGCGGAAGCGAACACGTATCCTTTGGTATTGATCTTCACTACTCTTCTCTATTCTTTATGATGTAATAGATTGGTGTATTTTTCTTTTGTCTAGGAGGCAAAACAGTGGCCAAACATTATGATACCCTAAGCTCTAAGAAAAGAGATATTTATATAGAGAGAGTAGTTGAATTAACCCTAAAACCTGCCAAATCTCAAACATCCATCAAAGTTAAGAGATTAGGGTCTATAAGCCTTTTATACACAATAAATCATTAGTGTATTAGATGTTAAAATAAAATAGGCCCATAATGTTATTTAGCCAAATTTAATTGATTAATGTCCAAGTCAAATAATAAGTCAACAATAGTATGACCCGTTAGGCCACCTAATTGGATTGGACCGATCAAATTCAAAAAAAAAAAAAAACATTACGCCCACGTGAAAAGGGCCTAGTCTTTTAAAAGAAATTAACTAAATAGGTTTGGTTGAAGAAATGCAACTAAAAATGACACAAGCATCTTAGAGCCTATTTAGGATTAATCCTCGAAAGCAAATATTCATTTAATTTTCAATCAGCTTTAAGTTATTTTTAGCAAAATCAGATTTAATCTATTGATCGTGTTTAGATAGAAGTATTAAAAGCAGTTTTGGACCAAAAAATTACCACTTGAATAAAATGTGCTAAAGTTTTTGTAAATAATAAGAATACTCTGATACTTTATTTGTTAAAACCTGATTATGGAAAAATGTATTTTTGAATGTTTGTCAAACACCTAGCAATCACTTTGATTAAATCAAATTTGATCATTTCAAAATCACTCCCGAACGGTCTCACTTGGATATAAAGGAAATCCCCGTCCCCGAAACTGACCCACGGCACAGCGCCCATTCGCTGAGCCTGCTTCGCCCCTTCTAGCTGATAGTCCTGCCATAGCGCCGCCAATTAGAGTGAAATCTTTGAGCTAACAACAGTTCTGAGTTTGCCGTTCTTGACTCAAATGAAACGCTTTTCTAGATATATGGGCTTGCATATGCGATTAAGCCAAGAATGGTACCAATATCTCTAAGATTTAAAGTATTTATTTGATAACTTTTTTTTTTGACAACAAAAAACATTCATTGGATTAAACACCTCTAATGAAACTGTTCTGGAAACCAGAGGGTGTGAACGCACCGGGAACTAGTGAACTCGTAGAGCTTCCCAGTGCTAGAAAAGATGATAACACCCACCTCCGCATCACACAGAACAGTCAACTCCTTGGCCTTCTTGCGCAAACCAGCACAACGCTTTGAGAAGGTGACTTGCCGGCTATCACTGCAAGAAAAACAGTATTTAGCGATGGTGTTTTAGCGACGGACCAATTTTCGGCCCTAAAAAACACTTTTAGTGACGGATTTACCGTTGATAAAAGTCCGTCGCTAAAGATATTTACTGACGGAATTTTTTGTCGGTAAATATCTTCAGCGATGGATTTTTACTGACGAACTTTTACCAATGATAAATCCGTCGCTAATTTGAATTTGAAAAATTCTTCCTTTTTTGAAAAACTTCTTTTTTTGTAAAAAAATTTTAAATTACTTTTAGCGGGGACTTTTAACGACGAATTTATTCAGTCGGTAAAAGCCCACCCTTGAAATTTTTTAATAATTTTTAGCGACGGACTTTTAACGACGGCCAAAATCCATCGCTAAAAGTTACTTAAAGGAATACAAACCCTGGTTGCATTCTTTTTTCCTAGCCGTTGTACAGCCTTCTCTTCCTATTTTCTCTCTGTCTCTCTATCTCTCTCTTTTTCTTCTCTCTACAGCACCCCTTGCTACCCCTGCCACCACAGCTCCGTCGACGTCAGCAACTAGGCACGCCTCGCCGGCGTAACAGTGCACTGCTACAGTCCCACGCACCTCTGTCCCGCCGATCTCCACTGTCGCCGGCCACCACATGGTGGCTATTTTGATAGTGAAAACAAGGTAATTTTTCAAATCCAATGTTTTATTCTTAATTCCTTGAACCGTTTCTTTCTTTTTTTTTTCAATTTAGAATTTAGAAATAGGGTTTGGTTTACAATTTGCAATCGAGAATTGCGAATTAGCAATTACTGGTAGCAGGTTTTTTAGTTTCAAATTTAAATTTTGAATTTTTTTCAGATTGCAACTGCTGCTTGTGGTGGCAATTAGGAGTTGGGAATTTGCAATGGTGGATCTTGATGGCCTCCTGCGGGTTACCTATATGGACAGATTTTCTGAATTATCACGTATCCGAACAATAGAAAATATTAACACACAGATACCCTGCATGTTCACTTACAACAAAGAAGCATATAGCTTCTACCACGAGTATCTTGGATATGAAGGATGTGGTGAGCATCTGTACTTTGTCCATTTTGTCTCCAAACTTAAAAATTTTAAAGTTCATAAACATTGGTGCTTTAACTGTACATTGTATCCCAGGTTCATGGCAGTACATTTAAGTCAATGCTTGCAAGTCGTGAGAACTTTCTCCAGTCAAATTCAAATACATGGCTCTTATCAAAATTTGAACGCAATCGTGGATTTATAATTTTTTTTTTTTTGTAGTGTAGATTGCTAAATTTTGCCCACTTTTTGCTTGTGTAGGGGATGTCAAGTGTCATAAGCCCCTTGTCCAAAGTTTAATTAAAGAGGAGGTAGTTCTCAAGAGGACGTTATACCAGAAAACAAAAAAATAAGCGATTTTTGGTGGCTCACGTGCTTTACTAATTCGATAGTTTTGATGTAGAATGCTTCAATAGTTGATTATGACTTGCGTGAAGGCCTATGGAGATAAGTAGCAAGAACCCGGTTGGTAGATTTAGAGAGGTCATCCAAGTTCCTAAAAGGGTGAGTTATCGTATGCTTATGCTACTCGAAAGCTATTTAGAGGAGTTGCTAACGTTTAATTCCTCACATGCATATTAGTGCGAATATTGTGTTGCTCCTTTTTCAAATGAATTAGATACATAATCTAAACATTTGGTGAGGTGTCTGACTTTATAACCTTTAAGGCCTTTGGTTTATGATATTTTTTAGTAATTGATTGGCTTTTGGAGTCGTATATTTTGCCCAAATTCAAAATTTTATTAGTAGCGATTGGGGTGTGTGAGTGCTTATAGTCAAGACAGTTGAATAATTAAGACACTTTCGAAGTAAAGTTTGTGCTTAGTTCTACTACAACTTGGAAGTTTGTTGTTTGTTTTGTTGGATTGGGATGTTAAACTTGTGATAACTGAATTTGGGGTGACACTTGTTATTCATTATACTCAATATTTCTGGTTAGAATCGAATTGTCTTAAACTAATTCGACAAATAATGTGTGGAATTATTCTTCAGAGAATCTTCTGCTTGGTCTCTTTTACCCCAGAGGAGGTAGTTCGCAGAAGAAGTTTCAACTCTGATGCTCAAAGAAAAAATTGCACCCGCAAAACAATATATCAGAAACTATGTTAAAGTATACGCTATCAAAGAGAAATAAATGAGCACAGCATACTTACGCACCCACTAAATGTATACAGAACATATTAAATATATGATCACATATGCATGTCAATGTATAGAGAGAGAGAGAGAGAGAGAGAAGAGAGAGACACAAACTCACTAGTCTGGATCGAGTTTGCCACATAATGACTCAAAACGAGGTCACGTGCTATCTGAACTTAGTGAAATAAAACATCTAAGTACATCACAACAACTTAGTGTAATGATAAAAGTTGACTGTAAATATTCAAAAATTAGATGCCAGTATTAAAAAGGTAAACTGGACAAACAAAAAATAGAGAAAAAGTCTAGCTACACAATGGTTGTAGTGGTGGGCTGCAACCATGGTTAAATGGTTGTAGTGGTGGGCTGCAAATATTCGAAGAATAATATGCTTGCGTATCCATTCTTTGTTTGTTACCCGGAACTGTAGAGAAAATGGACAGTCATCAGATTTATGCAGTACGGCAATTTTTTTCGGTTGTCAATTTTTTACAACTTTTAGCAGGGATTGCTTACGCTGTTATAGTCATTATGGCCTTTTAGATGTCACTTAGCAAGTCCCTCAAGCATCTGTATCTTGATGTGTGTTTGTAGGTTCAAGAGGAAATATAACTTCATTTATGAGAATGAACTTCCTGAGAAATAGCCTCATGATTTCCATTTTGCATTTCAAATCTGTTCTTTGGATAAAAATATAGTTTCACCTTGTAATTACGAAAATTTCGTGAGCTCTTGTGGGTGGAAGTTCGTCAAAAAGAGTGGTTGATTATCAAATCAATGTGGTTCCTTTTATACCTGAGTTATAAGCCTTAATGTGGATTGTATGATGTGATATATTATTTTTTACCTGAGTTATAAACCTTAATGATATTTTTTTTGTGTGCAGGCTTCTTAGCAAATCCTTGGTTTATAATTTTCTTAGTTTCAATGTAACTTGTATTTTTCTTGAGATTGTTTGATGTGATATATTATACATTATATTCAGTGAACATATATCTTAAATCTTATTTGTTTTACTTGGAATTTGGTAAAGATGAATGCTAGTTTAAATAATTCAATTATTGTTGGATTAGTTGATAAGAAGTAATTGTCTAAAACATGTTTAGCATTTTAAAAATTAATAAAAATAGAAAAAACAGCCTTTGGGTTCTACAAAATGGTAAATATTTTTAGAGACAGACTTTTAGCAACGAAATTGTGTCATTAAAAATCTATCGGTAAATGATCTAAAGAGACTTTTAGCGATGGAATTAATGTCGCTAAATACTTTTGTGAGCACTTTTAACGACGGAAATTCCGTCGCTAAAAGATTTTTTATTCAAAAATTTAAAAATTAGCAAAAATATAGAAATTATCCGTCGCGACGTAATTTTCCGTCGGTAAAAGTAAAAATTTTGCCGACGGATTACCAAAATCCATCGCTAATCTTTTAGTAACAGGGTTTTTAATAACGGACTTTTAGCGATGGACAGCGGATTACCAAAATCCATCTCTAATCTTTTAGTAACAAGGTTTTTAACAATGGACTTTTAGCGATGGACAGTCCGTCGCCAAAAGTCTTTACCAACGGATTACCCACTTTTAGTGACGGAATTGTTTGTCGCTAAAATTGAATTTTCTTGTGGTGTATTCAAGTTTTCAATCTTCTTGATCTCAATTTTCCCCCTGCCCATTTCTTTCTCTCAGGAAAAACTTGCCTCATCCAAGTTCCTCCAGCAACATGCGTTGGTACTTGTAGATGTTTTAGGATCTCAGAACGTCTTTGCTTCTTGGGTCTTGTTTAACTCATCCTTTCAATGAAAAGAAGTGTACCTAAATTTTGGAAGAAGATGGAAAGGCCAGTACGAGTTTACTATATGTGGCAAACAGCAAAAGCCAGTAATGGCAAATGGCAATAACTTCTTTTGGTTCTTTGCCAGATTTGGGATTTTTGTCATAGAAAGGGAATCAAATGTATGGCACCATTATCACCTTGCACAGGGTGTATTAGAAACTTTTCTCCAATCTTATTGCTAGTTCTTCTGCTCTTTTTTAAGTCGGTTGATGGGATCTCTCTTACCCTAAAGTTTGTGATAATGATACTAGATGGATTTCTGGCATTAGGTTGTGACCTAATTTCTAGGTAAAGCAAGCAAACTGAATTGCCAAACGTGTCCGTAGATACTAACCTTTCTTGTCGGGATTGAATGCTTTGCACTAGTGTCACTAGGATAGCTAGATTTTGCAAATAAGATTTAGCATACAAATAGCAAGCACGAAAAATAAAGGTATTGCCAGTTACATCTTGGCAGGCTCTTTTGCCACTTTTAGAGTTTGGCCTTGGAATTCTCTCTATCATGGCATGATTTTTATTCTCTTGTGCTGTTTGGTTAGGCAAAAGGTAAAATAATATAGAAAGAACATATGACCTCGAATTTTACTATGTCAGATAATAGGTGCAATGAATGTCCATTGTAAAGAGGCATCCCATGAGTTAGAAGAGGGACCATATTCTACATTCTTCTGGTTTACCTTCCTCTTTACCAAACATGCCCAGCATCATCAACCTTTTGGGCCATAAATTATAGGCTGCTTTGTTTTTTCCTCAAGACATGGTGCAATCAACAGAAGAGATGAGATGGTAATAGACTTTGACCCTTATCTCTTTTAATCTCACCGGTCTGTTACATCACATAATTTCAATCATTGTTATAGTGAAGATTTCTTGCTAAATTCACCATTTGGTATACTCTTCCACCCCTTCTTCAACGTCAAGCGTTAAACTAATTATTGTAGGGACAAAAATACGCTTTGAAGTCTAACATCCACCTTCTGTAAGTCACTTGTGGTTTCTGTTCTCAATCTATGTGAAGTTGAACGCCCAATATGCTGATTAGCTCTCTTTAATCTGTTGCTTAATGGTAAAAAAAAAAGCACCCGGCAATTCTCTTGATTCCGCAATCGATGTGCAATCAGATTCAGTTCCAAACTTTCAGACCCAATATAAGCAACATATGTGCTCGACCAATGATGCTCCAGTTATTAATTCCGGGTTCATGCCTTAATATTGGAAGTTTCATGGTGACAACTGTACCAAGAAAGCTGTTTAAAACTACCTGGCTTTTATTTTTTGCATTTCAGCAATTTAACTTTATATTTCCTCCATCCTAATGATTAAGGACTCATCATCACCTAATCATTTAGGCCATATAGTTTTCTTTGTCGAAATAAGGACAAACAGTTTGATTCGAGACCAAGGTCAAGGGACTGATGCTGAAATGAGAAGCCTCGATATAAGACTTTGGGATCGTTTTCTTATGCAAAAGAAGAGAGAATGGAAGGAGCATTGTAGGGTGCATTTGGGGGTAGTTTTGTCTCTCGACATCATCAAATTCAGTTACTGACACTAAACAAGGGGCGGATTACCATATTAGGGATTATATTTAGCCTTCCCACACTAAAATCCTTAAAATATTACAATAATAAACGCTAAAGATAGACAAAGTTAGTTTGTATATCAGCAATTTAACCTGGCAATGGCTGTTCCTAAACCTGTACAAGCCTTTCTTGGAGGAAGTAGTAATAACATTATAACTGACATGACAAAAGACCCCATGAAAGTAGACAGCATCTCATTGAACCATCAAATACGTATTAGAGAAGGCACAAAATAGACAGCATCTCATTGGCATAATGTTTGTTCGTCCATGTCAATCATAATATCGCAGATACAAGGTTTCTGCTGACGAACTTTGTGGTCTAAACGAGATAAGCTTGAACTAATGTGCTCAATTGTGATGGCAGTCTTAAGACTAATGTGAATTTTTCTGTTGATATATATGCATGAATTCTACGACGCTTATATGAATTTTGAAATCTGTTATAATGAATATAAGTTCTGACTTTGTTTTTAAAGTCTTACAAAATGTTGTATTCAACCAAACAGAGATCTATGGATTTTTGAGGTGAGTCATTCTAATTGGGATCCCATCTCACCATCATGGTGGACGCTCTACAGCTTACGCCAATGAGTCAGTTCCACTAATTATCTTCAGAACCTCATAAGTCACAGCCGAGAAACGAAGAGATACTATAATCCCTTAACGAGGATCCATTGGATCGGAGGGCAAGTCTGGTGCCAGCAGCCGCTTTAACACCGTTTATTTGAGTACAATCTCAATCCTTTGCAGAGGTACGGATAAACATTCACAAATTAAACTGAAAGCTAGAACGTAGAGGTTAACTCGATTAGGAACCTATAATAGAACTGCAACATTGATACGAAGCAAAACTCTTTGGACAAGAAAAATTCATCAACACTCTAGTATATATCTGTATCCACATTAAAGAAGTATGTTCGACATGTAGCAAATGTGTCCCCATTCAACTCTGCTTCAGACGTTTTCCATCTTGGTACTGTTATTGAAATATCTCAGCAGGTCATCAAGGTCACCGCTATTTTCAAAATTCTTCATCTCCACTTGTTGTATGCTATGCCGCCAACACTTGACCAGTAGAGCTCGGCAGCAGTTCGACTCCTCATTTGTTGCCCTTCTTCTGCCATACTTGAACTGAAAATTTGTAACGAGAACGTGCAAAATAAAAATTAGTTGGTAGTGTTGTGAAAAAGGCACAACGGATGTTCGCCTACTTCGTAAGAGACACATATAATTTGCAATTGACTAAGATTAGATATACCCGAATTGTAATTCTATTGGAGAGCATGACTTTGGACTTTGATATGAAACTTTAGTTGTATTTAGTATATACAGAAAATTGACTTTCCCCTTGTTATATGCAGTAATGGTTCATCATCACCTAGCCAGAAACCTAATGTGAATATATCATTTACCTTTA
Organism: Escallonia herrerae; assembly: GCA_033070095.1. Taxonomy (NCBI): domain Eukaryota; kingdom Viridiplantae; phylum Streptophyta; class Magnoliopsida; order Escalloniales; family Escalloniaceae; genus Escallonia; species Escallonia herrerae. Next base: position 463,101 of record JAVXUP010000443.1, on the reverse strand, counting down.
TAGATCTTTTCTCAGAGCCACATCGGATTTTTAAAGTATCAAGATGGGGAGAAATCCAGAGCAAGCTGTCCACCAATTTAGTAAAACTACTCGACATTGAATAAAGACGTATCTTCAGAAGCTTGAGATCACTGAGTGGGGGAAGAGAATTTTCCCTTATTTCTTCAGGAAAAGTCAAATCCTGAAACAATTACTTAGTAAGTTGAATGAATAGTGTGATAACAGGGAAGGCTTTTCAAATGATACAACATGGAAACAAAAAGTACCTTGTCTGATTGGCAAGCCAGTTTCAAAGTTTTGCAGTGATCAAAGTGCGAAAGGCAAACCCTCAACTTCACGAACCAATCAAAGCGGGAATTCTGACGAGGAGACATAGTGTTGAACGACAAGCTAGCATTCAATCGAAGTGAAGAGTTCATCAAGCCAAACGAAATAACGTCGCCCCAGTACCTGAACGAAAGTAGCCGCGGAGTATCAACCTTCAGCTGTACCAGACGGGTGCAGTCTAGCAGGTGGAAGGTTTTAAGTCTTTCATTATGTATTTCAAGACTTTCTAACATATCGCATCTCCTAAGCTCAAGGTCCTCGAGCTGAAGAAAAGTAGAAGCACAATTTTTCACCCACTTATCTGTGACATCACACTTATCCAGTGATAATCTTTTGAGCGACATGCAACCGGTCAAGTCAATTGTAGGAAACACCATGAAACCCTTGAAAACGAAAGCTTGAAGATTCGGACACTTGATCTCAATTCTCTCTAAGTCATGGCAATGCTCCAGTTCAAGCGCCTTAAGTTTAGCACTGAAGATCCTAATATCTGGAGAACAATCACAGCCATCAAGATGCAAACTCTCGATGGAAGTGCAGCGTGAAATCAGATCCTTCACATCCACCTTGGCGCCTTCCAACCTCAAAAAAGTGATTGATTTGCTAAAGAAGAGAGTCTCTGGTAAGCACCAGAACCAAGGCACTTCGTTATTGTCCTTCAGACGCATACCAACATCCAACAGTTTGACACGTTTCTCTATGGCAAAATTAATGGCTCCATAGAATCGATCGTCCCCACAAAATGTTTCAGCTGTATAAAACTTCGCATGAAGCCGGAACATCTCCAGCTCAGTTCTAAGTTCTCGATGACGAATGGATGAATGGACGTAATCCAAGAACTTATCGGTCTCTTCTACACGTGACTTCGAAACACAGCTTGGATCATGAAATTGCCGCCAACATGACGAGGGCAAAGGAGGTGGAGGTTTCTTGAAGAAAGTCTGGCAGAAATCCATAATAGGGTACGAAAGCCATAGAGATCTAAAGCTTTTAGACAAGGAGCTGATCAGGGTTGCATCTCTTGTGGGGAGGAAGAACATGATGCGGTGGATGATGGGTTCTGGCAAGTCCGAGATCCGGTCCATGCCACCTTCTCTGTCGTCGTAATCGATACGAGGGACGCCTATGATTCTCTTGTGACTGCAGGAGGACCTTCATGAGTGTATATGTTGCTCTATAAATAGGGCTAAACTCCTAGTCCAGATAGACTTGGGTCGGCGACCAACCTCTTTTTCTATTCTATTTAGGAGTTCACGAAAGAATCTGATTTCTTAACCCGGATATCAATCAATCTATATTTATATTCATCTGTATGGATTTATACTATTTATAGCAATGTATTTTCTTATTTATATACGTGAGTAACATTATGGTCACAGTGATAACTGTATACTTTTTAAAATGCAAATTTCGATACATAAGCCAAAAATTTTGATACGATTGCTTATGGTTTACCATGTGAATGGTGACATGCAAAGTGTTGAAATGATTACAACAATTATCGTGCTACCACGTAACATGTAATGGGTTCGAAAACATACCGTACGAAGTCTCCGAAAATTCCGACGTAGGATCCTTGTTGTTACGAGCCTCCAACGCGCTTGATCTTTTTCGCAGGTACGAAAACGGCTACTAGAGTCGAGTTCTTCGCTTGGTGATTGCTCTAGAGAGAGTGCTATAGAGAGAGGGTTATTACTATTGACTTCCTTGATTTATTGGGATATCTCTAGCCTTTATATAGAGATACAATTAGAGACTGACTTTACCTCCAACTCTTAGGAGATAAAGATTGTATTTATCTCAAACACTTAAGAGATAAATATTCTCTAAATAACTGTATTTATCCAAACTAACAAATACACATTATCTGTTAGTGGGCGGATAATGGGTCCATTGACCCAATTTATTAACAGCTCCCACTCGCCCACACACAGGGCAAATAAATCGTACAGTCCCTCTTTATCTCTCGTCCACTCATCTCCTCATACAGGAAATGGAACGTGCGACCTACGAGAAAGGATGTCCAGTTGAGGAGTATTGTATTAAGTTATCACCAAACTAACACAATACATCACTCTCAAAAAATCTCGTATGTACCCCAGATAGTTCAACTACACCAGATTAAACACTCTCAAATCCCTCATAGTGAGCAGTGTTAAACCTCTCATATGTTATGTATTCATGACTCATATCGAAACGAAAATCGACAAAGTCGCCCGGGCTATGAATCACACAACATGATGTAATATTGAACTTTCTTCCCAAAGCCCTCATGTCATTCCAATTAGACCCAACCGCTTTCCTAGACATGCCCCGCGAGACCGCATCATCCATGATCCAAGGGTACATGCTAAAGTAGCGACATTGAGTATCCTCTTCATGACATAGTCTAAGGTGAAAAGGGTACCATATAGGATCAAAAATTTCGATCCAAGTGGCTCACACAGTGACGAAGCAGGGATTCATTCGTCACTCCCACTGTCGGTCTGCATTTAGCACATGCAGTATGATTTGCATGCTATGGCGTAACCCGCAAGGGCGTGTCACATAAATGTATAATAAAATACGCCATACGAATCTAAGTCTAGTCGCTGTACAAGCGCCTAACCTGAGTTTTTCAGCCCAGTCACTCTCATAGTGCCTGCCTGAAATCTCACATTCGGCTGTAAACAGGCTACATAGAGTTGTGGAGATACTCTATGATCGACCTACATTTATTAGGTCTCATCTTAGCTCCAACTAAGGCGACATGTTTGCTTTATAAGCTGTATCATCTTATTCGCCCACTTGGCGCTTAAGACAATTATGTCTCATCTTGCTCGCTATCTTAGCGCCAAGGTGAATTACCCGTGTGAGTGGGTCAATTCGAGCCTGGTGACACTCTCAACAAGGATGTATATGTAATCACAAAGATTATCCATTCATTCCAAAATAAACTCAAATCAAGGAATGAAAATTTAATGTAATAAATAATGTCAAGTACATAAGATGCCATAAACATATCAAAACCTACGTAGTCCCATACTCCTAATGTGAGAAAGGAAAACATCTCTAGCAATGGGCTTGGTCAAAGGATCAGCCACCATTCTGCCAGTAGGTATATGTTTCATGGACACCTCTCCTTGCGCAACTAAAGTTCTAATGAAGTGATAACGAAGGCCTATGTGTTTGGCCTTCCCATGATATTTGGGGTCCTTTACAAAATCTAGGGCAGCTGTATTGTCACAGTGAACAGTGACAGCCTCATCTGCATGAGCTGTAACCCCTAAAGACTGTAAGAATGACCTCAACCAAACAGCTTCCTGGACTGCTGCTGAACAAGCAACATACTCCGACTCCATCGTGGATAGGGCGATGCAAGTCTGTTTCTTGCTGCACCAAGAGATAGCTCCACCTCCTAGTATGAATGCATAACCTGAAGTGGATCTGCGCTCATCTCTATCACCACCCCAATCAGCATCGCTGTATCCTCTCAGTCTCAAGTCTCCACCATGATAACACAGGACGAGATCAGCGGTTCCACGCAAGTATCGAAGGATCCTCTTCACCGCATTCCAATGAGCGGGTCCAGGATTACTCTGATAACGACTCACCATTCCAACGGCATAGCAGATGTCTGGACGCGTACACAGCATAGCGTACATCAGACTTCCTACTGCAGCCGCGTAAGGCACTTTGGACATCCGATTCTTTTCCTCATCATTCTTTGGGCATTGGTCTGTGGTCAAAGTACACGCCTTGTCCATTGGAGTGTCTATGGGTTTTGAGTTATGCATACGAAATCGTTCAATGACTTTCTTGATGTATGTCTCTTGAGACAAACCGAGAAGTCTCTTTGGACGATCACGTATGATTTTAACCCCGAGCACATAATTAGCTTCTCCCATGTCCTTCATCTCAAAAGTTGAGGACAGCCACTGCTTAGTGGCGACAATGGAACTCATGTCATTCCCAGCTAAAAGAATGTCATCCACATACAAAGAAAGGATTAGAATATTTTTCTTGGATCGTTTTACGTAAACGCAATGGTCTTGTTCAATCATTTCAAAACCTATAGAGGTAATGGCATGATGAAACCTAAAGTACCACTGCCTAGACGATTGTTTGAGACCATATATAGAACGTTTGAGATGGCAAACTTTGCGCTCATGTCCTTTGACTTCAAAACCCTCGGGTTGAGCCATATAAATCTCTTCGTCTAGTTCTCCATTGAGAAACGCAGTCTTAACATCCATATGAAAAAGTTCTAAATCCTGCTGGGCGACAATAGCTAGGATCAGGCGAATTGAAGCAAATCTCACCACTGGGGAGAAAGTATCTTCATAGTCCACACCCCGCAGTTGGGTATAGCCTTTCGCCACAAGACGTGCCTTATACTTGTCAATTGACCCGTCTACCTTGCGCTTGACTTTTAAAACCCACTTGTTTCCAACAGTCTTGCGCCCTGGCGGAAGGTCAACCAACTCCCAGACCTGATTCTTCTCCATTGAGCTCAACTCATCTTTCATTGCAGCCATCCACTCATTACTAGCAGGTGAAGATAAGGCTTCTTCCATAGAAGTGGGCTCATCTTCATCAGTTGGAGTGCACATAAGAATTTCACCGTCAATCTCAAAACGACGACGTGAAACTCTTCCTCGTGCACCTCTGCGCAGTTGAGAATCTTGTTGACCTGATGGTCCTTATGGTGTGCTCCCACTGTCTAGGATGCTCCCACTGGGTTGAAGATCACTTATAATATCTTCAGCGACAACAGGATGAGGAACTAATCCCCCACCTTCGCTTGGAGATGGTAAAGTGGCTTCAACTTCCTCTAACTCATAGAGGTCAAGATTCTTACTTGTGTCTCCAATGCTAGGAAAATCATTCTCTATGAAATCGACATCACGAGACTCTATTTCAGTCTTTCCACCATTTGGATGTTCACCATACATTACATAGCCTTTAGAGTTTTCAGAATACCTCAAGAAGATACTCTTTTTAGCTCTAGGCCCTAGTTTCCCATACTTATGAGAAGTACTGTGAACATAACCTGCTGAGCCCCATGGGCGCAAGTTATCCAAATTTGGCTTTTGGCCATTCCAAAGCTCATAAGGGGTGGATTTGACTGACTGTGAAGGCACACGATTAAGTATATAGGCTGCAGTCAAAAGGGCATCCCCCCAAAAAGATATCGGAAGGTTTGCTTGCGCCATCATAGACCTAACCATGTCTAACAATGTTCTATTCCTTCTTTTCGCAACACCATTTTGTTGTGGAGTATTAGGAATAGTAAGTTGCCTGCGTATCCCCTTTTCCTCACAAAACTTTTTGAAGTGATCTGACAAATATTCGCGTCCCCGGTCAGTGCGAAGAGTTTTTAAATTCTTCTCTTTCTGATTCTCAACCTCTGCTACAAAGCGTTTGAAACAGTCCAAAGCTTCATAGCGGTGAGATATCAGATACAAATAACCATATCGCGTATAATTGTCTATCAGTGTAAGGAAATAAGAGGCGCCATGGCGTGCCTTTACACTCATAGGTCCACATATGTCAGAGTGAACTAGCTCAAGTGGTTGAGTTGCTCTCACAGCCTTTCCAAAAGGCTTCCTACATGCTTTACCAGCCAAACAAGCCTCACAAGTTTGTAGATTGACTTTTGCGAGTGGGCCTAAAAGGCCTTCTCTAGCCAAACGAGTCATTCTATCTTGGCCTATGTGGCCCAGTCTTGCATGCCAGGTGGTAGAATCATTCACAATATTATCATTCACCACATAAGAATAAGAAGACTGAGAATCAATTAAATCCAATTGAAAAAGACTATCCATGCGAAAACCATGTCCGAACAAAACATCATCCAAAAAAAATGTCCAACTTATTACCCTTAAAAATAAAGGAAAAATCACTGTCTAATAAAGCAGTAACTGAAAGTAGATTAAGCCGAACAGTGGGTGCATATCGCACATCCTCAAGAATCAATGTGCGCCCAGTGCGCAACTTGAGCTGGTAAGAACCAACCCCTAGCACCTCTTCGGAGCTATTGTTTCCCATGAAGATATGTTTGCTACCCGCTGGAATCCGGTGATAATCTACGAACCCCTCTCGATCACGTGCTACATGTTTTGTTGCACCTGTATCCACAAACCACACAGGTTGGGAATGAGCAACCATCACATGTGAGGAAACATATAACTGAGAGAGAGATTCTGAAAGTACCTTCTTCGGCTCAGTGCAATCACGAGCGAAGTGTCCTTTCTGTTGACAGTTGAAGCATTTAACTTTAGACAGATCCTTTTTCCCACCACGTTTTCCTCTCTTGCGTTTCTTCATTTTCCCTTCCTTTGGCGCAGAAGTGCTAGCCTCGCCTCTCTTGCCTTTCTTACTTTGTCTTCCGCGCTTGCCATTTGCATTGCGCGATCCCTCTTGGGCGACATAAGTTAGGGTCTTGTCAGCATCTCGAGTCTCGTCCTCAAGGATGACATGCTGTGAAACATCAGAAAAGTTCTTGATGTTTTCACTGTGGGTCAATATCTGTTTCATATTGGCCCATGAGGCAGGAAGGGACCTTATGACAGCTCTGACTTGCTGCTCATCTGTGAGCGCATGGCCAGCATCCCTTAGCTTACCAATCATATTGGACATCATCCTTAGATGTTCACTCATGGTATGTTTAGGGTCTTTTGTGTACTCCTCAAACTTAATCACAAGGCTACGAAGCCGCGTAGTTGAGGTTCCACCAAAAGAGAACTTGAGCTGCTCCCATAAAGCTTTGCAAGTTGGAAGTTCATCATACTGCCCGATTAGATCATTTTGCAAGCTGCTCAACAAGGTATAGCGCGCACTACGATCTTTCTGATTCCATTTCTGGTAGGCAGTGTGGTCTATTAGGGGTTGCGCCTCAGTTGGGGCGACCATCTCCTTGGTCAAGTGCTCCTCGAGCTCTTGTTCGTTCAGCATGAATTTCATCTTTTTGTGCCAAACGTCATAATTGTCTCCGTTAAGTTTCTCACCCTTAACGAGATCAGCTATGACATTCTTGGTGGCCATTATATTCACTACATTAGATTGCGCAAGGAAAAGACATTAATTATACATCCTTCTATTTATTTCAAAAAATTCAAATGAAAAACATAATCCTTCCTCACATCATGAAATCGAAAATTTGCTAAGCTCGTAATCATCTCCCATGTATGTGAGTTGGGAAAAATATTTTTCAAGTAATTTTTCGCAATAAATTTCATCATTATATAAGTCACAATATAATAAATCATCCACATGATAATTTAGAATAATATAAAATTGCACCATGCAATAAAGTGTGCAAGGACTCCATTGAGCCTCATTGGCATTCTAATAACTTATGCTAAGAAAATTTTGTCTTGAATAATGTGCGTGCGAAATTACATCCCCGTACAAGGCTTTCTGGAAATATACTGGGAAATAGTAGAATACAACATCTTTGAGAATCCTACTACAAACTACTCCAATAAAACAAATGGAGATGCCGCACAGCACATTATTCTCAAAAGAATTTTCTTAAAACAAGAGTAAACACATAAACATAAGTTTCTTTAGAATGTCAATCTAGTATCCATCCATTTAACCTAAAACTAGCATGCTCAAATAACAAGTTAAAGGGTAATAAAATGGATGAATAGGCCACATTCTCCTTCCAAGGAAAACGGGCGCAAATGCCTTGAAATTGGGTTTAAAGAGGTGTTGGCTTACCAAAAAAGCCCAACAAATATATTTCAACAAAAAACATATTTAAACCATAACACTTAATCAAGGCAATTAAATAAAACATAATTCATTTATGTCATATAGCTCTCCATAATATTTATTTCTGCTCACAAAGTGCAAAAATTAATATTTGCGCATTATTCGTATTTTTTGGGACCACAAAAGTACCACAAAAAAATATTTCTAAATGACCCAAAAATGAGAGATAAATTCTTAAAATTGGCAAACAGTAAATTTATCCCTAATATACCCTCTGGAATTAAAGAAAAATTCTGAGTGCATCAAAACAAATTTTTAAAACTAATTTTTCTAGAAAAAATTATTTAAAAATTAAACAGAACACACACAGAGGGTATTAAGGTAAATTTAATACCATGAAAAAAACCAGTGGGTCAAGATGGAGCTCCACTCGCCGGCGGTGGCGAAGACCGACCAGAAAACAGGCCTCACGCTCTGCCACGCGCCGCAATGCGCGTGGGCAGCTTCTGAGTCTTCTAGACAGGCGGGTGGCATACACGCGCGCGTGGGAGAAGCCCGGCGTGTGTGCGCGTTCCAGCAGTCTTCGCGCGTGGCGTGCATGTGGGCGCGTGGCAACTCTTCTTGGTGCGTGACACGTGTCTTCAGCGCGTGACGCGCGCGTGATTCACTGTTCATCTTCTTCATTAAACCCTAATTTTTTCCAGCGCCACCATGTCATGATGCCAACTTTTTAAGGCCATATCTCTCTCGTTTTTAAGCCAAATAATGCGTACGATATATCGTTGGAAAGCTTATACAACATAGATTAATTATGTACCAACCGATCATGATAAAAACAGAATATCATGCTCCGAATTTGAGTCCCAAAACTTGAAAAAAAACACAGTTTTCTTGAAAAATAAAATCGTGATTTCTCACAAATCATGCATCCAAAAATCACGAAATTTTACGGAGTTCATCCTCAACCATAGGAGAACAAAAACATATAATTATTTTTCAGAAAAACATGCTCAAAAATTTTCCAATTTTAATAATGGGTCTCATTCATGTATCCGAAAAAAATCGTAACATGCACATAAATTAATCTAGCATGTTAAAGGCGAATCAACAAGTAATCATGCTCTGATACCAATGTTGAAATGATTACAACAATTATCGTGCTACCACGTAACACGTAATGGGTTCGAAAACATACCGTACGAAGTCTCCGAAAATTCCGACGTAGGATCCTTGTTGTTACGAGCCTCCAACACGCTTGATCTTTTTCGCAGGTACGAAAACGGCTACTAGAGTCGAGTTCTTCGTCCACGAATCAAATCCTAGAGCTTGGTGATTGCTCTAGAGAGAGTGCTATAGAGAGAGGGTTATTACTATTGACTTCTGTTAGCCCTATGGTTGGATAACCTAGGCTTACATCTTGTTTTGATGATAACTACACATTGATTATGTTCTAATGTGTGCTTTGAGTGTATTCTTAGTAGGCATATACATGCACACTCATGAAGACACATTTGAGAAGTTGGATAGATGAATTAAAGCCAAAGAAGCTTAAAGTTATAGTGGACATGCTATAGAAGCTTCATCAAGTCCAATGTCGAAGAGCAACAAAGAATGCATCGGCTAAGTTACTATCGATTATAATTGATCTTTACTATTATGTAACTAGTCTTGGTTTGATGCTTGGATTGATGACTATGACCTAAAAAGACCTTAGGACACCTTGTGCATTGCATGCGAGTTCATAACCTTTCACACAAGTGTGGTTCTTGAAAATGAGTGAACTTTGGAGCTCACTCAGATTTTCTCAAAAACTATTTTGGTGCTAATCTTTTCATATTTTGATAAAACTTTTCATTAGCTTTCCAACGCAAAAAATGGCACCTCAATCCGATTTTTCTAGAGAAAGTTATGCCCAAAATAGGAAAGGGGGTTCCGTGAGGCAGCTGATAGGCAGTAGGGTATTACAGTCGACTGTATTTGAATCCAGTCGACTGCATTCCAATGCAGTCGACTGCATTGGTCAAAATTCAGTTCCAACGGCTATTTTCGAGGACAAAACTCCAACGGCTATTTTCGAGGGAATACAGTCGACTGCATTGATTACAGTCGACTGCAATGGCAGTTTTGCCCATATTTTGCCTCTAACGGCTATATTTCATTTGCTCTCTATATAAATGATTTGGGGCTTCATTATACACCATGGAAACCACATTCTAAGCCTCCATTCATTAGAGAAACATCAAGGCTCATAGATTAAACTTTTCTCTCTTCATCTTCATGATTTTACATCATTAAAGAGAGCATCTTTGTGAGCATTTCTTTGATTGAGAGTGAGCATACTTCAAGTCATCAATTCTCTCATCTCTCTCTTGTACTAGTGCTTAAATTTGTACTCATTTACTTCTTGAGAGTGAAATCTTGTACACATTTCTTCATTGAAAGGTTCTTGATCAAGGCTTGGGTTTGTCAAGCTTTGGAGCTTTGGGTTTGTCAAAGCTTGTTCTTGATGTGGGCATAGCATCAAGGGATTGTAAGGGTTTTGATCTTGACCCGTAAGGAAGATCATACTAGTGGATTCTAGTGCCTTTCAAGGGACTTCCTTGAAGGGGTGGACGTAGGCTTGTGGGTATATCAAGCCGAACCATTTAATTCTCCTTGTCAAGTATCTCTAAACCCTTCTCTCTTTACATTATCGTCTTACATTTGTGTTGAGATTGGTTGTTTGCTTATTTGAGTTATTGAGATTGAGGTTTGTTTTTTGTTAATTTTTAAAGTAGTCTTAAAACCCTATTCACCCCCCTCTAGAGTTGTTTTATTGGTTTCAACTTCCTTGATTTATTGGGATATCTCTACCCTTTATATAGAGATACAATTAGAGACTGACTTTACCTCCAACTCTTAGGAGATAAAGATTGTATTTATCTCAAATACTTAAGAGATAAATATTCTCTAAATAACTGTATTTATCCAAACTAACAAATACACATTATCTGTTAGTGGGCGGATAATAGGTCCACTGACCCAATTTATTAACAGAAAGAAAAGAATATTTGAGTTTTGGCGTACCATTAATTATTTTGTGTTCTTTCGTCGTTCCATCAATCAAGCATTTCAAGCTTTAATTTTTTTATATCTCTCTGTATTCGTTAGGACCCTTGCGTGTTAGCTAAAAACATCTCCTACTAGATTCAACCACATATCTTACACTATCTGCGTGTATTCAGTGTTTGTCACCAGTGAAGCGTTGTGTTCAGTATTTAAGTTTTAGTTGATGACTTGAAGGTTAATTAGGCGCATCCCGCAGTGGAAGAAACAAGTTTTGAAAAGACTACTAGATTTCTATATATTGTTTGGTGGCATGCTTGCTAGAGTTGGTTATTATTTTTATTTTATTTTTTGTTAATTCTTATATGAAATCTTAATGTTTTTTAGGCGATTTAATGGCATGAAGAATTATTGTGATTATATATCTTTGTTTGTGATTTAAGTACTCCCGCTTTCAAATTCTTTCACCAACTAGCAACTCTTTAATTTTTTTTGTCACAAGTTCATTTGGTTCTGCTTCGTCTTAGATGTGCATAGTTGAAGAAGCCCATTAACATTTTTGTTTTTGCCGATCTAAGAAACAATATTTACATATTTAGGTTCTGCTCCATTATTAGAAGTTTGCATTATAGGTCTCGCACTTATATTGTAAACATATAAAGTGAGTATGCTTGCTAAGCCCAATTAAGACCCATTTTGATGGCTCCGAATTATATCTTCCCTCTCATTCATTCATAATAACAGAGAAGATGCAATCAAGCACAAGAAACTTAGCTCACGCTAGTTCAGAAAGGTATAAAAAAAGTTCATGTCATTGGTAGACTAATACATTAGCTTACTAAACTTATGCATTGAAATCTTTTAGAAATCTTTGTCGAAAACATTAAAGTATGTTTGTCTATCATTTTCTATTTTCTTTTTTGTTATGATGACTAAAAAATTTCCTGTTATTGTGTACTGATATAACTCAAATATATCTCCTAATTATTGGGGAATACCTAGCAATTCCAGTCGAATTGGGAGACCGATAATAATCTTATCAGAGATCGTGACGTGATCCCCAAAGATTCTAACACAATCCTAACACATCTAACATATGACCCAGTCCTACTAGGGTTCTTCTTTCTACCACTATATAGAGGGGTCTATCCCATATGTATGGGAAAACTACACACATTCATGCTTTTTCAAAGTTATTATCATGTAGCTGCGCTCTGACTTAAGTATCAGAGAGTTTTCCGCTGGGAACCCCATCCGGCGGTCACTCGTTTTCTGTCTTGCAGGTCATCGGTTCAGGCTCGGGTTCCACAACGTAAGCAGAGCATATTTTTAGCAGCAACATGTACTTTTACCGTTCTCTGTTCTTGTCTAGAGAAAATCTCACTAAAAGAGTGAAAAAAAAATATGAAAACACCTATGTTTTTACCTTTTTCAGACCATTCTCCTATCGAGTGTTAGGAAAGAGGTACCCTCACTCACTCACCCCCCCCCCCACCCCTCCCTCTCTCTTTCTCTCTCTCTCTCTCTCTCTCTCTCTCACTCACACACACACATAAAAACACAGATTCAAGACATGGCCTACTTGTGGTAGTTTGGAAGGAAAGTAAAGGTAGCATGGTAAATATACGTGTGAATTGCAAGGGCAAGTTGTGAAAAAATAGCTAAAAGTATTTTTTAAAATGTTAAATGTAAACTATCGAGTCTAAAAGAAGTGACTAAAAATGAAAATAAAAGGGCTAATTACAGTAATGTTCTTGAGGTTAGAGTAAAATTACAGGCATGTCCATTAGCTTGAACAAATTACACTTATATCTGTTGATCAAACGGAGTCCTTAAAAAACTAATGATTTTTAAAAAATGACTTTATTGCCCTTAAGTTCAAAGTTTTTTTTAAAATACCATTACTACATATCTTCGCTTCTTTCTCTTCCTATTTTTCTTCCTTCTGGAGAATCCACCACCGCAGTACCACCATGTCCACTGCTAGACACCACACGTCAGCCTCCACAACCCATGACCATAAAGATTTCCCTCTCTAATATACTCTGACCCCACCTCCTACCCCCCCCCCCCCGCTGTTGCCCCCACCCCGTCGTTGCTGCCACCACACTCCCACCCTCCGCTATTGCCCTCGCTACGCCACTGTTGCCCCACCCTCCCTCACTCTGTAGTTGCCTACCCTCCCTCCACCCTGTTGTCACCCTTATCCTCCTCGTCTTGCTCGCTGGCTTTGCATGCTTTTTCATTGTAAGTGTTTGCCTTTTGAGAAAGCACTGACAATGAAATTTGCTTCTTGTTAATTACTGTAACATAGACCCTAATTTAGAAAATAGGGTTAAAACCGTAATTTGGAGAGAGAGAGAGAGAGGTTTGAAATCTTAATTTGGGAATTAGGTTTGAAACCCTAATTTTTCAATTTAGGGTTTATAATCTTTATATTGTATATATGTAGATATATGGTATAAGGTAGTATTGACATTTAAAAAATATGGATGAATGACTTCAGTCAAAAAGTACATTTTTTTACAGGATCTGGGACATATGGATACAGCTGATACATTTTCAAAAATTTTTGCCACAGTATGTTACATTTTAAAATTTAGTATTTTTTACTGTAATTTCATCATAACATCAAAGACATTACTGTAATTAGCCCAAATATTAATATTATAAGTACACAAAATACTAAAAAAAAGTTAGTTAAAATACTAAAATTACACAATCATAATTTTTTTAAACTAAAAGTTAAAATTTGAAAATACAAAATTAAGATACTAAACGAAGGGGTCCTAAATCTGCAAAGAGGGCAAAAGGAAAATCATGCACATATTTAAATTATTATGGTTAAAGTTCTCAATCTTTTCCAAAAAGGGTAATATCTTTGACTTAGAGCGCTATTTTATAACCTGTTGAGAACAGGTTAACCACGCGAACACTAGTGCGTACGCGCTAAATCTGACGAAACACAGAGGCACCAAGCCGAGCGTGCAATATACGCGCATGCCAAACGAAAACAGCCCACCTAATGCGGCAGTTAAAATCTGGTCACGTGGCAGATGGACGGTCAAGATCGATCCAGGATTTGAATTCAAAAGAACCCACTAAATAAGAAGTAACGTTACGATTACCGGAGCCTCAGGCTCGGAACCGAACCTGAGCCCCGAACTGAAACAGCAGAAAATCGCTGAAAGCTATTAGACCCCCACTCCCCCAAAAACTGCGAAAATCCACTATAGCATGTACACTGCTCCGATTCTCTCTTTCTCTCTCTAGAAATTGGGGTTTTTAGGGTTTTGTTCTGTGACTCGAATTATTCTCAAAATCTTAGAAAGATTTCGGAGGAGGAAAGAGGCATGTTGTGGTTTTAATATGTTTCTGTAGATGGTATTTGTGTGGGTATATTTATAATTTCGTACTGATTAAGGATATTGTTTGATTAGGGCTTTTGGATAAAAGATTCTAATTAATGGAGGATCATGCCAGAAGAGCTCGACCCGACTTGAATTTGGCTTCCAGAAAAGCGGAGGAAGCAGGTCAATCACTCACTTTACTTGGGAATTTTTAGAAAAAGAAAGTTTGGAATTTTAAAGTCCCAGCATCTGCCCTTATTGCTGTGCCCTATCTTCCCTGTTTGGCTACATTTGTGAGGGGGTTGCATATGTTGTGAGTATGCGAGTGTTTTCTTCAAAAACCAAAAAAGCACAAAGAACTGCTTCGTTTCATTAATGTCAGAAATGATTTCGAACTTTTTGTGGAGGAATGTGTCATGGACACCACTTCTCTTCGCCATTTCCATTTACCTTTACAGATTAACCAACATTCACTTTTAAACACCAAATTCTCAGAAAAAAAATCAGAGCAAACCCCCTTTGTTTGCCTGTCAGAATGGGTCACTAGAGTGTGTGTGTTTTTGTTTTCCTCAAGAAAAAGGTAAAGCACCAAGAACTGCTTCAGTTCATTGATGTGAAAAACATGATTCTGAACTATATGGGTATTGCATTTTTGGGCAGGAATTGTTCGTTAATGTGTTTGTCCGTGCGTTTAGCATATCACTATTTCAGCCCCTCTTACATTTTTCGAGTGTGTGCGTGTTTTTTTCCCCTGAAGAAGAAAAGGAGCACCCAAAAATGTGCTAAACTATTATAATCCTTTTTTGTGTGATTGGAATTGACTCCAGGAAATTAATATCGCTATTTCAGGCGCCTCTGTTCCCGTTTGAGATTGTGTTTTAATTCCCAGCAACCATTATTGTGGATATTGACAAGAATGTGGAAAATGTTGCCGGCAGGCTCTTAACAGGCCTTTTACGGGCCAACAGCTTCGGCCCACATAACTAACCACTGGCCACAAGGGCCAATGGCTTTAGGCCACAAACCAGGCCCAAAACAAACCTAAATCCTAATCTTTCTGCTGGGCCACTTAACAGGCCACTTGGCCTTTTGGCTAAATAACAAAACACCAAAGACGTGCGCCAATCTACTAAGTCATTAACAGGCCACGCAACTTACTTTAAACGACCCAATCTTACTGGCCCAAAATTCAAAGCCAACCAACAGCCACACGACAAAATAACAACCAGCCGTAAAGCCAGCCAACATGCCGCAAGCTCAATTTTCCGGCCGAAAATTATATCCAGCCTATCTAATCTGGGCCAATGCCATATTCATACCCTAATAGTTTTGGCAACCAACACGCCTTTTCAGCGCAGCAGCCCCCCCCCCCCCCCCCCCTTTCTTTTTTCTTTCACTTTAACGTTAAGCATAATTCTTCAAGATGTTCAAAAAAATTGAAGGGAATTCTATGTTCATGCAATTGATTAACGCGGCTCTGATACCACATGTTAGAATTTATTTCATTTATCTTGACCCCATAATTAAGACCATTAGAATCTTACAATAACATAAACATAAGAACAATAGGGTTACGAACTCACCGGAATCGAAAAAAATCATAGATTACCAAGTGCTTTATTCCGATGATGAAAGAACGCCAACACTTATCATTTTGTATTGATCTTCACTATTCTTCTCTATTCTTTATGATAGAATATATTGGTGTATTTTTCTTTTGTTTAGGAGGCAAAACAGTGGCCAAACATTATGATACCCTAACCTCCAAGAAAAGAGATACTTATATAGAGAGAGTAGTGTGATCAACCCTAAAGCTTGCCAAATCTCAACCGTCCATCAAAGTTAAGAGATTATGATCTATATGCCAAAATAGGCCATAATATTATTTAGCCTAATTTAATTAATTAATATCCAAGTCAAATAATAAGTCAATAATAGTATGACCCGTTATGCTACCTAATTGGATTGGACCGATCAAATTCAACAAAAAAAAAATCATTACGCCTACGTGAAAATGGCCTAATTTTTTAAAAGAAATTAACTAAATAGGTTTGGTCGAAGAAATGCAACTAAAAATGACACAAGCATCTTAGAGCCTATTTAGGATTAATCCTCGAAAGCAAATGCTCATTTAATTTTCAATCAGCTTTAAGTTATTTTTAGCAAAATCAAATTTAATCTATTGATGGTGTTTAGATAGAAGTATTAAAAGCAGTTTGGGACCAAAAAATTACCACTTGAATAAAATGTGCTAAAGTTTTTGTAAATAATAAGAATACTCTGATACTTTATTTGTTAAAACCTGATTATGAAAAAATGTATTTTTGAATGTTTGTCAAACACCTGCAATCACTTTGATTAAATCAAATTTGATCATTTCAAAATCACTCCCAAACGGTCTCACTTGGAAACAAAGGAAATCCCCGTCCCCGAAACTGACCCACGGCACAGTGCCCATTCGCTTAGCTTGCTTTGCCCCTTCTAGCTGATAGTCCTGCCATAGCGCCGCCAACTAGAATGAAATCTTTGAGTTAACAACAGTTCTGAGTTTGCCGTTCTTGACTCAAATGAAACACTTTTCTAGATATAGGGGCTTGCATATGCGATTGAGCCAAGAACGGTACCAATATCTCTAAGATTTAAAGTATTTATTTGGTAACTTTTTTTTTTTTTGACAACAGAAAACATTCATTGGATTAACACATCTAACGAAACTGTTCTGGAAACCAGAGCGTGTGAACGCACCGGGAACTAGTGAACTCGTAGAGCTTCCCAGTGCTAGAAAAGATGATAACACCCACCTCCGCATCACACAGAACAGCCAACTCCTTGGCCTTCTTGCGCAAACCGGCACGGCGCTTTGAGAAGGTGACTTGCCGGCTATTCAAGTTTTCAATCTTCTTGATCTCAATTTTCCCCCTGCCCATTTCTTTCTCTCAGGAAAAACTTGCCTCATCCAAGTTCCTCCAGCAACATGCGTTGGTACTTGTAGATGTTTTAGGATCTCAGAACGTCTTTGCTTCTTGGGTCTTGTTTAACTCATCCTTTCAATGAAAAGAAGTGTACCTAAATTTTGGAAGAAGATGGAAAGGCCAGTACGAGTTTACTATATGTGGCAAACAACAAAAGCCAGTAATGGCAAATGGCAATAACTTCTTTTGGTTCTTTGCCAGATTTGGGATTTTTCTCATAGAAGGGGAATCAAATGTATGGCACCATTATCACCTTGCACAGGGTGTATTAGAAACTTTCCTCCAATCTTATTGCTAGTTCTTCTGCTCTTTTTTGAGTCGGTTGATGGGATCTCTCTTACCCTAAAGTTTGTGATAATGATACTAGATGGATTTCTGGCATTAGGTTGTGACCTAATTTCTAGGTAAAGCAAGCAAACTGAATTGCCAAACGTGTCCGTAGATACTAACCTTTCTTGTCGGGATTGAATGCTTTGCACTAGCGTCACTAGGATAGCTAGATTTTGCAAATAAGATTTAGCATACAAATAGCAAATTTTCATCATCTATGTATGTGAGCAGTTCACTTCCCCAAGATTCGGCAATTGTTTTCCCTTCAACTCATTATAATTCTGAAGAAAAGAGTGAAAAAGGAGGGTGCTTGGCATATACCTTAAAGAATATACAGCCATTGCCTTCTTGAACAATTAGTCTTGACTCGTGAAGAATCCCCCTGAATCTCAATTTTACTCTCCTTTCTCAAGAAGAAATTTTGAACAATAAAGGTATTGCCAATTACATCTTGGCAGGCTCTTTTGCCACTTTTACTAAAACTACCGTTGATGTATAGGTTTACTAAAACTAGCAAGCACGAAAAATAAAGGTATTGCCAGTTACATCTTGGCAGGCTCTTTTGCCACTTTTAGAGTTTGGCCTTGGAATTCTCTCTATCATGGCATGATTTTTATTCTCTTGTGCTGTTTGGTTAGGCAAAAGGTAAAATAATATAGAAAGAACATATGACCTCGAATTTTACTATGTCAGATAATAGGTGCAATGAATGTCCATTGTAAAGAGGCATCCCATGAGTTAGAAGAGGGACCATATTCTACATTCTTCTGGTTTACCTTCCTCTTTACCAAACATGCCCAGCATCATCAACCTTTTGGGCCATAAATTATAGGCTGCTTTGTTTTTTCCTCAAGACATGGTGCAATCAACAGAAGAGATGAGATGGTAATAGACTTTGACCCTTATCTCTTTTAATCTCACCGGTCTGTTACATCACATAATTTCAATCATTGTTATAGTGAAGATTTCTTGCTAAATTCACCATTTGGTATACTCTTCCACCCCTTCTTCAACGTCAAGCGTTAAACTAATTATTGTAGGGACAAAAATACGCTTTGAAGTCTAACATCCACCTTCTGTAAGTCACTTGTGGTTTCTGTTCTCAATCTATGTGAAGTTGAACGCCCAATATGCTGATTAGCTCTCTTTAATCTGTTGCTTAATGGTAAAAAAAAAGCACCCGGCAATTTCTCTTGATTCCGCAATCGATGTGCAATCAGATTCAGTTCCAAACTTTCAGACCCAATATAAGCAACATATGTGCTCGACCAATGATGCTCCAGTTATTAATTCCGGGTTCATGCCTTAATATTGGAAGTTTCATGGTGACAACTGTACCAAGAAAGCTGTTTAAAACTACCTGGCTTTTATTTTTTGCATTTCAGCAATTTAACTTTATATTTCCTCCATCCTAATGATTAAGGACTCATCATCACCTAATCATTTAGGCCATATAGTTTTCTTTGTCGAAATAAGGACAAACAGTTTGATTCGAGACCAAGGTCAAGGGACTGATGCTGAAATGAGAAGCCTCGATATAAGACTTTGGGATCGTTTTCTTATGCAAAAGAAGAGAGAATGGAAGGAGCATTGTAGGGTGCATTTGGGGGTAGTTTTGTCTCTCGACATCATCAAATTCAGTTACTGACACTAAACTAGGGGCGGATTACCATATTAGGGATTATATTTAGCCTTCCCACACTAAAATCCTTAAAATATTACAATAATAAACGCTAAAGATAGACAAAGTTAGTTTGTATATCAGCAATTTAACCTGGCAATGGCTGTTCCTAAACCTGTACAAGCCTTTCTTGGAGGAAGTAGTAATAACATTATAACTGACATGACAAAAGACCCCATGAAAGTAGACAGCATCTCATTGAACCATCAAATACGTATTAGAGAAGGCAGAAAATAGACAGCATCTCATTGGCATAATGTTTGTTCGTCCATGTCAATCATAATATCGCAGATACAAGGTTTCTGCTGACGAACTTTGTGGTCTAAACGAGATAAGCTTGAACTAATGTGCTCAATTGTGATGGCAGTCTTAAGACTAATGTGAATTTTTCTGTTGATATATATGCATGAATTCTACGACGCTTATATGAATTTTGAAATCTGTTATAATGAATATAAGTTCTGACTTTGTTTTTAAAGTCTTACAAAATGTTGTATTCAACCAAACAGAGATCTATGGATTTTTGAGGTGAGTCATTCTAATTGGGATCCCATCTCACCATCATGGTGGACGCTCTACAGCTTACGCCAATGAGTCAGTTCCACTAATTATCTTCAGAACCTCATAAGTCACAGCCGAGAAACGAAGAGATACTATAATCCCTTAACGAGGATCCATTGGATCGGAGGGCAAGTCTGGTGCCAGCAGCCGCTTTAACACCGTTTATTTGAGTACAATCTCAATCCTTTGCAGAGGTACGGATAAACATTCACAAATTAAACTGAAAGCTAGAACGTAGAGGTTAACTCGATTAGGAACCTATAATAGAACTGCAACATTGATACGAAGCAAAACTCTTTGGACAAGAAAAATTCATCAACACTAGTATGTTCGACATGTAGCAAATGTGTCCCCATTCAACTCTACTTCAGACGTTTTCCATCTTGGTACTGTTATTGAAATATCTCAGCAGGTCATCAAGGTCACCGCTATTTTCAAAATTCTTCATCTCCACTTGTTGTATGCTATGCCGCCAACACTTGACCAGTAGAGCTCGGCAGCAGTTCGACTCCTCATTTGTTGCCCTTCTTCTGCCATACTTGAACTGAAAATTTGTAACGAGAACGTGCAAAATAAAAATTAGTTGGTAGTGTTGTGAAAAAGGCACAACAGATGTTCGCCTACTTCGTAAGAGACACATATAATTTGCAATTGACTAAGATTAGATATACCCGAATTGTAATTCTATTGGAGAGCATGACTTTGGACTTTGATATGAAACTTTAGTTGTATTTAGTATACAGAAAATTGACTTTCCCCTTGTTATATGCAGTAATGGTTCATCATCACCTAGCCAGAAACCTAATGTGAATATATCATTTACCTTTATAGATCTTTTCACAGAGCCACATCGGATTTTTAAAGTATCAAGATGGGGAGAAATCCAGAGCAAGCTGTCCACCAATTTAGTAAAACTACTCGACATTGAATAAAGACGTATCTTCAGAAGCTTGAGATCACTGAGTGGGGGAAGAGAATTTTCCCTTATTTCTTCAGGAAAAGTCAAATCCTGAAACAATTACTTAGTAAGTTGAATGAATAGTGTGATAACAGGGAAGGCTTTTCAAATGATACAACATGGAAACAAAAAGTACCTTGTCTGATTGGCAAGCCAGTTTCAAAGTTTTGCAGTGATCAAAGTACGAAAGGCAAACCCTCAACTTCACGAACCAATCAAAGCGGGAATTCTGACGAGGAGACATAGTGTTGAACGACAAGCTAGCATTCAATCGAAGTGAAGAGTTCATCAAGCCAAACGAAATAACGTCGCCCCAGTACCTGAACGAAAGTAGCCGCGGAGTATCAACCTTCAGCTGTACCAGACGGGTGCAGTCTAGCAGGTGGAAGGTTTTAAGTCTTTCATTATGTATTTCAAGACTTTCTAACATATCGCATCTCCTAAGCTCAAGGTCCTCGAGCTGAAGAAAAGTAGAAGCACAATTTTTCACCCACTTATCTGTGACATCACACTTATCCAGTGATAATCTTTTGAGCGACATGCAACCGGTCAAGTCAATTGTAGGAAACACCATGAAACCCTTGAAAACGAAAGCTTGAAGATTCGGACACTTGATCTCAATTCTCTCTAAGTCATGGCAATGCTCCAGTTCAAGCGCCTTAAGTTTAGCACTGAAGATCCTAATATCTGGAGAACAATCACAGCCATCAAGATGCAAACTCTCGATGGAAGTGCAGCGTGAAATCAGATCCTTCACATCCACCTTGGCGCCTTCCAACCTCAAAAAAGTGATTGATTTGCTAAAGAAGAGAGTCTCTGGTAAGCACCAGAACCAAGGCACTTCGTTATTGTCCTTCAGACGCATACCAACATCCAACAGTTTGACACGTTTCTCTATGGCAAAATTAATGGCTCCATAGAATCGATCGTCCCCACAAAATGTTTCAGCTGTATAAAACTTCGCATGAAGCCGGAACATCTCCAGCTCAGTTCTAAGTTCTCGATGACGAATGGATGAATGGACGTAATCCAAGAACTTATCGGTCTCTTCTACACGTGACTTCGAAACACAGCTTGGATCATGAAATTGCCGCCAACATGACGAGGGCAAAGGAGGTGGAGGTTTCTTGAAGAAAGTCTGGCAGAAATCCATAATAGGGTACGAAAGCCATAGAGATCTAAAGCTTTTAGACAAGGAGCTGATCAGGGTTGCATCTCTTGTGGGGAGGAAGAACATGATGCGGTGGATGATGGGTTCTGGCAAGTCCGAGATCCGGTCCATGCCACCTTTTCTGTCGTCGTAATCGATACGAGGGACGCCTATGATTCTCTTGTGACTGCAGGAGGACCTTCATGAGTGTATATGTTGCTCTATAAATAGGGCTAAACTCCTTGTCCAGATAGACTTGGGTCGGCGACCAACCTCTTTTTCTATTCTATTTAGGAGTTCACGAAAGAATCTGATTTCTTAACCCGGATATCAATCAATCTATATTTATATTCATATATGTATGGATTTATACTATTTATAGCAATGTATTTTCCTATTTATATACGCGAGTAACATTATGGTCGCAGTGATAACTGTATACCTTTTAAAATACAAATTTCGATACATAGGCCGAAAATTTTCATACGATTGCTTATGGTTCACCATGTGAATGGTGACATGCAAAGAAAAGAATATTTGAGTTTTGGCGTACCATTAATTATTTTGTGTTCTTTCATCGTTCCATCAATCAAGCATTTCAAGCTTTAATTTTTTTTATATCTCTCTGTATTCGTTAGGACCCTTGCGTGTTAGCTAAAAAATTAAACATCTCCTACTAGATTCAACCACATATCTTACACTATCTGCGTGTATTCAGTGTTTGTCACCAGTGAAGCGTTGTGTTCAGTATTTAAGTTTTAGTTGATGACTTGAAGGTTAATTAGGCGCATCCCGCAGTGGAAGAAACAAGTTATGAAAAGACTACTAGATTTCTATATATTGTTTGGTGGCATGCTTGCTAGAGTTGGTTATTATTTTTATTTTATTTTTTGTTAATTCTTATATGAAATCCAAGTGTTTTTTAGGCGATTTAATGGCATGAAGAATTATTGTGATTATATATCTTTGTTTGTGATTTAAGTACTCCCGCTTTCAAATTCTTTCACCAACTAGCAACTCTTTAATTTTTTTTGTCACAAGTTCATTTGGTTCTGCTTCGTCTTAGATGTGCATAGTTGAAGAAGCCCATTAACATTTTTGTTTTTGCCGATCTAAGAAACAATATTTACATATTTAGGTTCTGCTCCATTATTAGAAGTTTGCATTATAGGTCTCGCACTTATATTGTAAACATATAAAGTGAGTATGCTTGCTAAGCCCAATTAAGACCCATTTTGATGGCTCCGAATTATATCTTCCCTCTCATTAATTCATAATAACAGAGAAGATGCAATCAAGCACAAGAAACTTAGCTCACGCTAGTTCAGAAAGGTATAAAAAAAGTTCATGTCATTGGTAGACTAATACATTAGCTTACTAAACTTATGCATTGAAATTTTTTAGAAATCTTTGTCAAAAACATTAAAGTATGTTTGTCTATCATTTTCAATTTTTTTTTTTGTTATGATGACTAAAAAATTTCCTGTTATTGTGTACTGATATAACTCAAATATATCTCATAATTATTGGGGAATACCCAGCAATTCTAGTCGAACTGGGAGACCGATAATAATCTTATCAGAGATCGTGACGTGATCCCTAAGGATCTTAACGCAATCCTAACACATCTAACATATGGCCCAGTCCTACTAGGGTTCTTCTTTCTACCACTATATAAAGGGGTCTACCCCATATGTATGGGAAAACTACACACATTGATTTTTTTTAGAGTCATTATCATGTAGTTGCGCTCTGACTTAAGTATAGGAGAGTTTTCCGCCGGGAACCCCATCCGGCGGTCACTCGTTTTCTGTCTTGCAGGTCATCGGTTCAGGCTCGGGTTCCACAACGTAAGCAGAACATATTTTTAGTAGCAACATGTACTTTTACCGTTCTCTGTTCTTGTCTAGAGAAAATCTCACTAAAAGAGTGAAAAAAAAATATGAAAACACCTATGTTTTTACCTTTTTCAGACCATTCTCCTATCGAGGGTTAGGAAATAGGCACCCTCACTCACTCACCCCCCACTCCTTCCTCTCTCTCTCTCTCTCTCTCTCTCTCACACACACACACACATAAAAACACAGATTCAAGACATGGCCTACTTGTGGTAGTTTGGAAGGAAAGTAAAGGTAGCATGGTAAATATGCGTGTGAATTGCAAGGGCAAGTTGTGAAAAAATAGCTAAAAGTATTTTTTAAAATGTTAAATGTAAACTATCGAGTCTAAAAGAAGTGACTAAAAATGAAAATAAAAGGGGCTAATTACAGTAATGTTCTTGAGGTTAGAGTAAAATTACAGGCATGTCCATTAGCTTGAACAAATTACACTTATATCTGTTGATCAAACGGAGTCCTTAAAAAACTAATGATTTTTAAAAATGACTTTATTGCCCTTAAGTTCAAAGTTTTTTTTTTAAAATACCATTACTACATATCTTCGCTTCTTTCTCTTCCTATTTTTCTTCCTTCTGGAGAATCCACCACCGCAGTACCACCATGTCCACCGCTAGACACCACACATCAGCCTCCATAACCCATGACCATAAAGATTTCCCTCTCTAATATACTCTGACCCCACCTCCCCCCCCCTCGCTGTTGCCCCCACCCCGTCGTTGCTGCCACCACACTCTCCCCTCGGCTGCTGCCACCACACTCCCACCCTCCGCTACTGCCCTCGCTGCGCCGCTGTTGCCCCACCTTCCCTTACTCTGTAGTTGCCTACCCCTACCCTCCCTCCACCCTGTTGTCGCCCATATCCTCCTCGTCTTGCTCGCTGGCTTTGCATGCTTTTTCATTGTAAGTGTTTGCCTTTTGAGAAAGCACTGACAATGAAATTTGCTTCTTGTTAATTACTGTAAGATAGACCCTAATTTAGAAAATAGGGTTAAAACCGTAATTTGGAGAGAGAGAGAGAGAGAGAGAGGTTTGAAATCTTAATTTGGCAATTAGGTTTGAAACCCTAAATTTTCAATTTAGGGTTTATAATCTTTATATTGTATATATGTAGATATATGGTATAAGGTAGTATTGACATTTAAAAAATATGGATGAATGATTTCAGCCAAAAAGTACATTTTTTTACAGGATTTGGGACAAATGGACAAAGCTGATATATTTTCAAAATTTTTTGTCACAGTATATTACATTTTAAAACTTAGTATTTTTTACTGTAATTTCATCATAACATCAAAGACATTGCTGTAATTAGCCCAAATATTAATATTATAAGTACACAAAATACTAAAAAAAGTTAGTTAAAATGCTAAAATTACACAATCATAATTTTTTAAAACTAAAAGTTAAAATTTAAAAATACAAAATTAAGATACTAAACGAAGGGGTCCTAAATCTGCAAAGAGGGCAAAAGGAAAATCATGCACATATTTAAATTATTATGGTTAAAGTTCTCAATCTTTTCCAAAAAGGGTAATATCTTTGACTTAGAGCGCTATTTTATAACCCGATGAGAACAGGTTAACCACGCGCACACTAGTGCGTTCGCGCTAAATCTGACGAAACACAGAGGCACCAAGCCGAGCGTGCAATATACGCGCATGCCAAACGAAAACAGCCCACCTAATGCGGCAGTTAAAATCTTTTCACGTGGTCAGATGGACGGTCAAGATCGATCCAGGATTTGAATTCAAAAAAACCCACTAAATAAGAAGTAACGTTACGATTACCGGAGCCTCAGGCTCGGAACCGAACCTGAGCCCCGAACTGAAACAGCAGAAAATCGCTGAAAGCTATTAGACCCCCACTCCCCCAAAAACTGCGAAAATCCACTATAGCATGTACACTGCTCCGATTCTCTCTTTCTCTCTCTAGAAATTGGGGTTTTTAGGGTTTTGTTCTGTGACTCGAATTATTCTCAAAATCTTAGAAAGATTTCGGAGGAGGAAAGAGGCATGTTGTGGTTTTAATATGTCTCTGTAGATGGTATTTGTGTGGGTATATTTAGAATTTCGTACTGATTAAGGATATTGTTTGATTAGGGCTTTTGGATAAAAGATTCTAATTAATGGAGGATCATGCCAGAAGAGCTCGACCCGACTTGAATTTGGCTTCCAGAAAAGCGGAGGAAGCAGGTCAATCACTCACTTTACTTGGGAATTTTTAGAAAAAGAAAGTTTGGAATTTTAAAGTCCCAGCATCTGCCCTATCTTCCCTGTTTGGCTACATTTGTGAGGGGGTTGCATATGTGAGTATGCGAGTGTTTTCTTCAAAAACCAAAAAAGCACAAAGAACTGCTTCGTTTCATTAATGTCAGAAATGATTTCGAACTTTTTGTGAAGGAATGTGTCATGGACATCACTTCTCTTCGCCATTTCCATTTACCTTTACAGATTAACCAACATTCACTTTTAAACACCAAATTTTCAGAAAATCAGAGCAAACCCCTTTGTTTGCCTGTCAGAATGGGTCACTAGAGTGTGTTTTTTTGTTTTCCTCAAGAAAAGGTAAAGCACCAAGAACTGCTTCAGTTCATTAACGTGAAAAACATGATTCTGAACTATATGGGTATTGCATTTTTGGGCAGGAATTGTTCATTAATGTGTTTGTCCGTGCGTTTAGCATCACTATTTCAGCCCCTCTTCCCCTTTTACATGTGCGTGTTTTTTTCCCCTGAAGAAGAAAAGGAGCACCCAAAAATGTGCTAAACTATTATAATACTTTTTTGTGTGAATGGAATTGAGTTCAGGAAATTAATATCGCTATTTCAGCCTCTGTTCCCGTTTGAGATTGTGTTTTAATTCCCAGCAACCAATATTGTGGATATCGACAAGAATGTGGAAAATGTTGAATTATTGCAGCTTGTTTAGTTTCCTACCATATTTGTGATCGTTTACCAAGAAAAGAGTTACTTTTGAGTGGTTTGAAGGAAATGAAAATTTTTATATCAAACTTTCATCATCTTTTGGCCTTTTGACCTTGTGTTTTCTCACCTTTAGTTAATTGACGTTTAAGTGGATGTAATTTTGCAGCATTGAGGCGATTCCAAGCTACTCAGTGGCTTGAGAGCTTAGTGGGACCGCTCGGAATCACAGACCGACCCTCAGAGAGAGAGTTCATTGCCTGCTTGAGAAATGGTTTGATCCTTTGCAATGCAATAAATAAAATTAAACCAGGATCAGTTCCCAAGGTATTTTAATCAGTACCCCTGTGTCATGTTGAGATGTGCTCTATAATCTAGGTTAATTATAACATTTTGATGGTATTGATTTATCGTTTTGTACAATACACAAAGGTCGTGGAGATACACTCAACTTCACAATTGGTCCTTTGGGATTCTCAGCCATTGCCCGCATATCAATTCTTTGAGAACGTTCGGAACTTTTTAGTAGCTGTGGTAGAGTTGAAGCTACAGGTTTTTGAAGCATCTGTTCTTGAAGGGGTATACTTAGAACTTCATCAAGACACCGTCTAATATGCTTGAGTTTCATATGTAGAAACACTGCTTAATAATTGATTTGCATATCCTATTAGGATAATATGGAGGAGGGGTCGTCCACAAAGATTGTAGACTGCATATTAGAACTGAAATCGTACCACGAGTGGAAGCAGATGAATGGATTTTATAAGCCCCAGAGATCTCCTTTGGTCTTACATTCCACTGGAAGGAGTCAATTGCGAGGTGCAGTGGCGAGTTCCTTGGAGCCTCGTAGGAAGCTGGATATGTCTACGCATCACGGTAAACAACCAGTGGCCGAGAATGAAACACAAGTACTTGAAGGTATTGGTGGTTCCTCGTCCTCTGTTATTTGTTGGCAAGCTAGCAGATATAACTCAAGGTGGTCATTAGTACAAGTACTAGAATCTAGCCAGGGTAAATGAGGACCAGACGTGCTATCAATGTGTATAGTTTATTGTGTTATCTTTATCAGTATTTAACTTTTGTAGGCTTGTTGTTGTTATTTGCATGTCAGCCTCGTGCATTGTACATATAAACTCCACGTGACCATTATGTAATAGAATGTGGTTAAGATATTACATGAGGGCCATACGAGTTACCAAAATTTATACTGCATCGTCTTATTATAGAAGTATTTAGAACTTCGATAGAATACGTATTTGTTATCTACAAGGTAATTTGGTATGTGGAGGTGTCTTTTAGTAGCTGGTTGTGTATCATAATAACATTATAGTGGCTTAAAGATCATATAGAAAATACGGTAACATACCTAGCTCTATTCACGTAAATCTGAATTAGAAAACTCCTAAAAAAACTTGGTAGGTTTGACACGCTGTTTTGCTTTGCATGAGAATTCATATTTCTGAACGAAGATGCAATATAATGGTCACTCCCTCCTTTATATAACTTTGATGATTACTTCCCTTAGACAAGAGAACCAACTACTTGCAATAGAGACATAATCACTTTCACTTTGCAATGAAAATGTCATCGAACAATATTTATGCCTCGTTGAGTTGTCCCTTGTGATGACCACCTTTGAAATCCTTGTTTTGTTAGCTTCTTTTCCCTTACCCTTTATTATTTGTTGGTTTGTGTAGACTCAGTTGTCCAGGCGCTTGCTGAATGCATGGCCGAAACAAAGGAAAACATAGATCATGGACTCCTTACTTCCTTGAGCAATGGAAGTCAGGTATAAACCATGCCCACTTTGTTTAATAATGCATGCAATTTAAAGATCACTTGAATCCTAAGTGATCTGCTTACAGGATCCAGTCAAGTTATTCAGCAGGATCTTGTCAACTTGTTTGGAGGAACAACTTCAGAGCAAGTTATTACAGGTGCGTGGCGCGAGTTGATTATTAAATTATGAAAGTTGCATCCCATGAAAACCTGACAAAAATTACTCAGAATACTAGATTAGGTGAGAGAAAATTAGTATAGACATGGGTAAATTGAATGGTTTGGCCGCTTTGCTCCTGTTCCTTTGGTTACTGTAGTTATATTTAAGTTAAATAGGAAAATAAGGTCTGCACTTTGTGGCTCCAGCTGTTTGATGTTCGTAAATGTTCTCATAAAGAACATTGATAAGAATAATCCAAAAAATGTTTTTGTTCTTTTTAGGACGTTTTCCAAATTTAAATTTGGTTAACTGTCATTATAATGTCTTAGTCTCCTGAATGAGAGTATAATTACTATCTTGAACTGGAGGAAAGTCTTGTGTTTCCACTCTAGCCTGTACTGTGGTGCGAGGTATGAAAAACAGTTACCCTTAAACTTGAGTTCACTGACATTCCTAGATACTTACAGATCATTCAGTTCAGTGTTACCTAAGTTTTTGGTATTCTTAACTCGAGAAATAGGAAAGTAGTTTATGTGGAGGACTTGAAAATTTGAGTGGTGTCCTGGGGTAGTAGTAATTTCCTGGGTGCGTAATTCTCTTAACTTCAACTGCGTACTCGTGATTTTCTCTCGACAACAAGGTAAATTTGGAATCTGTGTGACTAAATAGAACTTTAAAGTGTTGCCAAGAGTCCTTCAAATTGCATCTGAAGCGTTTCTAGATTTGGTCACATCATGAGTATCAGTTAGTGGACTGATCTAGCCATAACTCACTGAATACGCAAGAGACCGATGACCAAATCCCAAAGGGAACGAGCAACAGGTTATAATAAATGGACAACGGACTTTTCATTGGACTTCCACATGTATATCAACTAAAAGATATCCTTCAACACTTCCTTGGGTTATCAGCAGTCAATGTAGCATTTCTCGGTTTCCCATCGAAAAAGCACACCTTAGGGAAACAGCCCAGGGCGAAACAGAATGCGAAGGAAAGGCTGCATCAGCTTTAAACAACAAATATTACTATTACTCGACTGAAATGGATGGTTGAGAGCCACCCTTCCACATCACCTATCCTCGCCCTTTCCATCAACCTGCACCATGTAGAGGGTCTGAAAAAAATATTACTATTACTCGACTGAAACGGATGGTTGAGAGCCACCCTTCCACATCTCCTATCCTCGCCCTTTCCATCAACCTGTACCTAGAGGGGGTCTGAGAGGAGCTCATCACTCAGTCCAACTACCAATCCTGAAGACCTCTTCTAAACATCGGGTTCCAAGAAATGCCTGTAGCTGAAAATACAAGGACATCAGAACCCACGCTTCCTTGTCACTTGCAAGTGGGAATAAATGAGGAAAGCTGTCGGTAGAGAGTATCATCACTGCGCCACTTGTCTTGCCACAGCCAGACCTGGAACCATCTCCCGTATCAAAATGCATAACTTTTCAATCTGTTCTAGATCTACAAGACTTGTGTATGTTGTGACTAGCGATTGGATATAATTTGAGGAGATGGATTGTACACATTGTTCCGCTTGCAAAATCAAAGTTACAGAACTAGATGTTGCCTGCATGCCGTTACGAGCCTAATGTTGTTACCTCTTGTTAAAGCATGATATAGGGCCCATTAAGTTGTTAGAGCAGTTGGTAACTTGACGCCTTGTTGTTTACATGAATAGTTTCAATCAATCTCAAAAGAGCATTCAAGAGAAGGAAGCAGCTCACCTGACCATTCAAGATCTATGTCTCCACTGAATTCAGCTATTGCTGAAACCCGCGAGGTATGTTTTACTCTTAATCTCACCCACAATTGTTCTTTAAATGTAATAGTAAGATAAGGCTGAATAGATTTTCTCTTAAGAACAGGGTCTCTTGACCAAATTTCAGTAAATGATTTCTCAAATTCTGAAAGTGGTTTAAGATGTTCTTGTGCTGCACTTTATAGAGTAGGAATTTCAAGAGAGGGGACACTAGAACGTGATCCCATGATTTACATGATTGAAGCTTAATAACAAACACCCCCCCCCCCCCCCCAAAAAAAAAAATATAAAAAAAAACCATCAAATTGAATACATACTTGATAAGAATATTAACTTG
This sequence comes from Escallonia herrerae, assembly GCA_033070095.1. Lineage (NCBI taxonomy): Eukaryota > Viridiplantae > Streptophyta > Magnoliopsida > Escalloniales > Escalloniaceae > Escallonia > Escallonia herrerae. The sequence continues at coordinate 432,168 of JAVXUP010000443.1, read as the reverse complement.
TATAAATTACTAGGTCATTGAGCACTCTTTTGCATCATGCTTTCTAGTACCTTCTCTCTGTTCTTCTAGCCTCTTATCTCCAACAATGAATTAGAAGAATTGCTAGCATAAGTGAACACATCTTGACAATATCCATACGTTCCCCATTTATTTGAGGCAGCAAGATAGATTTTTGTTTTTATGTGACTCCATTTGGAGCTTTTCATTTTTAAAATGTATTGACTTGTGTTTACTTGATTTTAATACGATTCCTTAGCTGTCTTTTGGTACCGAGCACCGATGTATTGACTTTAATTTTCAAATCTTATTTTACTTTGTTTATTAACATGTACAGGGTCAACCCTTGTCATATAGGAAAAATGGTTTGATGAGCTACAATTTCAAACATACTCATACAAAGAGTCACTTTCCACGCTTAAGTTCATACTAAAACTACGTTTCATACAAAATTCTCCTTGTTACAGTGCTGCAGTGCTTGCTTGAGAAAGGGTTACTGCAACCATTGGAAGCTACTTCAAACACAAGAAAATGAACTAACGGTAAGCTTTTGACACTTGGCAGTCATTTTCTGTATTCACTTTTACAGTCCTGAAATGCTACAATATGAAGAACTACTGGTGCCTTTTTCGATCCTGCAAACACTTAGCTACATATTTACCTCGTACTGTTGAAATAATTGGATTAAAAAATTCGGAAGGATATAATACATTTGAACATCATTGTTTCGTATGTTCAGTAACAGATCCTCGTTTAATTTACGGGAAGGGTTTGAAAGATTTTCCAATTACGTTAAAAATAATTCCAGATATATGTGAAGAGAGAGTGAGAGAGAGAGGGGGGTGGGGGAGGGGGGAAGGGAATTAACTTAGTAGTTCCTCAGGTGTTAGACGTAACAGAGTAGTTAGTGTAGTGTACTGAGCATTTCACCATGTAATGAGAGGAAAATAGGACATGAGATAATGAGTAGTCATTATAACTAGGCTAACACCTATATTTCATAGTTATGTATGTTTTATGGTATATAAAAACTTTGTTAGAGTCTCATGCTTCATTGTGTTCTTGTTTGCAATGCTTGTAAAAAAAAGAACCAGAAATTGTTTGCAATGCTTGTAAAAAAAAATCCTGATTTCTCTTATAAGTCGCAACAACTATTGGTAAAACATATTCATCTTGCAGAATATCAAGGATCTGTTGTTCAGAACAAAGAGGGAGGGAGGGAGAGTGATGGAGGGAGGGAGGGAGAGTGATGGAGAGAGAGAGAGAGAGAGAGAGAGAGAGAGAAGTAACTTAGTAGTTCCTCAGGTGGCAGACGTAACAGAGAAGTTTGTGTAGTGTACTGAGCATTTCACCATGTAATGAGAGGAAAATAGGATATGAGATAATGAGTAGTCATTATAACTAGGCTAGCACCTATATTTCATAGTTATGTATGTTTTATGGTATATGAAAAGTTTGTTAGAGTCTCATGCTTCATTGTGTTCTTGTGTCTCAAAAAGGAAAAAAGAACCAAAAATTGTTTGCAATGTTTGTAAAAAAAAATCCTGATTTCTCTTATAAGTCGCAACAACTATTGATAAAACATATTCATCTTGCAGAATATCAAGGATCTGTTGTTCAGAACAAAGAAGGAGTTCAGAGACTTGCAGTCTCAGTTGCAAAGTGATTTGAAACAACTGGGTATGTTTTTTTGTTAAACTGGGTATCTTGTTATCAAAAGGAATCAATCAAATCCTGTGGTCCTGTAGTTGCAGTTAACCAGCAGCAAGTATAACTTTAAAGTCCTGCACCTATAATTTCCATCAATATCAGCCATAAATACAAGAGCAGAAACTAATAGCAAACTATCAATGGTCCTAATGATAACTAGTAGCCCCATGCCCCACACAATACCATTCCAGTTCATTAGGTTTCAATTGGTGAAGACACTGATGTTGTTAATTGGCATGCTCTGCAGAGATTTTAGCCAATAATGAGATATGCAAGTTGTAGCATGGTTTTCAAAGCTAAATCTTTCTGGTCTACATAAATTCAGGAAGTCAAGTGCAGGAGTTGTCTACTGCAGCTCTTGGATATCATAAGGTTGTCAAAGAGAACATGTATCTGTACAACATGGTTCAGGATTTGAAAGGTCAGTTCTGTTCTGAGTGATGACACTTGCCGTGCTGATTGAATGTATTGAAAACATATTTTTTCTCCAGGTAATATCCGAGTTTACTGCAGAGTGAGACCTGCCACTAGTCCTGAAGCACAAAATGCAATAGATTTCATTGGAGAGGATGGTTCTGTCGTTGTCCAAGACCCATTCAAGCCTCAAAATGATGGAAGGCGAGTTTTTCGATTTGATCGTGTGTTTGGTCCATCTGCTACTCAAGGTAATGCATGCATTTTTTTTTTACTATCACACTGAGTGATATTCAGAATTCATAATTAGCGCACATTATTGCATATGGAGAAACTATATAATAGCATACATTGTTTCTTTTCATCTCACTCCTTTTCAGAGGAGGTTTTCAAGGATACTCAGCCATTAATTAGGTCTGTGATGGATGGTTACAACGTGTGCATTTTTGCTTATGGACAAACTGGATCTGGCAAAACACATACCATGGTAGGATCTCGCATAGCATCATTATAGCAGATTTTATGCATTTAACATTGCAATATCATGTGGATTATATTCCTTTTTCAGCATAAATGCCTTGCCTTTAAAATGAGAGAGATTTTAACACAAGTCATATGCTCACTGACTTGGATAAGAACAAACTGCAAGATTAGACTACAATAGCTTGTAGCTGATATTCTATATGTTGACAGAGTGGTCCATCAAGTGGAGCAACTAAGGAACTGGGGATCAATTATTTAGCACTCAATGATCTGTTCCAACTGTCTAATAAGAGGGAGGACCTTATAAAATATGAAATTCATGTACAAATGGTCGAGATATACAACGAACAAGTTCGGGACCTTCTTGCAGAAGACACTTCAACCACAAAATATCCTTTCTCCTCTGCAACTCTGTATTTTCTGTTTGGATCATTACTTGATTATTTGACATGTTCCTAGAAACAGTGACTATCCATTTAAACCACTCCCGTAAAGCATTGTGTCCTTAACAGTCAGCAAATTAGAGATCCGCAGCTGTACTAATGACAATGGCTTGACACTTCCCGATGCGAGGATGCATTACGTAAAGTGCCCTGCTGATGTTCTTAAACTGATGAAACTTGGTGAGGTGAACCGTGCTGTCAGTTCTACTGCCATTAACAACCGAAGTAGTCGCTCCCACAGGTCAGAATTTTAGACTTGAACTGCCCTAGTTCTTTTCAATTTTTTCCCATTTAATTACGTAAGAAGTTAAGTTAGTCCAGTTATCACTGTCTACTCATGTAGTATGACGATATTTTGTCTTCTGCAGTATTTTGACAATACATGTACAGGGGAAAGATGTATCTGGAAGCGTACTTCGTAGTAGCCTCCATTTGGTGGACCTTGCAGGAAGTGAGCGGGTGGATAAAACAGAAGTTACGGGAGATGCGCTCAAGGAGGCACAGTATATCAACAAATCACTTTCCTGTTTGGGCGATGTTGTTGCAGCTTTGGCTCAGAAGAATTCCTACATCCCTTACCAAAACAGCAAACTTACACTACTCTTGCAGAATTCTTTAGGTTGTTGATTGGGAGTTAGATAAAAGTTCTCATTTTGTGATTCTCTGATTTATCAGTCCACATATTGCATGATTCTCCATCTTAACAATTTTGATGGACAGGAGGACATGCGAAAACATTGATGTTTGCACATGTGAGTCCAGAAGGAGATTCTTTTGGCGAAACAGTAACTACCCTGAAGTTTGCTCAGAGGGTCTCAACAGTTGAACTTGGTGCAGCTCGTTCGAACAAAGAGAGCACAGAAGTCATAGAACTCAAAGAACAGGCAAGAAGATTAAGACTTGTTTCATATGCCTAAAAGATATAAAGCCTTTCTATAATGCTGAAATAGACTTCCATCTATTCAAGTTGATTACTTTTGTAGCTCTGTCTCTATTGATGTCACATAATTATGCTTCCATTCTCGTCTCTTTCTGAATGTCGCTTTTAGGACTGTGAGCAAAATATATGGTCTGGTCGTGAATAAGGACAACTGGAATTCTGCCTTTTTTTCTTTGTCCTTGCTGGCCACATCAACATGAAAGCTCATTAGACTTTATCTTACACCCTCTTTGTTTGCTTGGAGACTCTCTTTTCTGGAAGTCAACATGATTGTTAGCGTCCTATTGTAGAATCTTGCTACCAAAGTTGCAGATGTTTTCTTTTGAACATTGTTTTGATTGCTACTATTTTTATCCAAAGTAGGTTATTTGCTTGTTATCATTTTTTACATCTCTAAACCACAAGAAAAAAAACTGTCGTGACAAAGGTCATAAGAACATATGTTGCAACCGTGGATTAGATTTAACGAGTTGAAGACATCCAGGAAAATGAGGGACCCAGGTAATATATATTTCTTGCTACAGATAGGATCTCACAGTCTTTTAGATCCTTAAAGAGAATTTTGATCATTGTTATCATACCTCTATTGTATAATTTCCATGGTTTCTTTTTAATGCATGTTATAGAATGACAAGCACAATCTGGTATCCTTTACAGATAATATATTTAGTCTCAGATTTGGCTTTAATCTTACCTTGATCTGCTGAAACTTTGCAGATTGAGAACCTCAAAAAGGAGTTGGCTAACAGAGAAGTCCAGACTGAACAAATAAAGAAACCCAGGGAAGCAAGATCTCCTAAAGGAATGACTGAGCAAACTCCTCCGCGTTCTCGAAGGTTGAGCATTGAAAATGGCAGCAATGTGAAAGTGAAAGCAATAAACGTTGAGGAGAAAAAGGGATCTAAAACACCTTCTGTACAAGCTCGTTCACGAAGATTAAGTTTGGAAGGTCCAAGATATACTAATAAAGATCATTTACAAGCTAAAATACCAGAAGCGTTGTGCATTGAAAAAGGAAGCAGCGTGAAATTGGAAAAAGCAATAAACATCGAGGAGAAAAAGGGATCTAAAACCCCTTCAGTTCAATCTCGTTTAAGAAGATTAAGTTTGGAAGGTCCAAGATATACTAATAAAGATCTTTTACAAGCTAAAGTACCAGAAGCATTGCACTTGGAGAAATCTTCCCGGCTTCAAGTTGATGAGACAGCTACAAAGCCGTCTGTACTTATCAATAGTGGTGTTTCCATTGACATACGGCAAAGGACGGTCCCTCGAAGTCCTACAAGTTCTGCTTGCCAAAGTGACGTCGTGAAAACACCTAGTCGATCAAAAATTCTACCTCTTCAACTGCCCACAACACCAGATCCACACAGGCTTGCGAAAACTGAGCTTGCTTGTCCTTCAGAGTATTCGAACTCCAGTGTGATGAGTAGTACAACTGGAAAAGCATCTCATATAAGGAAATCACTTCGGACTATAGGGAAACTCATTAACGGCTCTGACAAAAGGTTGGTAAAGCTCGTGACTTGTTACAAACATTTTAATGCATCTCATTCCATTATAAAGCAAAATGAGAATTCTGAAAAATGTTTTCCTTTCTTTGTTCCTCCGTTTCTGTTAGTTATCATCTTCTTTAGATTGTAGTGTTCAGAGGTTCTAGCTGTTTGCAACACTATGCTAGCTATATTATTGAAGGCCATTGTGCAACATGCAAAGAGGCAAAATGCTCAAAAAGCCTTCTGCTCTCATATTACAGGAACCAGCCGAAGTCAATTGACACTCAATCACCTTTGCATGTCTCAAGCAGTGTCATTGATGGGAAGTCACCGCTTCCACCTAGCTCAAGGGCACTAAGGAGACAGTCTCTAACAGGCATTCAAGCGGACAGGTCCAGGAGATCTTCACTTGGAGGCGCTGATTCATGTAAGTTAAATCAACCAAGCCTCATTTTGCCTTGCATTGCATTTCAACCACTGATGCGGTATCACGTCACTGTTTCCCTTGTGCGCATGACACGATCTCTTTTCTTCAGGTGAAAACGAAACCAGGAATGCTAGAACACCTCCTCCGGTCCATCGTTCAGCCAAGATGATGAAGCGGTGGATGTAGATCAATTAGGGCAGAGCTGTGACGATCTTATGGACTGGTGCTTTGACTCGAAGCAACTGACATTCTGACATTTGAGCTGGTGGGACACATTTGGCGACATGCTGTTAGTTTAGCAACTGACATTCTGACATTATATTTTAGTTAATGTAATCATGTACATATGGAGGGGATACAAAATCTGATAGTGGCAACCTATTCCTCAATTGTAACCTGATCAATTACCAACCAGCATATGCTTTTCAAGCCTATTTTTGTCTGCCAAGTGATAAAGAACAGAGAACCACTCATACTCTGTTTGGCAGGTTTCCTTCATAAAATGAGGTTCAGATATTGCAGGTTTCAGTATTTAATGATTTTAGAGTTCAAATATGTTCGACGCTGGATAACTTTGCATGACATGTAAAATTGATTTTAGATGCAACACGACGTCGTTGATGTAGCTTGTGCACAGTTGCTGTGATGCTGATGAATTGAACGTTGGCTGCTATTGACGGTATTATATTTGGCTCTTGACACTCAAAGCAGTGTCATTCTGAAGCCACAGGTTGGAACAGGCTTGTGCACGGTTGCTTGTGGTTTTTGAAGAGAAAACTGATGAAATGACCGCGAATCAAGATTGGCAACAGCAAGCTAAGCTTTCATTAAACCTTGGAAAAATGAAAACCCATCATCTTGGATGTTATGGCCGAAAGTGTCACCTTACAGTATTAAGAAGCATGTTTTATTTTGTCAAGAAATGATGTTTGAGCAACTGAGCTCCACTTTTGTTGTTAAAAGCTGCATAAATACCGAACAACGTATTGCTAAAAACAGAAAAGAAGCTCAAATAATGAAAAATGGAGCGCAAATATAATCCCCTTTTCATTTTATCTACTTCCTTTGAACTCGAAAGAGAAAGCTGCAAATGACAACGGAAAACAGAAGCAATCAGCTCAGAGTGGGGCTACTGAAAGTCTGCTGAGAGGTGCATCTAGCCAAGAAACCCTCCCATAAAACGCATTTTTCCAGGGTTTCTCGATGGTTGGTTTATACTTTATAGCAAGTTGGAATTGAAAATGCACCTAATCAGATGGCCTCTGTATTTCCAAGGAAAGTTTTACATAGTTTATCCCCTCAATATTTAGATTCCTCCAATGCAAATGTCTCTCCCTCCCCTAGACATGATCATAGATTGTGGTTGGGATTCCGAAGCAAATTATTTGCATTATCTAGAATCATTGAAGTAATCGATGAATACCTGGAGAATTTCAATATTAGACTTACTTTTTCTTCTTATGTTAAAGCTAGGCACTTTCTGATTTCGTCTTTACAAAAGAGACCACTTTTTGAGGGTAAATTGTAAAAAATGACATTTTTTTAAAAAAACAAGTCATAATTTCTTGTAACCTTTCCTTTATTATCTTTAACAAAAGTCCTAAAATTTTAGAAAGAGTTCATCTCTCGTCTTGAAAGAATACAAAACAAAAGATTACCATGTAAGGGCGTGCTAATCCTTCATGCAGATAGCCATCAATAGAGGTGCCTTGGTGTTAAAGCCAGTTTTCCTTGGGCCGCTCTCGAGTCTACAAGAAAGGCTAGCTATAAGTCGCTCATCGTCTTAAGTTCCACTGTTCAGAGTGCAGTATTATTTATTTTCTCTTTTTCATATTGCATGTTTTGTAGTGATATGATTAGTAGTGCTTTCGCCCGAACAAAAGAAACAGAAAGCCAAAAAAAAAAATTAACTTGCCCTGCACTTTAGCACATTATTCATTCCCATGAAACTAGGCTGAAGGTTGACAAACGATTCGAATAGTCATCATCTCCTAAAAGGCGAGAGTATCAATAAGTGTAGGCCAAGAAGCCAGGTGCATTATGCACCCGAAATTGCTGGTAAGGTTCAGATGTATGCAGCCGTAGCTCTCACTCGTCTTCCCTCTTGTGAAAGAGACTACCCGCTCGAGCGAGCGAAAGGTGTGGAGAGTCCAGGCAATGGAAGATTAGGCAGAGCTTGATAGACGGCTATATGGAAAAGGCTAAGAAAGTTACTGACGTTGTGCTGATAGATGTGCAACAGCACTCGTAAGAGACCTAAAATCAGTTCAGCAGTTAGGTTTCTGTTACATCGATATTCAACTTCATGTGTGCAACACAGAACTGGTTGGTTCTCGGAGCTGGAGTGTTGCACAAAAACTGCAGAAGGTTTGCTTTGGGACACAAACAACTGAAAGCCAAACTTTGTGGTTGGAAAAGAAAGGGGAAAAATGCACAATGTGGGAACAATATGAGTGTGTGAGATGGTGTGCTGATTTAAGAGTAGTGAAAAAGACTTCCCAAGAACAGAAACCCTTCCTATAGCAACCATGCACGCACAAACCTTGCCAAATCTTCCTAACTTGTCAATATTGTGACTCTCTACCTATATAGCAACCATACACGCACTGAACAGCAGCTCGCTTCCAAATGCATAACAACGAAATCAACTTCCAACTACAGCAGACTTGCTAACTTCTCTTTCAGCCCGCAGTAGACATACCACAAAAGAGCAGCATAACAAAACTTGATAGTCAAACTTCTTGAGAAGACGCTTCTCGAGAAGACGACCCTTCCTGGTATTCTTGCCCTGGCGCAATAGAAAACCAAAAGAACAATGCGACAGAACAACTGAAGAATAAGGGTTAGAGAATCCCCGTGGAGATGGCCAAACTTCGTGATCTGTTGAACATAATAATGACCAACTACTCGCTAAGCCTTCAAAAAACAGATGAACCTACTTCTCCAATTGGTTTCTTGTCAATTCAATGTAATATTAGCAGAAGCTCTACAATTGATAGTGCATTAGATACATCAAAATAAGCAACTAGTTTGGAACAATATTGAAGAATAACAAAATTTTAAGCATCTTAATACGCACAAAAAAGAAACTTATTTTTTTTGTTTTTGCTACTTGCTGTACAGAAGGGGAAAAAGGTAATAAACATCACTACTTTCTACAAACATCTCCCTAATCTTCTTATGCTCAGGAATCTACACTAAATTACATAGGGTGGAGGGAGCAATAATAACAGATAAGAAGAGGTTTAGAATTACTATGACTGATGATGAATGTGGAGGTTCCTCTTAGCAGTAGAGTAGTGGAAGGCACGAACCAACCGCTTCCGAAATCTCCCCAAATTTAATCTCACCTTTTGGCGATCAAGATAGATCTTCTTTGTGAACTCCCACCCTTTATTGTTCACGCTCTCGGGATCTGTCAGAACAGGGTCGTCTCTATCATAATCCTCGTACAATGAGCTCTCTTGTGGAAGAATTCTGTAGCCAACATATTTCAAACCAAGCTTCCTTGCTGGTTCCCCGTAATAAGTCTCTGCTGCCCAATCTGTTCCGAGGGGGATCACCTGGATAAACACGCAGCCAGGCTTCATGAAGAGGAGATGAGTCATGGCTGCACCATGGACTCCAATTGTGACATCGCTTGAATTTAGTACCCGATACAACTTTGCCAATTCAGTCGTCGGGGTTGGCCTCAAAACTTCCACAAGAAAACCAATATTTTCCGCCATTTTCACCAGCGCATCCTCGTTAGTTATTGCTCGAGATCCATTTCGTGATACAATGACCAGTTTTGGTTTCTTCAATCTATCTTCAGGCTTTCCCTTCATTACTTCTACTGGTGTCTTTGCTGATGGCGATAAGGCTTCTCGTTCTTCATCTTGGATTAAACCGCTAATTCGAGGCCAATATGCTTGGTCAAGAATGTCACGGAAGTCCTTAATGGACTTGCCCCCTTCCATCAAAGAAGAATTCACGGTGAGCTCATCGTGGATTTTCAGACCAACAATGGCTTCTGGAAAGCAATGACTTCTCTTATCTCCACTAAAATCGATCGGTGGATAGTCCGAGAGAAGCGAGAGGATATCACCATACTTGGTGACCCACCAATCATGATACTCAAGAATAACAAACACGACCTTCTTGTTAAATTGCTGAGAGGTAATGTATAGAGGCAAAAGCCCATCATTGAATTCATGGTAAACGTTACCGGTATAGCCGCCGGTGGAAAAGAACACAGCCGGAACATCATGCTTGACATCACAATGGTGATGGACAGCCGAATTCTGTTTCTTCGAAATGAGTTTTAATTCGTCGATGGTGTCCATTACACTTGCTTCCCACTTTCGAGTATAGGGCCTGATTTTTTCGCGGTGGAGTTCCTCGTTATCATCTTCTCCACCATGTTCGGATATATCCGAAACATAACTGATGACACCATTGTTGTCTGTTCGGGTGTAGAGGAAGATTGAAGAGGAAGAAGAGTGCGTTCTTACATCCCCTTTCATGATACATACATCTGAGCGAATACTACTTCTATCACAACAAAATGTCCCTGCATATATAGGCCAAAACATGTCAAGAACTTCCAACACAAATTGAGGAACTTAAATGAAAAATTAGAACCCACGCTACTATATATTCATTAGAGATCGAACAGCAGCATACATATAATCGACACACACGCGCGCGCGCACACAGGGAGAATCTGTCATAAAATGCACAGTAAACTGTGTATTGGAATAGATTAGACGGTCAAAAGAACATAAAAAAGATTTGAAGTTTGAAAAACAACAGGTTAGTCTAATACTCCCATCCACCTTCATAAGAAATTTAAAAAGCATTACACGCGTCGCTTAGAAAAAAAAAAAAGCATTACACACGCGCACACGGAGAGACAACGCCCACTACAATTCTCGGTTACAAGGTAGGATTCAGCTTGGATTATGTAACGAAATAAAAATTGACCAGAGACTGTCTACAAAGAAAATTTACACAACAAGAATCACGATTCGTGAACAGAGAAATCACTCATATTCCTCTCACCGTAGTAAGTTAAGAAGGTAAACAAACAGAGGAGAGAGAAAGTTTACCATTCGAGACAGAAGAACAGGGGGAAGCATTTATATCGGAGCCGGCAACAAGGCCTTCATCTTCAGCTCCAAGTGAATCTGCCAAAAGAGAACCCATAAAAGCAGAATCAGCAGACTGCAGACAGCAAAACAGAGGAAACAGAGCAACTAAAAAGAAAAATAAAACAAAATACAACACACCCACGAGAGAGAGAAAAAAGCTTACACAACAGGGAAAAGGTAGAGGGAAAGGAAAAGAGCTGAGGGGCAACGATGAAGCTGCAAGATAGAAGGGAGAGAACAAGTAGGGACAAAAGCTTGGGCCTCGTAATCCTCTTGCCATAACCAGAGTTCCCACAGATCAAGCCAATACTTCCACCGTGTGACTCCTCATCTTCGTCCGCAAAACCCACCTGCCCTTTCTTCAACTGAATATATCTGTGATAGTGCACCATTTTTTCCCCCTCAGAACTACCAGAGAAGGGGCAACAAAAGAAAGTGTATATATGTATATGAACAGAGAGAGAAGAAAGAGAAAAAAAAAAGGGTTTTTGAGGGGAGGTGTTACTGAGGTTGCTTTGCCAATATCTCTTCTTGGAATGTGGTTTTAGAGAGAGAAAGAGAGGAGAGAGAGAGGAGAATCAAAGGAGCTGTCAATGGAGGGGTGTCATATAAGCGTTTTTGCTTGTTCAGAGGGGCAAGAGTGTTTTCTAGAGTCAAAAGTTGCGTGTGGAATATATGAGACCAGGTACTGGTTTGGCTGGCGGGTGTGCTGCGCGTGGAGTGGGGTGGGGCGTCACGCGCCTTTGGAATCCGTGTAAACAGCTCAATTATCCAGCTAAACAGTGTGTAGGGTAGGGGGAGGTTTAAGGGTCCTTGGAGTTGGGCAGTGTCAGTCTGTCACTAGGCTCTAGGAGGAGTTAAAAAAAATAATGGCAAGTTGGCTGGGCATTGGGTAAGCATTCTTCTCTTTGATCCACAGCACTATCAAAAGCCTCATGAGTTATTGGTGCAGTTTTCCAGAATTTGATGAATCCATATGGTACATTGTATAAACTCAAAGCCTGTGTTTGGCGCGTGATATAAGTCAGTCAAATAAGACAGGATAAGGTTGAATAAGACAAGATAACATATCCTGATGGATAGGTCAGATAAAATAATTATCGTGTTCAGTATTTAGATCCAATCAGGATTACGTGCCAGATAAGCAGTTATATCCTGCTGATTGTGTTTGGTAACACAACATATATAGGTCAGATAAGATAAATTAAAAAAAAAACAAAAAAAGTCAAAGCCCTCTTTTTCACTACTTTGTCTTCATAACAAGTTTGGAAGTTAATTTTTGCCATTTTTTCATTCGTAGAGTCTGTTTTACAGGCCACGATGTAGCTGAGCCAAGCTGCAAAAACATTGAGCATGCATGAGCAAAAACGGAAACTATAATGTTGTAGATGAATCATAACTTGACACCAAATTAAGCCCATGTACTTTAGTCCTTGTGAGTTGAAGTTGGAGAGCAATAGTTCTTTAGACACAAACACATGATGTTGTACTAAGCATAAAAGGCTGCTGAACCATGAAGTTCATTGAATTGCTAAAAGGGTAATCTTCTTCTTCTTTAATGGATTACAAGGGTACATGTACACAAAAAAGTTCTACATCTGTACAGTTTCATTATGTAGGGACTGATGTTTGTGCATATTATTGAGGAAAGTGGACATGGAAACAGGATATATGTGCTATATCTTGAACAAGAACGGAAATAGAAACATGGCAACCCCATTCTTAATTCAGTAACTGTTTAATACCACATTCCGGACTCTCCGTAAACTTGATTATGATACCTAAAATAACAAATAAGTAGTGAATTCTTAAACAACCATTCATAAAGGTGTCAAATAGATAACAATTCATCATTACATATCATCCATAAAACTAAAAGTCCAACGACGATGACAACTGAAAACCGGTAGACAAGTGATAGTGCAAATAATAGCCATTGCTACAAGTTCACTGATGACAATTAAAAATCGGTAGACATGTGGTAGTCCAAAATAATAGCCGTCGCTACAAATTCATCAATGACAACTAATAACCGGTAGACAAGTGGTAGTCCAAAATAATAGCTGTCGTTACAAGTCCATCGATGACAACTAATAACCGGTAAATAAGTGATAGTGAATCAAGCTACACATAGGTATTAAGTAACATAAACGCATACGATGCTTTAGCATCATCAGGAAGGCAGAGAAACACATCAACAGTCTCCTACTTAGCAGCAATTTTGAGTGTCACTTGAAGTCGATCAAGCTCCGAAGCAAAGTCGATCCTACAAAACTCTTCATAAACTTTCTTCCTGTCATGGGATGCATCTTTAGCGTGACCAAGCCTTTCTGCCAGCATTTCCATCCTTTTGCCAGTTGCTTCCATGTATGTTCTAAACACTGCCGTTAAGTCTTGCAATCCACTAGTAAACCATCAATCATGCTAGCTCGTGTCTTTCTCTTCTTGGTTGGCTTAATTCTAGTTGATTGATTTGTAGATCCAGTCATAGGTACAGACATATTCATGCCATCCAAACCAATAGTACCCTCTTCACGATCTAGATCTTCCACTGCATCACCTAGAGCTTCAGCTGCTTTTTCAGTAGCTCGATCCTTGACAAATATAAATTTGAGTTGATCATACTTGAATAATGGTTTATTAAGTAGGCCCTTGGCTTTCGGGTGATTGAGCAAATACATGGTTGTGTTAAACTTGGCAAAAAGGAAAAAAAACTAAAAGAAATAATCGCCTAATTACCTTCAAGTAAGCTTCCCATTTTGTACCGTTAACCTCAACAGAATGCAGTGTCTCGTTCCATCCTAGCATATATGTCACCGCGTAGTACATTCTCTTCAACCCCTTGTACTTGGACTCGATGTGAGGCGCTGCAAGAAGATTGTAACCTGATAATTTTTCTTCCATCTGTTTCTCAATATGCAAAAAAGTTCCAGGCCTAAATACTGATTCGTTTTTCCTTCTTTCCTTAACACATTCTTCTATTATATCCAGAAAAGTTTGTTCTTCAATAGTGGTCCAAACTCGACGATATCATTTGTCTTTGGAGGTTGCCTTTCCTTTGTTTTTGGAGCTAGCAATTCCTATGCAAAAACTCATAAGTCAATTACAACAATTAAAAGTCAATTCATAATTTCAAAATACAACCATAAGTCAAGACACACTCTTAAAATATAACCATAAGTCAATCAATACAACCACAATTTAATCCACGCTCTTAAAATACAACCATAAGTCAATCCACGTTCTTAAAATACAAACATAAGTTAAAATAAAGTCACAATGTCTACAAACAATATTAAATTACAATCTCATGCTTGGCCTTGCCATTCATCAAACAATTCTTGGGCCAAGTTGTCTCTCCATTCCGTCCACTCATCAGATGTTTCAACGATAGTGATTGCATCACCATCCAAGTCAACCTCCTCTTCAGTCACCATATCTAGCTCGGCCTTCATTGGGTCCACGGACATTTCAGTTCATATAAGATTATGCAGCAGACAACATGCTGTAATTATCGTTCTTGTGTTTTAACAGGATAAAAAGATGGACTCCGCAAAATAGCTCATCTTATCTTCAAGAGGCCAAAACATCTCTCTACGACGTTCCTAGCAGAAGAATGCTTCAGGTTGAAGAGTTCTTGGTATGTAGTTGGTGCAGATCTATCTCTCCATAATGACAAATGATATCTCGTGCCTCTATATGGTGCAAGAAACCCCTGCCCGTTTGTATAACCGGCATCAACAAGGTAATAATAACCTACCATAAAAAATAATGTCTCTTAAAAAAGCAGTATATGTAAGTAGAAATATCAAATGACCTAACTTTTTAACAAAAAAATTACCTGTAGGAATCATTAATCCATTTCTCCTGCTAATAGCATCTTTAAGCACCCTAGAATCACCAGCTGAACCCTCCCAACCTGGCAGTACATTGATAAACTTCATATCTCGAGAACAAACTCCTAATACATTGGTTGCAATGTCACCCTTTCTTGTACGATATCTAGGTTAATCCTCCTCTGGTACTATCAAAAGCCCCTAAAAAATTCTATAACCACAAGAATATAAAAGAAGGAATTAGTCTCATGCTAAAAGTAGCTTGCTTGAGAAGGAAACACGATCCACAAAAAATAGAACTTCTTTGTACCTTAAAGCATTTTCATTTCTCATCGCTGCAGTTGTCAGTGACAAGATCTGGTGCTCTAAGTAAAATGCCTTTGTAAACGTAACACTGCGCACAATACTGCATTAAAATGTCTGCTAATTGTTTCCCCCGACCTTTGGAACTAAAACTTGATTTTACGATTTTTCTCATGATGACCAAGTATATTAAAAAAATTGCTACCTGCTCCTCTATACCTACCTATCCATTAGCTTTTAACCCACCAGTCGTACGAAAGAGTCCACATAATACACGAAATGTGTGTCTATCCATCATTAGTTGTTCTATGCAATTGACATCGCTCACACTAATTAAACGATTCAACCTTTCTAACCGAGTCTACTTTCTATAAGATGAATACTCCTTCAACACAAATTTTTGGTAGTGCCACTGAGCAATAATATGTAGCAACACAAGAAGCATATACATGAATTGAATCTGTAAATGTATATCCTCAAGAATAAGGTAAACTACAATCGCTTCATCTCTTTCATCAGTCATGTTGCGACAATCGAACACCACTAATGCATAAAAAAATAAAAAAAGGTCAATGAGGACACCAAAATACACCAACATTAGCTTTTACATAAAAGCAACAAGCCAACCATGAGCTAAGAATTACTAACTACCTAAAAGTGAATCATTAGGCTAGTTGAGTAGAGCAATCAAGGCATGCTTAATACGCACAAATGTCTATAGCTGTAACGCCCCCGAAAATCTGAACTCTGCTGCCCCGAACTCCCGGGTCGTTAACCTATCAGATCATATCAAACTTGTCCACTAACACATATTTCAAAGCATCTAACTGCACATCAACTCAAGTTCTTCAAATATCATATTACAAAACTGTTTAACTTAAACTTTTAAAACCTAGGTTCTTTACAAACTCGAGTTCATATAAACAAGGTAACGGTACCGACCCACACAAGGGTCTCATTACACGGAAGTTGTGGGTTCACCTGAAGCTCACACAGACTCTAACCTATTCCTGAACCTGCTACAGCTTATCATCACCTACAGAAGGAAGCCAAACGAAGGGTGAGCTTTTGAGAGCTCAGTAAGGTCGTACAAGGACTACCAACAAGATTACAAAAAGATTCCAAGAATCCAATTGACGAATATTTCCCGAATACTTCAAACGGTCGAAAAACTCAATGATTTCCAAAAGGATAAAAAATTCATCAGAAACAGATGCCAAAATAAATATTAACAATCTAAACAGATTCTAAAATGATCAATAAAAGATCCTTTTCAAGTCATCATTTCCAAAATACAGCAGAGTTTTTGAGGGATTCAACCCAAGCACAAATCATCTCAATTAATACGATAAAGGCTTGTCGAAGGATTTCAACCCAAGTACAAATCCTTCTAACTAAATACGATGAAGATTTGTCAAGGGTTTTCAACCCAAGCACAAATCATTTTAGCTAAAAAAATTAAAAATCAATGTTAATCCTGGGCGATTGCAATGCCATTATTGCAAACTAACATAGTGTACACATGCATGATGTACTGAAATAATTACTAGTTCACTTGGGTACTAGCCTATTTTCATACAGGATTCAACCAGCCTTATACCGCCTCCCTACTAAACGGAAACACAGGTCAACACAGAAATTAACAATATCAATGAGCGTTAACATAAGCTTATATCCCCAAAATCAATTCGGATTCTAATAACAATAATCATACTGACATAAGTCAGCATTCTAAATTTTCAGAAGAAATCAAAATTTTTAGAAGAAAAATAACAGATAAACAACAAAAATGACTGCGCATAATTATCGAATATAATCACAACAATTCGGAAGAATGGATACAGACAATTATCAAATTTGCTAAGCACGCAATAACATTCGAGCATCATAAAATTTTCAAATAACCGATTCAGGTTCAACATTAGAGTTTTCTGGGCAAGAAAATGCTATATCAATACATAACTCAGAGTTCGGCATTAGTCGTAAGTATATCAAAGGATTACTTATGAGTACGAGTTATCAAGATAAGGATTTGGACGATAGTCCTTACCCAGGGTTCAGATAGAATCCCTTACCTGGATCCGCAGCTAAATTATCATAACCGGAAGTCTTTAGCTTTAATTTAAATGGAAGAATCGAATCATTATAATAAAGTATACAGTATACAGTATAAAATTATAATTTAATACGGACTCACACATACTCTCAAAATGAACCCCCTCATCGGGTATTAAAAATTACCGAAACACAGCTGGGGTGTAAAATTACCAAAATGCTCCTATCGGACTTAAATCACCAAAATGGTCTTCCCATAAGTAGAATCACCCAAATAACCTTATTGTATGTCAATTTACACAAAATATTTTCTTAGGTCAAATTACCAAAATACCCATACGGGTGGCAAATTACCAAAATACCCCCGTTACACTTAAATCATCAAAATGACCTTTTCGCAAGCCAAATCACTAAAATATCCTTATCGTATGTAAATTTACTCAAAAATACCCTTCATGAGTAAAATTACCAAAATATCCCCTTGGGGTAGCAAAATGCCCTTGAGGGTTTTCGGCAAAGAAAAATCTCAAAATGTCTTAAAATGCTATTTTAAGCATCCTGATATCATTTATGGCCTAAAAAATATTTTAAAAAATTTTTGCCTGAAAATTCTGAATTGGTATCCGGACTGAGCGCTAAAAGGTCAGTTTCATGAAAAATATCTATCGGCCTCAGAATAGCCCAAAATTTTAGATAATGAATCATATCAGTATAATAAGGTTTTACTAAAATTGCCAGATTACAATAGCTCTGTTTACTATGTTAAATAAATTCGGACTTTTGCCTAATCAATACTTTAATTTAACGTCCTTTGCAGATACCGAAAATTCCCAAAAACTTCGAGAGCGTACGTCTCGTAAAAATATCTAGGGTTACAGTTTTGGACTTTGCCTAATTTTGGTCCTAACTATTTATAAAAATTTGTGAAAAAACTGCCTAATAAATTTTACCTTTAGCGTCAAAAACAGTTACTATTCAAATCAAAGGCACCTACTATTTCACCTTCAAACACACACATCCTCTGTCTTCAACCTCCAGCCGAGACATGTTCATCCCACAAACACTTCACAACCCACATATATACCCATGAATTCATCACTAATTCAGTAAAAACCACCTACATGGATAACTAACACCCATTAACATAACTTAAATCCACAATTTCCCACAATTTTCCACAATTTTGTTTTTACCACCCACGAAGAGCACACACTGGACACACACAGAAATGCACACACTACCTACAACATACACATGATTCACGCACTATAGCCCTCGGCAATCCTTTGGAAAACCCACATAACCTCATAACATTCCCTCCTACACAACACCTGCATACCCCACACACAAACTCCCACTATAATCACTCACAAGGTAGCTCGTGCGCACGAAGAACACCCACAAGCACACACAGCCACGACCGTCACATACGCACGTACACACAGTGAGTACATACACACCAAACGAGAAGAGATTACCCCTTGAGAAGTCGTGCTTGATCCCTTTCCAATTCACTACTCGAATTCCCCTTGTTCACTCCTTGTTTTCTTCCTCTGTCTTTGTTTCTCTTCACTGGTTCTCTTCTGTTTTGTCTTGGTTCTTCTTCCTTTTCTGAAAGGGAAAGGTTTCCCTTTTTGTTTTTTTTTTCTTTAGACTTATCCTTCCCTTCTTAATTATTTTCTCTTTTTCCTAGCTTAGTCATTAAGCTAGTAGGAGGTGGCCAGCCAAAAAAAAAATGGTTTTTAATTTACTTTTATAAAATTTCACAAGTACCCTCAAAGTTTTCCAAAATTAAATGCCCCCAAAATTTTGAAAATTATATTTTTGCTCCAAAATATTTTTAAGCCCCAATACTCTACTAACACTCGAGCGTTGCTCAAAATTATCGCCCGTCTATTTTTCGGAGCCCAGATGATTATTTTTAATCGGGCCTCAAAAGTGCGGGATATTACAATAGCCAACGAGTCCAAGAAGGGCAGTGTATACTGAAATGGTTATCTTTACCAATGTAAAACATTCATCAAATTTTGCCCATGTGAGCAGGTGGAGTACAGAAGAAGCAGCAAATTCAGCCGACCAGAAACATTTTAGCTTGGGCCCTTTAGAAGTCAGTCAACACTAATATAATTTTTCCTGACTTTGTTTATTTCCTCTTTTTGCATGTTTACTTGTCCGGAAGCCAGACATTGGTGTAATTATTGAGAGACGGAGATTACGAAATTCAGCATTATTAAAATGCTTTTCTGGCTAAGTTGGCCATCAACGGCAGTGCTAGTCAGCAGTGCAAACTACAGAATCCCTGTTAACTTTGCTGTAGAAGTTGCATTAGCTTTCAGAACCTCACTACTGTCCAGGGATATACCTTACTCATGGAATATTACTTACCCACACACAAAAAGCAAGGCATCTTGCCAACACAATTAGAACACAGAGAGATAAAAACCAACTAGTAGATGGAGAGTATTTTCAGAAACGTTTTTTATGTCTTCTCAATCACAAATTCGAAGCTCAGTTTTTCTCTAATTTGTTAAACCTCTTCATAAATTTGTTAAAAGTTTTGAATATGGCAAAATATTACACCTTATCTGTGTTTCTAACAACAAATTGTGTTAAAGAAAACACCTTAACCCAATGTACAAAAAACATGGAACAATGATACTTTTTTTAGGTAAAAGTAATTATTATTAATAAACAAAAAACACTCAATACAACTGGCATACCCATGAGCCAGAAACCAACATCAAATAAAAACAAAAATACAACCAAAACAACCAAAGCAAAGTATCCGGAATTCTTAGTCATACTAAACCTAAGCCCAAAGATCCTTCAAACTCTTTTAGTCGCTTGTACGTTCCAAGTTAGAATCACAGCTCAAAAAAATAGTACTACCTCCATTCTATTGAATCTTTTCCGTGCAACTTTTTGCACATTCAGAATCAAATACTTACTTACTTACTTACACACACACACACACACACACACACACACACACACATATATATATATATATATATATATATATATATATATATATATATATATAACTAAGTTACAAGTTCGGAGAAGGACCACACATTCACAATGTATTAATAATAATAATAATAATAATAATAATAATAATAATAATATCTTCTCATACTATCAAAGATTACAACGATCACCAACAAATAATCACACTAGGTCAACAAGCTTGCTGATGTTTCACAGATTACACAGTGACAATAAATAACAAGTTGGTCTCAAATGAGAAATGTATGTCATGTTCAGCTGCAAAAGAGACGAGTGGCACAAGACTGCATAAACCCGCAGTTTCTAAGGAACATGATCTGCAAGGTCATCGAAGTTGCTCTTTTTAGATCTAAAAAATCTCTACCTATGTGGGCAGCAAATAATTAGATCTAAAATCAAAATGAAAAACGCAACTGCTATGTGCGAAGCAAATTCTTAGGTCTGAAATCAATACTTGTACAGTTGATGCTGTACTTTCCTAGATCAGAAAGTAATGGGTCTGTTGATTCGGAATCACTGAGAAGATTGAAGCAATCTTCAATGTTGATTCAGAATCGCGTAGAAGATTGAAGAGATTGACGGAGAAAGAGGGCAGAGGTCGGCGGCGAAGGAAGATGAGAGATGACTTCTGCTCTCCTTTCTTTCTGCCTCTGCTTTCCTTTTTCTAACCTAGCCCGTAATTTTTTTATCCCAAGTGCTTGGGATTAAAACAATACCCCCCCCCCCCGGTACAAAGTTATCCCACTTAAGTGGGATAAAACCCATCCTCCGAATTTCTTATCCATCCGTTATTAGCGTGTCCAAACACCAGATAAGGCTATATTTATTATATCCTATCCGGGGTCTTATCCCGCGCCAAACACATCCAAAATGTACCCTAGAACCTTTGAAAGATAACTTCAAAGTTTGCGTTTTTTAATTTTCATACTAACGAGATATAACAAAGTATAATCTTAATCACCCACCCACACACACACACACTCGGAGTAAAAAAATAAGATAAATTACACACGACACCCCTGAGGTTTGGCCGAAACTAAACACTGCTCCACCTAAGTATTTTTATTATACTAAACTTACACATTTATATTTTTTTGTTAATATAGTTTACAAAATTAATGAAAGGACGGTCATACCCCTAATAAACAAGTCAATTTACCCCATCTCTATCTCTCTCTCACACGCTCGCACACGTCGACAGCACCCTCTGGATTGCCACACCCACTGCCGGTGAAGCCACAGGTCACCAATCGTAGCCACCATGACCCACCACCGCCCCTACACCATGACCCACCACCGCTCACATCAAAACCACCTACTACAAATCCTCAACGTTTGAAGTCCTTTTACCTATTCTCTCATATACACCACCTTTCGGTGAACCAACCAACCAACCACCAACAGCCCTATCAACCACCATTGCCCCACCAACAGCCACCCAGCAACAGTCCCATCCATTGCCGATAACCACCACTGCCCTACCCCTTTCAATTGCCCTGCCACCATCGCCCAAGACAAACCTAATTTTTGATCTTCAACCAACCACCAATAGCTCCACCAACCACCATTGCCACCACGTCCCACCCCCCGGCAACACATTTCAGTGATACTCCAGGCAACCAAACCACCCCCACACTGCTCCACCACAAGCCACCACCGTCAGCCAATTTTCACATCCAAATTGGCCCACCCACGACAACACCGAAACACCCACGACCATCAAGGCCACCACACTGCCCTTTCCCTTTTTGCTCATAACATCCTCGTCGTCGATCACTTGCGCCAATGGTCACCGATCCTTCGCTGAAAATCTTCTTCGCTTAGAGATCCACCGCTGTCGGTGGTCACTGATCTTTGCTGGGGTAGATCGATGTCGGCGGTCACCGAGGTAGATCACGGGAACGCCGGTCATCCTTGGTCGACGCCCGCCGGCGGTAGAGGACACCATTAAACCACTGATCTGCTCTCTCTCGCTTTCTCCCTTCCCCTACTTTTTCCATTTCCCTTTGTTTTTCGTCCCCCTCTGTTTCTCTCTCTGCCTTGGCTTTTTGTGGTGAGAGAGGAGGAAGACATAAGGGCATTTTCAGTATATCGTAATAAATCAATGTTGCCATAATTTTTTCTCATGATGCCATAACGAAAACGGGTCTTACGTAACACAATGACAAACTACAGGGGTGGGGAGTAGTAAAAATACTTAAGCGGAGTCATGTATAATTTAAGGCAAACTTCTGGGGTGTTGTGTACAATTCATCCTAAAAAAATATTTCGTGGTTTGTGGTTAATAGTCTCAATTATCGAGGACTATTACTTGTAATGTAAAATTAGTATTTACCTCCTATAGCTCGTCTTTTATTTTAAATAAATATGTATATGTATATATGCTCTTCATGATTCAACAATACTAAAAAATCGGAACCAATGATTCGGGATTATGCAATATTTACTCATTAGTTGGGACGTGAAAATAGTTTTAGAGTGGTCACTAAAAACTTTTGGATCAAATAACATACGGTTGTAATTTGCAACTTCAAATCACTTAACTTTCTTGATTTTTCTCGAGTTTCGACTATAGTCAAAGTACCATATTGAACTCGAGCCACTGTACTCCGACAATCTGTTCACCAAGATGACGTGCATGTGTACATATATATATATATATATATATATATATATATATATATATATATATATATATATGCAGGCATGCACACAAACATTAACTTGAGCCTATTTACTCTAACAAATGCATTAAATTGTGTTCGACGGTGTTATAACAAGGACCACAACTGAAACATGTTGTGAATCGCAATCAACAATAAATCAATCTCACGTACAACTTTATAATATCCTTGCACACTCTAACAAGGTACCCTATCACTAGTCTTTAACAAGTTCATCGCCCAACTCAAACTACAAGCCATCTATTTATGGGAGGCACAATGCCTTTACTAGGAAAAGTCACATACCACAACAGCCTAATAAAGCATGATAGGATTTTGTTCGAGTTGTTGCAATTTATCAAAGTGTCGATACAAATATCAAAACCGTGAAATCTCACATCATAATGCCGATTAGTAGATTATATGTCACTCGGTTCTCTATGTCGCAGTAAGAACCAAATCATAACAAATCTCTACATTTGCGCCGAATCCTTTAAGGCAAGCCATTCAGTTAAACTTACATATAGCTTTGTTGTGGTGAAGCTCTTTTTAAGTATTGGAAACATCAATCAAGTTCGAGTAGGACCTAAACTTGACAATTGAAACAGGCTTCCTTAACAAGACAGCATAATCACATCCTTACTGCTCCCATCTATCTATCATCATAGATAGAGCCAGCAACTCCTTAATGTATGACCGAGTCAGGTGTGATACCATCTTATAATCCAGAACTATAATGCGCTATATGGACTCAAAAGTGGTAACCTTGAAGCTATAAAGTGAGATTCTTACTAGGTGCTTATAAGCAGATCACAATGTCGCCCATACCTCACGTGGGGTCTTTGGATGTCACACAACTCACCACACGATAATGCTTGTCTCATAATGGTCAAAGGAATATATACATTTGATATCCTTAGCAAGTGTTAGAGGCTAAACATTGAATTCTTAAATTTTCCAATGTGAGATGGTACTATTTAGTTTTATATCACGCGTAGCACAAGAACTTTGATGTATATAGATAGACACGTGAGAGTATCCATCCACTGTAGTAGTACACAGTGAGTATGGGATCTCAACATTTCACTCAAGTTAGGTCTTTTATTCTCGATGGAAAACTTTCAATATCCCCAGCGTGCGCTCTAGCACACGTCTACAGCCCCGTGGGCACAATGTAGTGTTATCTTCAGCGACTGCGAACCAAAACCTGGCCTAGCGCATATCCTCTCTGAAAAGTAAAATATATACTCTTGGGATCTTTGGCAGGTTTTATGATGAAGAAAACTCAAACTCTCTGATTTTCAATGTGGGATGGAAAAAAAGAAAAGGAAAAGGTTGTTACCAAGGCCATATTGTGGCATATTCTATGATAACTTTTTTATTTTGAACAAGGTATATTGTATAGGTACCCATGAATTCATTTGACCCACGATGAGTTAAAGTCAATATTATCATTATTATATTCCACCTACAAGTCTACGCTCATTTAAATCTATTTCCAAATTAAATTAAATCAACCTTAATATTGTTTGTACCCCATCATATATGACAAGATTAATGGTCAACAAGCAAATTATATGATTAACGAATGTATCAAACACTAGTGGTCTGCAATGAAATCGAAATCATCAAATGAGACCGCTTGGTAATTTCTAGGGTAGCCCCTACATCTAGGTTGTTCTTCGACCACAAACATACGATCATCCGCCATCACTAAACTCAAACTCTTCAACATCAACATAACAAACTCAAAGAGAGAGGTCGACGATAGTTATCACATTGAAGATATAATCAAACAAAATAAGAAATATGAGGTGAATAGCCAAAAGAAATTCTTGGTTAAACGTGTACAAGATATAAAGGGATCCACGTATCAAATAAAACTTTAAGCATCAACTTAACCTTTTAGAGTCAAGTGGTAATTAGACACGATATCAGAGTTCTTGTCACCAAAGGTTTTACGTTTGTTTCTTCCTGATTTCTCTTCTAACAATCAATTAAAGGCCTACACGTGAGAGAGAGTACTGATGATAACATTGTTTGACCTATTATCCAAGAACTTAAGCATTTAGGCAAGATGATAACTAAACGGGACGCCCAAAGGAGGATAAATTTTAGCTTTGGATCTAGTTTCTAGCAGCTTAATTAAGGTTTTAGCATAGAGATAAGCTGCAACTCTAGTTGCAGCGAGAGGATACAACCTCCCATATAGCGATGACGTCACTAAACATTCTTAACAGCATTTATGTAAATACTTACTGTGACGATTATTATGTGTACTTTTGTAATGTCTTTAATTGAAGATCGTTAATATATTTAATTTTAGGTATTCACTTAATCTTGTGAATCGAAATATAGCTGCTACACCAAAGCTAGGCGGGTCCTAGAAGTGCATGATAAATACTGCCAAACCCTGCTTCCGGTCCATCAATTGTTGCTATGTAAGGGTTTGTAACATCTGTGTACAATTATTTTTGGAAACAAAGAAGATAACTTTTTTAGGAAACAAAGAAGCAAAGACAAAATCGAAACAAAACATGACTATGTTGGTTGTGAAAATACCGTTCATCCATTTTTTCTATGCAGTACAATTCCCAAAGAACGTACAGATGCATTTCGTAGGTATGAAAGTCTCGCTACATGACATACAATTTTTTAAGGAGAACATCGAAAGTTTTAGATGGTCAGATATTAATGGTTAGTCCCGTTGAATATATCGTAATTTAGTCGCCTACATTCCTTAATTCATACTATTAACTTCTGACTCTAACGAATTCTAAATAATCACGACAAATAACCCGAGATCATATAATATTTACTCTTGGAAAACAAAATTGAGAACAAATACAAAATCTTAGACTTTCCCCAAGGTGCACATACTAACAATTCAGCCACATTATGAGGAACAGAGCAGCTAATGGCTGTGCTCGGGAAATAAGTGCCACCCACGCGCAAGCAATCCGCGGGGAAAGACGGTGGTGGAGCACCTTACACGGTGGGTGATGATGATTGGTCAGAGTTCCTTGAAACCAGCCTTACTCTCTGGCAAGGAACAAACAAATTGGGGATTTTCTTAGGAGATCCGTCTGGAGGCGGGATTCTCGAGTCTCGGGCACTTTTGTGGGATTAAAAATTCTTTGAAAGGATAAGGCAAGGGATGAGTCTTCAAAGGATAAGTGATATGTGACATCAACAAGGAAAAATTCTTAAAGTTATGTGAACAATCATCATACCGTTTTTGATCGAGAGAGCAGGCAGAGTTGATATCGACAAAAAAATGTGAAGTAGAGAGTACAAGTGGGAGCGTTAATCGCTTAAAAAAGAAGATGACTCGCGATATATTTTTTGATAATATTGTTTGTGAACGATGTGCAGAAGAAACTAATAAATTACTGTAAAAGTGCTAGTGACTGGATCTCGCCTATCTTTTGCGTACAAGATTTTTCATTTCATATCTTTTGTGATAATAGTAAGTACTCGTTGGCGTTATAAGAAAGCAAACAGTGGGTGATCAGAATAGAATTATGGGTGATGGAAAAATTGTCAAATCACTGCACTTTATATACATCTATCTAAATCAAGCTTGGAGAAGGTGATAACTACGAGAAGAAAAAAAGAAAAATAAAAAACAAAACAAACCAATTGTGTGTGTGTGTGTGTATATATATATATATAGCTTGATTTAGATAGATGAAAGTCACTGCAGAGTAGGAGTGAGTATCAAACCGTTTAAATCGATCCGAACTGTTCAAACCTATCAAACCGAATCGACCTATAATATGTTAATCTATTTTTAGTAACATTCATTAATAATTTCATATATGGTATTAAGAAATCTAAATAAACAAATTTTGAAAGTTAAAAGAAAAGAAAATAATGATAACACTTATAACACAAAAAATTCGTGACCAATGTATATTCTATATTAATTGATTCTTTCTCAAATATCAAAGAGAACTTATATATCAATTGCAACAAGATAA
Organism: Escallonia herrerae; assembly: GCA_033070095.1. NCBI lineage: Eukaryota > Viridiplantae > Streptophyta > Magnoliopsida > Escalloniales > Escalloniaceae > Escallonia > Escallonia herrerae. Next base: position 405,277 of record JAVXUP010000443.1, on the reverse strand, counting down.
TATACAATTTAAAAATATATATAACTTTGATTTTTAATTATTAGTAGATCTAATAGTAGTGTGCAAAGGAACAACGTGAGCGCAAACCGTTTAAAACAATCAAATCGAACTGTCTAAACCTACCAAATCGAATCGTCTAAACTGATAGCGTTTGGTTTTGTTTCAAAATTTTCAAACCGAGGGATAACGGTTCAGTTTACGGTTTGACTCTTACACCAAATCAAACCGAACCGTGCTCGCCCCAACTGCAAATGCATAAACATTGGCAGTGGGCAAACAAGGGTGCACCATTATTGCAGCGCCCTTTACTTGCCAGAACCAAGAAAGGGGGCTGGGAGTATATTATTATCCCAATAAAAAAAGCATGCAACAAATAACCAATAAAAGAAATTGAGTTTAATTATGAAGCAAACAATAGCTCGCCAACTAAGGCATCACGCCTCGCTGGCTCCCCACTGTTAGCCACACACACACACACACACACACACAGACATACATGTATATGACCTACTTCTGTCTGCTGCTTGCATGGAGCTTGTAAATTAATGTTACGTAGTAGATACATGCGGAGTTATGCTTTGCATCTCAAACATAAATTTGAACTCTTATTCTTGCACTTCTCTTGATATAACTTGAAAGTGCAATTGTTGATACCGTTATGGATGTTTATTTTGCTTTCTTCTTGGAAAATAATTGAGCTCCACTGTTATCACCAAATGTCCCATATATGTCGTCACAATGTGCCGCTACAACTAGAAGTAGGGCAAATGATAAAAGTGCAATTTTCTTTGCCTTTTGGCGCAATGAACAGACTAATTAAAGAGAAACTAAACAAGTAGAAGACGTGGGCATTGAAAGCCCAAAGTATCATCAGCCAGGATTCAGCCACATAAAGGACTAGTTATAATCAAGGTGTCCCTTAGGAAGTTTATCTAGGCAAAGGGTCACTTCTCTCTATTTAGACCAAATGAAATGACTAATGTTGATCCAAAAGCATCGGTGCCTTCGAGATAATATGACCCAAGTAGAATTGTCAAGAGTCGTCCAAAAACATAACATTCATCATGTGCTAACAAACCTTAATCGTCACTATATGGAGGTCTTGTAGCCTTACTACCATCATGGTTTGTCGCATTACGCATTGTCAAAAAATATTACGTACATGTTATGCATTTAACTAATCACCATGTTATACAAATACAAATCATGTTGTCAAAGCGCGTTCAACCCTTCCAAAAATAATATAATTTTACAGTATTAGAAAAATACAATTATCTCAAATGAAACCGTGCATCACGTATAACGGCAGGACTGGCCTATACAAATGCTAAGGATTCAAAGTCAAAATCTAACATCTCTTTGTCAACAGTTGAACATTTGGGGCAATTTAAAACCTATTCTCTAGGGCAACCTGGGGCGTTCCATTAGTGCAGAACTTAATGCTCTTCATTGACCCAACCCAACACACTTGACCGTTACTAGGTTGTACAGCCACAATATGTAAAAGGGTTTGATTTATTTAAGTTGGAATGGACCACCCCCAGTCAGGAATCCCTCTGACAAAGAACTGGCAGCCAGTTTTCTTTTAAGAATGGTCCGCCAATGAGAGGTCTTGAAGCCAAGCACATGACAATGGGATTGGATATAAAGTATAAATAAACTAGAGGAGAATCCAAGCGCATGTGAGTCACGTGATCCTTGTCAGGCTGATTTCCAGTGTTCATATGGGCATATGGGGGCAAATATTATTGAACCCGGCCAACACAATTATAGGCCTAATGCCTTGTCTGCTTTAAGGTGATGACCATTTATTTATAGTGCTATAAAAGAGAAGGTGATGGCCAAAAGCCACAAGTTCTTTTTGAGAAGTTCATCCAAAAAAAAAAAAAACACAAGTTCTTTTGAGAAACTATATAAGAAGCACATGGCATGCAATGAAGAAAGGATCATTCACTAGAATTAAAGACAATAATGTGAAAGTAATGTTGTACATAATGCATGATTCCTCACAAGCAAATAGTGTGTGTGTAGAAAAAGTTAACAGTGTATAACAAGAATTTAAGATTGAATAGATTTTGGCCGCAACTCAAGTAGTAGGAAAAGCCTAAAGTCTCGGTATAGTCAACATTAATGGTCGTTAAATATAGTTACTGATATTTTGACAAACATCTTTAACGATAATATGTTGTAACACTTCTTTAGATCACTACTTTAAACCAACAAATAGTGTAGTGGCCATCATTTTGTCACTGCTATGCACGAGTTGAACTTCAAGTGAACTGTTACATACAAGCTTCCGAGACGGATACGTAGAGTTACTTAGTTTCACATTGAGTAAGCTTACGTGGAGAAAAAAGATGTGCATATATACATGGATGGATCCTGTCTTATCAGCTTATTATATGATATACCTCAAATATAACTCTCATTAATTGGGGAATACCAGCAATCCTAGTTGAACTGGAAAACTGATAGTTATCTTATCAGAGATCAGGACGTGATCCTTAAGGATCCTAATGCGATCCTAACACATCTAGCCTACGGCCCAGTCTTACTAGGGCTCTTCTTCCTACCGCTATATAAAGGGGTCTACCCCCCAGGTATAGGACAACTACACACATTCATGCTTTTTCAGAGTCATTATCATGTAGCTGCGCTCTGACTTAAGCATCGGAGAGTTTTCCGCCGGGAACCCCACCGGCGGTCACTCGTTTTCTGTCTTGCAGGTCATCGGTCCAGGCTCGGGTTCCGCAACGTACGCGGGACATATTTTTAGCAGCAACATTTTGGCGCCATCCGTGGGACCCGCTAGCCTAGCCGATTGACCTCAAGAAAACGTAATCACTTTGCCCCCATGGTCAACACCATAAACAGTTACGGCGCCACCGTCAACAGCGCCTACACGGCAGGCCCATGCCGGCACAACCACAAACAAGGTTCAGACATCACCATCTTCGGCCGCCGCAAAGCTACCGGAGCAGCAAAGAGAACCAGCAAATTGCCGTGAGCCACCGACGGCAACTCTATAAAAAAGTCCTGTGAAAGGAAAAGAAGCAGCAGTGGTAGCACCGCCACAAGGTTCAAATCGTACGCGCCACCGCGTATGCTTCTGAACCACCAAGTCATCCGCCACAAAAAGGCACCGTAAACGTCGCCTCTCTCCGGTCACCTTGTCACAGGACATTCACCACCAACTGTCGCCGTCGGCGGGTCCTTTCTCCGGTCAACACAATCACCATGAAGCTGCCGGAGCATCGACACAAGAAGAAAAAGAAAAAAAAGAGTTTGATCGCGCCATGTGATCAATGCCACTAGTAAGGCGCCGGCGCCGTAGCATTGCGGCTCACCTCGACACTTGCTGTCCACCACGGTCAGTAGCAGCAATGGCCCCAGGCGATTACCGCATCAGTCGAGATCACCACCACGAAGCAGATCCACCTCAGTCAAACTGTTACGGAGACACCTCGCCATCCAGCTCCCAGTGATTACGCCCCGAAGTTGCACAGGTCAAGTTCCTTACACTGCCGCAACCACGTCTCTAATCGGCGTGATTACCCCAACTAGCAAGTAGCGGCCGCCGCTGCCGCGAATCTGCCGAAGCAATTGCAGTACAATCCCGGAAAAAAAAAAGGAAAGAGAACGAGGAGCAGAGGAAGAAACAGCAGAAACGATGCCGCCGGCATCGCCGCCAGACAACCGCCACATCAAAGGGTCGAAACCCGCAACCATCCACGACGTTGCGCCGGTCGCTGAAAGTAAACGGCGACGCCGCCGCTTCACCACAGCTCCCTGACATCGCGACCTGCTTCTGGCCAGCCAAGCCCCGATGTCGCCGCCGGTAGGGGCTGCCTGATCTACCATCGCCATTTCACTGGGGCCCAATCACCATACCGGTCACGGCCGACCACCGCCGTGAGGCCGCTGGAACAGCGAACGCAAGATACAAAAAAAATACGGAAAGAAGAAGCAGATCAGCGCCGCCGTCAACCTCTAGCACCCGTCGTCGGCATCAACCTTGCGACCATCCTGACGTCGCTCCGTCTATCGGGCCCACCGGGGCGATCGTCGCTTCACTATAGCTCCCTGACGTCACTGTGCTATTGGCCCAGTCAAGCCTCAATGTCGCCGCCGGTGGCAGCAGATTTGGTAACTCGCCACCGCGGCTACAGGAAAGCGCCACCGCCGTCCACCACGATAGACGAAAGCAGTGACGTCAATAGCACAGTGACGTCGCACCTTCACCAATCGGCTCTCCGTCCGGCGATGTATCGGCCGGTGGGTCTTTAGCAACCGAAATGGCTCATCGCTGATCCTCCCTTGCTCGATGTCGGTGACATGATCTGACCGACGGCAGCGACAACCCGTGAAGGCTATTCGGCAGACCTCTCTTCATCCAGATAAGGTGCATTCCTTCCTTGTTAAAGCATTGATGTCTTAATCCCATGAAAATGCATAATTATATTTAGGACCACAATGTCTTATTTATTCAATATATGCCACAACTTTTTAAAAGCATTAAGCTTTTAACCCGTAATTGTGCATATTTATATATATGACCCACAAGGTCTTTTTTATTGGACATATGCCAGATTTTTAAGACTGTTAGGCTTTTTACTTGCGGAAAAAGTCTATTTATGTTTAAAGACCCAAGAGTCTATGTTTAAAAGTTTTGAACTTTTAACCGGTCAACAAAGAGGCCTATTTAAATTTAAGACCTACATGGCCTAATTTATTTGGCATACGCTAGAAGCTATTTTTAGCATTAAGTTTTTAGAATGCACAATTGGACTGAACATGCCACGCATTCTTTAACAGGGTTTGTGTATTTTTTATAGTGCATATACATCGCTCATAATAAAGCGACTATAATTTTTAGCGCTAGCAAAGCCTTTCGAAGGCTACTTCCAGTGCGCTTATAACTAGACCTTTTTTTGGTCTAGCATTATCTAGTTGCGCCAATTAGCGCACGCACGTCACAAGTCGGGGCTCCGACTACTTTGACGTTTTAAACTCACCTGTGACACGCAGTGCAGCACACCCCCTGTCGGTTAACTGACAAAACCCCAAGGGGGCCGCTGTGTTGAACACCGCTCTCAATTATGTGTTAAAAACATAGTTGAACATTTAAGTTTATGTACTTTAATTGCTTTAGAAGCTGTTTTTTCAGTCACGTACTTTTTCTTGTTGCAAGGGTATATACTGCGCTGCTAAGCATCAACAATGACGCAAAAACCACTTCACAAGCAAGGAACAAATTCATAGCACCCGGCAACTTAAGGATTTTTGCAGCAGTATCCTACCGCCGAGCTCGGAATTATATATCCGGTCATACAGTGACCGACTATCAACAGTCAAACATTCATACCAGCGCATGCTACCAATGCAACTGGCGAATCAGAGCACTTTGCGCTCCATCTGCCCCCAAGGGCACCTATGGTGAGAACTCTAAGTTCTGTCCAGCCCCCCAGAGCATTTACATGAGCTACACGCTTCATACTCCCTCAAGGGTACGTACGAGAATTCTAAGTTTCGTCAACCCTCCGAGGGTATTTACATGAGTTATGTGCTCCATTAGCCCTCAAGGGCGCTTATCTGAATTCTACGTTCCACTAGCCCTCTAGGGCGGTCCCTCAAGGGACGAACACCCTCAAGGGTGACAGGATAGAGCTCAAGTTCTATCCGAACGGTTTAGCTATAGTTCTAACCCGTGAAACGGCAAAACCAAGTGGGAGTTCGTCACCCTACCCTGTTTTGTTAATTCGAAACCTGGCCGAGCATGAGTGCGAGGCTTCTTTGCCAGCCCTTAGCTGACGATAAGGGTTCGCATCAAAGTAAAACGCAAGCATGATGTGGTTAGCTCAAGCTAAAGAACACACACTTGCACAAAACAAACACCCTCCACAGGAGAGGTGACCCCTCAAGGGGACATTCAAACACTTAGCACATGCAACAACTTGCATGCACAGCTATGTGTCCTCTCTCTAGAGAGGCTAACGTGGGGCACAGCCTCTAATGGATCCCGAGATCCCCTGATTCATCTTCCCAAAGATGATTCCGAGTAGCCTACTTAGGCGACATTCGAAAAACCTGGCTCTCAAGAGCTAGAGTTCTAGCATCCTACTCAGGCAAAGTTCCAAGGCTTAAGCTCCCAAGAGCTTAGGTCCGAGCATATGGAGTAGAAAAATATTATTACCCCTATAAGCGGATGGAGAATTCCTTACAAATCTGACGTGTATCTCAAGACACCAGGTATAAACTTCCTCAGCCAAACATTTTGGCTAAGGAAGTGGGGGGCTTATGATATACCTCAAATATAACTCTCAATAATTGGGGAATACCCGGCAATCCTAGTTGAACTGGAAGACTGATAGTTATCTTATCAGAGATCATGACGTGATCCTCAAGGATCCTAATGCGATCCTAACACATCTAGCCTACGGCCCAGTCTTACTAGGACTCTTCTTCCTACCGCTATATAAAGGGGTCTACCCCCAAGGTATAGAAAAAAACTACACACATTCATGCTTTTTCAGAGTCATTATCATGTAGCTGCGCTCTGACTTAAGCATCGGAGAGTTCTCCGCCGGGAACCCCACCCGGTGGTCACTTGTTTTCTGTCTTGCAGGTCATCGGTCTAGGCTCGGGTTCCGCAACGTACGCGGGACATATTTTTAGCAGCAACATTATACATCTCACATGGGGTAGGGGGTGGGGGAAGAAGATAACATATATACATGGATGAACCACCTCTTATCAGTTTAAACTTTTAGATCGAGTTGTACATACACACATTGATGATGCAAAAATGATTATGTGAAAAGGGTGAATTCGGTCCTTCATAAGGAGTGATCCTGTTAAGAGCTGATGAAAGCAAGAAAAAAAAACCCTAGCCTATTGACAGATAGAGAGTGGGAAAGCCAACCAGCCAGCCAGAAGAGGAATGCTGTAAACAGTTCAAATTCCTTTGCTGCAAAATGGACATTAATTTATGATGACAACTGACATGTACAAGCAGACGCAAACAGCTGTTTATATTGGATCCGCCATTGAAAAGAGTAAGCAGGACGAAAGTCTTTAACTATGTCTACGGACTGACATGCCTGTTTATCCACTCCCATGCAACTTCCTTGGCACCATTGAACTCCCATTCTGACCTAACAATGTTGCCAATCAACGGTGTAACGTATCCTTGCAATAACATTGAAGATGTCGAACAGATCGACTTCCCTATCTGCATCTGGTGTAAAATCCTTTCTAAAGCCATTTACATTTTGGGATTCGTGTTTTACCTCTTAATCCAACAATTTTTTATCAGGACTGAAAGCTAGTTTAAAGGGAATTGATAATCTACAGCAAATGAAATTTAGCGACACTTGTTAAAAACATGGCTTTGATTTTTAGTGCAATACTGCCCGTAACGGTAATAATTTTTTGTAGGTTCCGAAAGCGGAATGGTAGAGGTCAAATTTGGAGTGAAAATTTTCAATTCACGTCAATATTTAACGTACATTTATGCTTAATTAGCTACGATGTTATAGTGAAGTGCAGTCTTTAATTTTCTTTATAATTTTGGGTGCATCTAGCTTAGAAATTAATAACGAAGCGTACATGTAAGTCTACTCTTTGAGTACCGTAAATCGGGATACAGGGGTTTCACTTTAGCTACAAAACTTTGTGTTTAGGTCCTTTTCACCATTTGAAAATAGTAGGAGTTTGTCAATAAGAAGCAAGACCACCTTGAAAAAGCCAATTCCGACGTGTTTCAACCTAATTAATCCAAGGGTATTCAAGCATCGACTTGGACAATGTTCCTACCTTAGTTTGACTTGTAGCATCAGTTATTCAGCTGATGATTCGAAGTTTGAATTAGATCTACTGTCTAGATGATGAGTGGATTGTAAAATCGGCAATAGAAGTCATATTGGGCAAGCATCTTGAAAAGAGGAGGAAAAAAACAAACAAAAAGAAAAAAGTTCCCACATTCTCTGCCTTGTCACCAAAGAAACCGTCATGAATTTTGTCGATGCTTCGTCATATGACTTTTCTAGGTATGATAGATATGAAATGATATAATAGACATGTGAAATTCAATGAGATTAAGAGATTTCAAACAATATGGGATTGAAGAATTGTTATCTTCGCTCGTCTAATTTGTTTGTTACACTATGTCAAACCTATCACCCTTACATTCTACAAGGACTTTACGGGAGTTTTGGGAGTTTTTTTATTAGGGCCTAACATAAGATTAAAGCCCAAACGTTACATAAGAGCAAAAGAAAAGGAAGTCGTCCACAATAAGGACCCAAATCAGAGAAAACTTTGTGTTGGGTTGCAAGAGGATGTTAATGGGCCAAGCTCAGAATCCTCACTTGTTAGGTGTACAAGGTACTACAGCAGGGTTGCAAATTGGAACAGGTTGGCTGAGGCTCAACACCGAGCCCACCCACATATGCGACTGTATCAGGAAATTATTACTGCCTCCTTACTGGGTTAAAACAATAATTTATGGAGCCCCCTGTCATAAACTCTTTCTAGGTCATCGGATTATCGATTCAAACGTCAAACGAAGAACGGTTAAAAGATGAACGCGTTGGACGCCAAAAAATGTTCAATGTTACACATTGATCATCAAATGTGATTGTATCAAGGTTTGAGCTGTGTAGTCTGGGCTGATATTGTCAACTCGAAGCTTATGGTTGTGACCCGAAAAATTTTGAGGCCTTTAAAGGGACCCCCTTGAAGGGTAAGCGTGGATGTGATAATAGTTCATGCTAAACCATTTAAATTTATGTATCAAGTTTACTTCATCGCTATATGTATGCTTGTGATGGTGTACTTGGATATTTTATACATGTTTTTTGTTCACCTGGGTTGATAGAGACACAGAAACTTGTGGGCTTGGATATTTTATACGCGGTCGTGATGGTGTACTTAGTTGCTGGCTGGGCTTGGCGTTATGGCGGGTGAAGGTGTAGTTGCTAGCTCTCGGCAGTGGCCAACATTTTATGCACCTCACTGAACGGATTTTTCTTAATTTCCTGTTACGGTGTTATTGCCTGTGATAGTTTTTTGCATTCCTAAACATGAATAGTTAAGGCAAAAACCATTGTAGTGAAAAAAAAAAAGTATCAAATTTGATTAGTGTATTTCTTGCATTAGGGTAAGGATCGAGTTTCTTTGTAGATAGAAAGGAAGGATGGTGATGAAGTCGAGGTTCTTAAAGTTTGAGGTGGATTGTTGAAGGACAAAATATGGTCACAGGAGATTCTTGGGCCTTTCATTACTTAATATATGGAAGCAGAGGTCGTTAAAAGAATAGGTTGACAACACCTTTCGCAAAAGGGAATTTGAGCTCTGGGAGAAAATTATAGTGTCGCATAAGAAAATAACATGAGAATCACTAGCGGTTGAGAAACTAGTATGACAAATTGGGGATACATTATAAGGCGATATACAAATTTCTTAAGGACACTGGGTTTCTTGATGTCCGTTGACCGGAAAACTTATTTTGATGATGATCAATGGTCAAAAGTTGTTTAAGTAAAGGAATTTTAACAATTGTTACGTAGACTTCATGTGTCCTTTGTGTTATATTACAATTATTGTAGGAGAACCCCAATGCAAGGACTATCAAAAACACGGTTGTACTTATTATGATGTGCTGCTTATTATATACGGGGATACCCCTATTTATTGGTATAAATGTCGTTTGACTAGGATAAACATGATAGCGACAAGGAAGATGGTGACAAAGTTGACACCGGCAATGGTCGTGACGATGAAGCTGATCGAGCGAGTGCACAAAGTTGTGACACGTAGTCGGAGGGATAGCTTCGGCTCAATGTTTGGGTGTACGATTTGTGGAATTCAATAAGGTTGCTGAGAAGAAAGTTGAAAAAAATGGACAAGAAAATGTAGCCGTCTTCTAGTGATGAAGAGAGTGACTTAAGAGGCAAATGCTTTGCTGCTTTTGAAGGCATGGAAAGAATTGATGAAGTTACTTTTACTAATGTCATGTTGAAGTTCATGGAGCCGATTTATAGGGAAGATGTTCATGCAAGTTTATGATGATAGAAAGAGAGACATGCTCCTTAATCTTTGAAGTCAACCTCATACTTCTATGTTAGCTAATAGTACAACTTCCTTCGTTTTGAACGTTTAATTTTCGGAAGTACTTCTGTTATTTTCTTGTTTAGCAGGATGTTATTCTACAATAAAATGTTGTGTTATTGATCTTGAGAATCATGTGTTTGGAAAAGCAGATTGATTTTTCAATTCTAACTTTTAATCGGGCATATATGTTTTAAGCTCTTGGTTCTGGAGTACTTGTCTTAAACTTGTGACTGGATTTAAATGAAAATTGTGTACATGATGTGTCCTTTTTTGGGTGATCGGGAGTTGTCTGATGCTGATGGTGAGGAAGAGATTGTGTTGATGTTAATTGGAACTCTGTAGTACTACGACTTTTATACTATATATATGGCAAGAAACCTTGTCAAACTCTAATATTTATTGGTCATGCCTATGTGCTTGAAATTCTCAATTTTTGTAAGGGTTGCTTACCCCTTAAGATGGTGAAAAACATCAGTTGTGCGATTAATGGTTCAACAAACAACCCGAATAAAATTGAAGAACTCTTTGCTACCATCGCTCGTCACTACGTAATGTCACTAAATGCTGCTTTAGGGTTTTACGTACAGGCCCGCTTCCCGATATTGAAACTAATGCCTCCGCATAAATCCCTTGAAAAAAAAATACCTATTGCATATGCACTTTACAGAATTGCATAAGAAATGATGGCTAGGACAATGTTATTAAAAGCGCGCCTAGGCGCCAGGCGCAGCAAGGCTCACATAGAGCGCCTCACCTAGGCCTAGGCGCAGCGCGTTCAAGGAGGCGCGCGTCTCGTGCGCCCAGGCGCCAAGGCGCGCAGCGGGGGTGGAGGCACCAAGCTAGGCGCCAGACTTTGTAGCCGTTGGATTTTGTTCACATGGGTGGTGGGCCGTCGATTTTTTTTTCCTGTTTGTCTTTACCAAGTCAAGACCCCCTTCTGATTCACGCCCAAGCTCTCTGTCTCTCTCGCGGTCTCTCACCGCCCAAGCTCTCTGTCTCTCTCGCGGTCTCTCACCTCGCGTCGCGACCCAAGAATCAAAGACCCAAATCAGTTCTTCGCCATCGGCTGTCGCACTCCTGTCTCTGCTTGCCGGCGCATCCCTCTTTTCCTCCGGCGTCTGCGCTCCAGTCGCTGGCCTGCAGTGCCTGCTTCAGCCGCCTGCTGCGCTGCTCTTCAGTCGCTGGCACATCTCTCCTTTCCTCCGGCGTCTGCGCTCCAATCGCTGGCCTGCAGCGCCTGCTGCCCTGCTCTTCAGTGCCCCTTCGAAAAAGTTTGGAACTTTGGTTGCTGACTTGTTAGGTAACCAGTTGGGTTTTCAAACTTGATGTTAGCTTTGAATTTTTTTTCATTTAGCACAAAAAGATTTTTGGCTGCCATTTGAACAGCAGAATTGTTTCTTGCTGATTAATATCGATAAATACTTGATAAATGTGGTTTGTAATATGAGCAGTTATGCTTGAAAAGTAGCTTTAGGAAATGTATTTTGAGAGGTGTTTGTGAAAGCAATTGATTGTACGTAACAACAATTGAGTGTCAATTGTAGCAATTTTTTTCCTCTTTTAGTTTACGAAATTGACTATGTAGACGGTTGTTTGATTCCATTTGAAGAAAGTGTTGCTGCCTTGGCTCTTAGCGATGATGAGGATGGTGGTGTTATGTTCACTTAGTGTTTGGTGATTTGTTATTTGTCAGCGGATTTAAAACTTCTCTTATGTTGGAAACTTGTCAAATTATTGCGTGATGGAACTTGAAACTTTTTCTAATGTTTGGAAGTTTGTTAATTGTCTTGTTCTTATTTTTTTTACATAATTTATTGTTTTAGTGTATTATTATTTATTTATTTTTATTTAATTTAATATTGCGCCTCGCTTCGAAAAGGCGCGCGCCTGCGCCTAGGCTCCGGGGACCTTTTGCGCCTTAGGTGCGCCTGCGCCTTTAATAACACTGGGCTAGGATCGCTAATTTGGCATATACACTGATTTTGATAGGAATCTTGATGAAGTGGATAGTGCAAGATGTAGTTCACAAACATTAATTAAGATATATATTACTCAAAGTGTTCATAACCAGATGGCGTTCATGAGAGACATAACCGTGGAGCGGCTTCGACAGGGTTATTTTCTTTGATTCTTCGTGATAGGTGTGATTTTTTTCTTTTTGGAAGCATTGAATATCCAATGGTCTCTTAAAAAATGTATGATGTTCATCTTGATTTGTTCTTTCAATCTGGAATTGGTCATAGTGTTTATGGTAAATAATCTGTAATATTGACGCTTCTTTTCAACACTTAGTTACTGTATATATAAATAAAAAAACCAGGAATAACATGTTCAACCAAACATTATTCTTTTAGTTTCTATTCTTTTTATTTCAGGATTAATATGACAGTCCAAAGGCATTCAATACGTTTTTTACATTCAGATCAGATCGGTATTTCTCTTCTGGACTTTTTGAGAAAAAAAGAACCGGAATAAAGAATTATATGAAAAAAGCCGAGTCTGTTTTTGTTGTCCGCTTCAAGATCTAACCTGGACATGCTACAATCTTTTCATCCACCGTTACTGGAAATCTTCATCGTCATTGTCGTCGTCACAAATCTAGGGTCTATTGCTAACCGTCATCATTATTTGACATGATTTCATCGCGCGGGTGGGGGTGGGGGTGGGTTGATGTAAAGTACTCTTCTTAATCTTGTTAGTCATTGTCCCGAATTCCGCGAGGCATTATTCTTTCTTCTTAATGGTTATTTTGTCCTTCAATTATAGAGTTGTATGGTCATGTTAGGTTTTGCGATATGGAGGCACTTGACATGTCTGCATGTGTTTGATCGAGGTTGTGCATGTTTCGATAGAGCTCTATTGGTGGTTCGTCTTCCTATTGAGATCTCCATTTGATCATTGCCCCTCTCGAGATATCAGTGTTTCCCTCTCAATTTGTGATTATGAAATAGTATGGTTCGGTGTAGTGGTGAAGGGAGGTGTCATCCCCCGACCAATAGCGTAGTGCCCTGGGTTATCTTACAAGTTTGGCTTTTTCCTCCTAGTTGTAATTAGGGTTCTCCTACCCTATCTATCCCCTGTTCCTCAACTAATCAAGGTGGTTCCTCCTTTCCTTCTTCCCATGGAGGGTCTCTTTAGGCCTCCACTGGTGATAGTTGGTGGTTTTTTTGAAGGGACTTGTTGATTTAGAATGTTAGAGGTTGTTTTGGGTAGGGTTTAGTGCTTTACGTTGTTGGTTTCCTGTGATGGACTTATTTTACTGCTAGCCATTCACGACTTTGAATCTTTTCGCTTAGGTTATACCCTCTGGGTTGGTAATGGTGGTAATGCATCGAACAAATAGCTCATCATTTCATGTGTACTTAGCACGTCTAGCGGCGTTACTGAGATGCACGTGCTTGAGGTGAGTTGGTTTTTTTGGTTCTAGAGTAGCCATTTCGTTTGCTAAAAGATCAAAACAACTTGTGGCTTATGAGGCACTTTTGGCGTGAGAATGGTAATCTTTGTTATGTTACTTACTAGTAAATGGCGAGGACTTCTTTGTGTGGTTACATTATTGCGTCCCACAAGTGAATGCAATGTGATATGCTGAGTAGTCCTCCAAGTGGTTATTTATTTTGGTATTGCATAAATTTGATTTAATAGGTATCGACAAATAAAGAAAATTTAAAAAGAGATAACCATTAAGATTGTCCTTGATGGTTTTTTACGTGAGTAGACAAATTAGCCGGCTCAGGGCAATTCTGTACCATTATTTTATGACTAAAATATTTCTACTTTTAGCCAACAAATAAGTACCAATCTTGCTGTCTTCCATGGATAACACACGATTGGCAAGTATAGAGGAGTATGTTGTGTGATTCGAGACTAACAGTCTAAACCATCTAGGACCATTGGATATGTTATGAAATAACTTCATGCCTTCCTTAGCCCCTACCAATGCTTCATTAACCTCTTCAGATCCAATGGTCCTAAATGAGTGGAATCAATAGTCTGAAATCATGCGTTATTCACTCAAGGCTGATACCATCATTTTGAAACTTATCTTAGGAAAGGCTTTTAGAAGAGTCGACTCGAACCCTTAGACCCTTGCTTCTTAAATTGTTCCTCAACCTCGTGATTGATACCATGAGTTGTGCTTCTCTAGCAACTCTAAATTTATCATTTAATGGGGTTATAGATGGTGATCTCTACCCTTTGATTGCTGTCATAATGGTTGTGAGATCACTCTAAATACTCCGCATATAACAACTACTCAGCGAAGAGTTGGTAAAAAAAATAGCTTTTTTTAGGCACATCAGTCGAAGGAGCAGAAAGCCACCTGAGTAGTTATACACGGATTCGGGTTGCCTAGACCATAATTATCAATACCGTACCAGTACCGGCCGTACTGACCGGTACGTACTATTTTTGCCTTTTACTAGTACGGTATCCCTTAAATTTTGTACCGGTCAAAATACTGCTCGGTACCGGTTATACCGGCCGGTACAGGTGATATCGGCCGAAAACTGCGTACCAGCCAAGATATTGTATTTTGTACCGGTTCCTTTAAAAAATGTAAAAGTAACAAATTTTATTAGACATTTTGTAAATTAACCATACAAAGACTAAATATAAAGACACTTTAAGTTCTATTATACTAATCAAAACCTCTATAGCCTCCTGCTCATAAAATTCATTACAATTTGCAAAATCATTCCTGATAAGTTTTCAATATTCACTTATCTTTGATTATTTCATACCTGTAAACTTTGATCATATTCTTTCATTTATATGATGTACTACTTTATACATACCCGCTGGCGCACACACACAAAAATAACTTATTCTTGAACCCAAAGACATTATTATTTAACAAACTAGCTTATTTGAAAATTACAGTAAATCAAGCTCTATAAGATAAATAGTTTATTTTAGAGGAGCTGTAAGTAAAAATATATGTATATATTATTAGTTCGCCAGTGAATAAATAATATAAATAGATATTGTTGATGAAAATCTTGAGATGGTATCGGTACGTACCGTTTCATGGAGAAAACGGTACGCACTCTGGTACGGTATTCATAATTATGGCCTAGATTGAAACCCGCCTTTGTGTTCGATCGTCTTCTCCTTTATGCTTAATCTTTTTCTTATTTAATTTTTTATTTCACTTCTCTTGTTCATACATGTTCTTAACAACAATATAATTTCTGACTTAGCTTCTGACTCATTTCAACACGATTAAAAAAATATAAATATTAGTATACCAAATTCATCATTGTTCGTATTTACTAGGGATGGCAAAGTGGGTGGGTTGGTGGGTTGGGTTTGGGTGAAGATTAAATGGGTGGCTGACCCATTTAGTTATGGGTTCACTGGGTCATCTCTTAAATGGGTTGGTTTAACCCATTAACCCTCTAATGACCCATATCCTTTTGCCTCTGCATCTTAACCGACATAACAGTTAACTAAAACCCGCTGCCATGCCAAACCACCACACAAACAAGGACATTCATCATAAGTCAATTGCAACCACCGAGACTCCACCGTCACCTTACTTGCAACCACTAGCGTCTCCTTTATCATATCCTTCTTGTCCAAACACTCTCTGTTTCTTCCATATCTCTCTATAGGTCTTTTACTCTCTCTCTCTCTCTCTCTCTCTCTCACACACACACACACACACACACACACTGTCAACCACATTCCACATGTACAAGTTCCTCACATATCAAATTGAGCTTTGACCCAAACCCCCCAACTTGTAGGCAAACCCAAAAGAAGAAGAGGAAGAATGCTCATGCCTCCCTTTTTCAGTCCACACTTACGGAATATTTGATCACCATTTTCCGTATCATCCTTTTTAAATAAACCCTAGCTCACCCATTTTCTTGTTTCCGTTGGATCCAAGGGGATTGCTGCGCATAATCACGAAGTGCTTGGAGGTGGTTTGTTGCTTGAATTTGACTGAACCTCGACTTTGGTTGGCATTGTCAGCGTGATTGGATTGGGTAACGTTACGAGCTGAGGTGTTGGATTGGGCAGGTGGAGACAGCACCTACATCGACGACAGGTGGAGACGTCGCCGATGGAGCTGGCAAATGTGATGGCACGAGGTGGCAACGGTGATGGCACGAGGTGACAACGTGGCGGCAGCTTGGTCTCGTGTCTGCTGTGGTTGTGTAAAATTTGGCTATGGCTGTGTAACAACTTTAGGTTTTGAATTTTAAGTGTCAAGTACTAATGGGTTGATGGGCACCCAATTAAAACCCATTTAAACCAGTGGGTTAATGGGTTTAGTAATTGTTGGCCCATTAGACCCAATTATCTGATGAGTGGGTTTGAATGAATTTTAAGTGAGCGAATTTAGGCGGGTAAATGAGTTTGGATTGTCATTGCCACCTCTAGTATTTACCAAATCGAAATCTCTTTCTTTCCTACTATATTTAGGGGCGTACCCCTTGTCAAAACCGGGAAGTCGACAACTTTTCATTATACCAGGCAGTAAAAGATTTTATTGATTGTAGTGAAATTATTAAGATAAGATTCTCAAAATTCCCAATACTAAAACTATAAATTGACAGACCTAGCCCCAGTGGCAGCGCCGTGATTTTATCGAATCCTTTCCACCCACGTACCCTAGCAAGGTTAGTCTATATATACCCCTTAAACCCCTCTACTTTTGTCCAGTTTTTTTCTATTCAACATCATCACAGACAAAGAAGATCCAAGAAACACACACAGCCTCCAAAAATTTTCTGACGACCAAAGAGATGCCGAGAACCCCAACGCCAGAATTCTCCTGTTCGGACTGCAGGAAGGAGACGGAGGTGGTGTTCGACCACTCGACGGGTGACACGGTCTGCTCCGAGTGCGGGCTGGTGCTCGAGTCTCGGTGCATCGACGAGACCTCCGAGTGGCGCACGTTCGCCGACGACTCGACCGACCGCGACCCCGCCCGCGTGGGCAGCCCTGTCGATCCGCTTCTCATGGGCGACGGCCAGCTCACCACCCGCATATCGATCGCGAAGGCAAAAGGGTTTAATACTATTACCGGCGGCGACGCGGAGCCCAACGTAACTTGGGTGCATGGCCGCGGCGCCGGGGGTGACCGGGACCGGGTCGTTGTAATGGGGTTCGAGACCATAGCTAACATGTGTGATAGGTCCGTTGCGAAACCTTTTTGTGTTAAAGTTGAAATCCTTCTAGGACTCTGTTTGGTTGCCTTAAACCCTAATCCAAGAAAAGAACGGAAAGCAGGAAAGTACCATAAACTGAAAACTCTGGTTAATTGTGGAAATCAGAGATGAATGGACATAGACTTAAAATTTCTAACGAAAGAGAGGGGACAATGAATACACAAATTAACATATACTAGAACTTTGTTAAACCCTAAAGTACAAAAACAAAACTAGAATTTTGTCTAATTTGCTTCAAGGAAGAAGTTGGGAGTTACTTTTGCATTGTTGGTGACCAAGACGAAGTTAATTAAAACTGAAGTCATAATAACTATTACCAGATTGTTATTACATGTTTCTAGACATGAAATTAAAGAGATCCTTAAATGGATTCATGTCTAAAATTCTATTTGTCAGTGCCTGTTGAGTATGGCGTGTCACTAGGAAATATAGCGTCTTTTGATTATCTTTTACCAGCTCGTAGACCAATATTTCTTCTATGCGTTCCAAGCTTGTTCATCTTTCGCGTTATTTAAATTCTGTTGGTCACTACTTGTGATTTTACGTTGAGATCAATTGTCAGTACTGTAGTAAAGCGATTGGCTTCTATGTTTTGAATATACTTGATTGAGATTGCAGCAGTGTATAGCTGATGTAGCGATTTTTTTTCCCCTTTTCAGGTTGAGCCTTGTTGCAACCATAAAGGTATGCAAGTATTCGACATTCATCGTTTTTGCCAGATTTAGCACCCTCTCTCGCACACACAAGCACACACCCATGCCATACGCGTGGAGGCATGGGTGTGTGCTTGTGTGCGCGTTCTATTGATTGTAACGTTTTGGGAAAATTAAGTAAAAAATTTGATTCCCGCACTGTACTTAAATATGGAACTGCCTTTGTCCCCTTTTTATTAAAAACAATCTGATGGTGTCAATGTCTATTTGTCTTCAAGGATCGGGCTAGAGAGATGTATAAGAGGTTGGAAGATCAAAAGTGTACAAGAGGAAGGAACCTGGAAGCTTTAGCAGCCGGTTGCCTTTTCATTGCTTGTCGACAAGAAGGCAAGCCACGCACTATAAAAGGTAACACCTAAAACATCACATGTATCATGGAATAATTGCTCGTCCAATATTCCCTTGATGAGGTCTTCTTGACATGTGTATGTTGAGTAGAAATTTGCTCTGTTGCCAATGGAGCCTCAAAGAAAGATATTGGCCGAGCAAAAGAATTTATTGTGAAACAGTTGGCTGTGGAAATGGGTCAGTCAATGGAGTTGGGAGCCACAAGCGCAGGGGACTATCTGGTGAGCTTCCTCTATCGATGCTACAGAAGGCTCTTTAATACTACCATCCACATTTATTAGCTTAGCAAGGTTCATGTAATGCTGATTTCTCTCTAAAATTGCTCTCTTTGTCGACTCGCTTTCAGAGGCGCTTTTGTTCCAATCTTGGTATGAGCAGCAAAGAAGTTAAAGCTGTCCAGGAAGCCGTCCAGAAGTCCGAAGCAATTGATATAAGGTACTTTTATATATATTGGCATCTCAATGCTTTGCAACTGAAGTTTCGTGTACCCCTAACGTCCTCATCCCATTACATGCCCCATCCCTTGCACTTTGTTCACTTGCAGCTAGTGTTTCTCACAGAACGCCTCCCCAGAATGGGTGGCTAGCTACTTTCTTTTTGTTTGATTCTACCTCAATTTCTAGAGACTAGATTGCTTACCCGGCCAAGAAAATGAGACCTGGTGCAAATGGATTTGCTTCACTTAATAAGCAATAGGAATTTCTCAAGATGGGTTATTTTCTTTGCTGTAATTTTATCCCTTTTGTTGATCAATGGCTTCAGCTCTAATCTAGTAGCTCATTCACTTCTGGGTCCTGCTAGTAGACTTCTACATCTGATGCCTTAGCACATCGAAATACATACACTTGGATATAGTATGAACTTAGAAAGTACTTCATCTACCAATCAGCTTTTTAAAAAATCCAATTTCGGCCAGGCCTGACTGTTTGTTCAGTTTCTATATTGGAATCATCTAATGGCACTTAATAAGCCTGACATGCTGTTGCGCCTCCAAAAAAAAAAAATTAAAAAATTCAGAAGTACTCCGAGAAATAATCTCTGGACGGGTACTCTATAAGGAACTTCTGGTTGTAATGCTGTTGATGAATAGCCAGAGATAAGAACCACTGATCAAACACATGTACTTGTCTTCACTCTTTGACATCTCCGGCTTAGTAATTTTACTAACAATGTTTCTATTTGTTCTTTTTATTGCAGACGGGCCCCTATATCGATAGCTGGAGCGATAATTTACATGATCACTCAGCTTTCAGATGAGAAGAAATCCTTGAAAGGTTTGTATATCCTCATTGTTATTGTTATTTTTGAGACTCGAAAGGAAATAGGAACTCCTGAACCTCACACTTGAAGGGTAGGTCCTTATGACAACATATTCATACCAAGATACTAGATGGACGCATGCACTGTATTAGTTAACCATATTTCCAGAAGTCTGCAAGTATACATTAGTTCTTCCCCTCCACTAACATTACAAGATAGATCGTCCAGAAACACGGATTATAAGTGGCTACGAGTTGCTATAGATGTCATATTTTCATTTCTGGTATAGGCGTTTTAGTCACGCATATATATGCTTGATACCAACGATTATTGTGCAGATATTGCACTTTCTACTTCAGTCTCGGAAGCGACCATCAGGAGTGTCTATAAGGATCTTTATCCCTATGCTTCAAGGATTGTACCAAACTGGTATGCCAGTGATAAGGACCTCATCAACAACAGGAGTGCAAGACCTCTCTTAGTTTGATTAGGGCCGCCTTATTGTTCGGATTCATGTGGAGTGGATAAATCACATTTTTTATTCTGAGAGAATTTTGATTTATGGAATGGAAAGTTTTCACACTTCTTTTCCTACATTGCCAGACAGTTCTGTTAACGCTTTACTTTGTACAATTGTACTGTCTCTGGAAATTAAGGAAACATCTCCATTCTGTGAGTATCCAAAGAGAACCGAGGTGAAAGAGTTGATATAAACCATCAGTTAATGCTCTCATTATATAATAGATCATATTTGCTGTATTGGTCCCTCTAAGATGTATCAGAAGCTTCATTTTCTTTTTTCTCTTTAATTTCTTGCAATTATATTACACGAGAGCAGGGAACAACCCCCCCCCCCCCCCCCCCACCCCACCAAAAATCCCCCCCAAGAGACACAGACAAACACACACCAAGCCCCAAGCCTATTTCAACATAAATTATTTTGTCAGCAACTCTTTCACGCTTGTTTTTCGCATTACAACAAGCTAATTGCGAGGATTGAAATATACAAATCTCACCAAAATTTTGCTTTCATAGCAACGATATCAATCGCACGGAGATTCATTGATATTGTGATTGAAACTTGGTTAAAAAAACATGGATAGCATCTGATGAGATGATACTAACCAATAAGCCAGCAAATGGATCTTTGGCGACAAATTAAGGCTAATCCATTTTCAATAAATATTTAGTAGTTCGTGACAATTAACAAAGCTATGCACGAGGATACCCCCCTTATCTAAGTCCACGCCCGTTGCTTTCTATCGATTTGGGAGTCATTGAATACACAAACACTGTTAATTTTAAGGGCTCTTCTACGAGCCTACAGAACTTAAAGCGGCTTAGGCTACCTCGTTGGTCATTGCTGTACAAGTTAACCTACGAAACTTTTAAGAATCCTGCCACCCGCTTGCTCTCGCAGGACAAGTATACCAACACGACTTAGTTAACTTCTCTACGAAATCCTCAATAGGTGGACATAGAGTTGAATATCTCAGTAGGATCTCACTTTCACATTTGAATGGTCTTATGATGTAAGCTCTTCTTGAATAATTCTGCATGGTAGCTTCATGTGTATAAATGTGAGGGTGAATAGTAAAACTAATGTATATGTGTTTATATGGCATAATATTATTATGCCAAAGTATTTTCACATGTGTCAAAATGACGCCAATACTGCGTATAAATGGTCAAGAGGGTCAAATTATCACCTGAAAAGAGAAAGAAAGGGAGGGAGGTAATAATTTTGTGCATGTTAAACAGCACTTTAATTTATCGGTTGCAACTGATTTTGGACAAGAGAGTTTAGGGAGAAGATATTGTTGTACGTAGCTTCTTGGATGCAGCCTATGGCATCTGCAGGAGATATCAGCTGCATTCTACGACATTGAGAACAACTTTCTAGCTTAGACACCTTTCATGTTCATTCATGTTTTATCCTTTCCCTTTTAGAAAATCAAATTGGTGTTCTATATGATGTGCTGGAACGATGAAACAGAAACATATCCACTGATGTATGCTTAGCCTCTTGTTCATCCTAGAGAATTCCATATTAAGCTCCAATGTTACCCAAGAAATCTTCGCCTTCATGAATTTGCAACGTTTGGTCCAATCCTTCAAATACTTCTTTAATTTCCAACATGTTGAGCATCTTGAACATATATATTTCCATCATATTCACATGATTCTCCAAGCAACACATCTTCAACCATGCTCTTTAAGACCTCCTTCAGTTCTCTCTTCCTTTCTTCCAAAAATAGTCGATTCAATCTTCTTCTAGATTTCCCAACAGCTAGCTCTTGGCCCTTGATCTCTCCATCTTGACTCATTTTCTATAGCTTGGTGTAGCTTTTATTGAACTACGAACATGTTTAAGCATTCCTTGTAGCTCTCCAAGTATATTCTTTCTCATGATCTTGCGTTTAAGCTTCTTCTCCATCTTATTTCAACGTCGCCAATCATCACTTGTGCTATTGAACTTTGTATCTACTACCAGCATACTTAGGGCGCGCACTAATAAAACAATAGATGTGTTACTATCATCAAAATAAGAGAAGCCAAGGTTATAGGACCTTGGGGCTTTGTATCCCAATCTTTAATTTGTAAAGTTCATGCAATAACAAAAGGCTAATAAGTAATTAAGTTAATACTTTGCTGCCCTAGTTGCACTGAATCTTGGTTAGTAAACTAAACTGTTTCAGTAAGTCATAGTAATCACTGCGGATGGCCATGGACGACGGCGGCTGCAATCTCTTTGTTAACGAAAAGTTGAATCAAATCAATGTACGTGAGTGTACCTCAAGGACACCATGGATTTGAAAGATTTAGATCTTCGTTTCATCCACGACGACGACGGTTGTTCTAACTTGCCATTATAGATCGCCTTCAACTGGGACACTTCCACACTCCTGTTGACCGCCGTGCTGACAACTAGAATGGACGTTGGCACCATGCTTGCGATAATCAAGTTTGCTCCGGATGGAAGCAATTTGGTTGGGCATCGCTGTAAAGAAAGAAGAGGAAAAGAAGGAAACTAAAATATTTCTAGTATTAAAAATACAGATCTCACATAAAGATTTAGTAGCAACATGTTTACTCGAATGATTTCTACAACTTTGAACAATGCCATAAACATCCTAAACAATATCCGTCGATGTGCCCTCTAAAATTTATCAAAATATTTCTATTTTGCATTTTTTTATGGTTTTGATTGTATCACACAGCCTTATTATACCATCAAATCAAATGATTATAATTTAGTACTTGATGATAAAGAACTACTACCAAGTGACAAGCCTACACACGTGGGTCCACTAAAACCATCCGAGGTTCCGAAAAACAACAGTTTTCTTTCAATTTTTTGTTATGTTTAATTAGAACTGTAATTTTATACAGCCGTTAGTACGAGAATCGAAACTAGGGACCTTAGAATTATTCGTCGAACCCCCTTGAGAAACAATGGGTGATTTTTTAATATAAGTACACGTGATCATGTGAAAGTAATTTTTGATCATTCGGTAGCACTGCTAGTTGATTTGATTGTAAAAACTGCTAAAAGTATATGAAGCAATTCAAAACCACCTTTCGTAGCTGGATTCACATAATCATCGATGTTAATCCATATTAGGGGTGCGCATGATTCGATAAGTTCAGTTTAAAGGCTAAAAGCTAAACCGAATCGACCACGATCGGTTTGGAAGGGGAAAAAACCCAAACCATAATTGAACGATTCGATTTCATCAGCGGTTGAGTTTCAATGTGTAGACGGATCAAACAGATTGGCTCGGACGGATTGACTGGCTTGGGCTTGTGGTAGTTTTGGGACTTTTTGGGCCTATCCATTAACTATTTGGCATCACAATCGCAAGTTTTTTGAAGCCTACCTATTGAGATTAAGTAGAGTTTACTTATATATTGTGGTTAAATCATAAGTACGGTACAAATTAAAATATTACTATGATTAGGTTAAAATAAATATATACAGCCTTAATTAGATATGTAAAGGTTCATTTCGGTTTAGAACGTAAGGAAAAAAAAATAAAACCAAATCAACGAATCGAATCGAACCGAACCGAACGCCGCTTTGAATAAAATAAGTTCGTAATCAGTTAGTTTGGTCGGTTCAATTTGACCTATTAAATTCATTCGAACGATTTAGATGCTCATTTCTAATCAATGTTCCTACCAATTCACTTTTTCTTGCCATATGATATGGCTTCAAAATACTTTTCCGAAAACGCTCGAACAATTCCTTCTCCTAACCCAAAAAAAAAAAACTGAAAATGAATTCGGACAAGAAGATCATAGTCATCCAAGCATCCCCTTAGTGTCCACCCAAGCAGCAGCATCCATGAAACCCACATGACCGTAGGGATGTCAATGGGGCGGGTCGGATGTGGAATTCTATAAACTCCGTACCCGCCCCGGTAGACTTAATACACGACTCCGCCCCGCCCCGCCCCGCCATCGGGTCGAGTGATGGAAATACCATCCCCGATCTGCTCAACTATTTAAAAACCCAATCCCGCCCCGGTCCGCCCCGGTAGTCCTAATAATTTCCAGTAATTACTGAAGTTGAAATTACTCAATGCTATTAATCACTGGATATTAGACAGCTGAAATTGGTTAATATTAATTTACATAGACTACTGAAATTATTGAAATTTCATGAAGTTCAACAACGAAAATTCGAGGCCACCGAGCGTGTCATCCATTAGTGCGATCTCAACAGGGGATCCTCCGGGCAGTTTCCCTAGGAGGACGAGGCCGTCGAGTAGCTCGCCGCTGTAGTACCTCACCGTAGAGTACCTCACCGCCGTCGACAAGATCTTGCAGATGACAGAGCAGTTAGTCGTCCAGTCCGATCTGGAGATCGTAGATCGCGCTGAGAAACCGCTGTGGTTCAGCTCGATGACGAGTTTCAGCACATCAAGGCGCGGAACGTTGGACGAGAAGATCCTTTAAGGATCTTTCCGTAGGATTTTGCTCTGTTTCTCATCGAACGATAATGAGGTTGAGGAGTATGAGAAGTTCTGTGAGGAGGCCGGTTGATAACAGTTGCTAGTGGTGGACGGTGGCTATTGGGGAGGTGGTCTATGGCAGGTTGATCGTGCGGTGCCGTGAGAGAGAGGTGATAAGGGCATTGAGCGACAGAGAGAGAGCTGAAAGAAGGGAGGCTGAAATGTGTTAGGGTTTTGGGACTTATTTATACCATAGATGTGTATGGCTGAGATTGATTTAGGATTGGCATAACATATGCGGGGTGGGTGCGGGGCGGATATCGGGGCGGGGCAGAATAAGTATCAAATCCGACCCGTACTCGCTGCGGGTTTAAGATTCAATTACCATACCCGCCCCATAACCCGATCAAAATAAAAAAAAATCCGCTCCTATCGGATCGGGACGGGTCGGATATCCGCCGGTTGCGAATTAAATTGCCATCCCTGACCGCCCTAACACGAACGCACACCCCTCTCCCCACGTTATAAATACCCTCTTAGTTCAAGAGAGAGAAAGGAAAGAGAGATCGGTGAGAGGAAAAGCAACGCAAACGCATCGAATACACTCCAAATTCGAAACCGAGAAATACACACACACACACACGCAGACGCAGAGCGATTCACACACAGTAATCGCTCCCACATGGCTGATGCGTATTGCTCCGACTGCAAGCGCAACACGGAGGTGGTGTTCGACCACTCGGCGGGCGACACGGTGTGCTCCGAGTGCGGGCTCGTCTTGGAATCGCACTCGATCGACGAGACGTCCGAGTGGAGGACGTTCGCGAACGAGTCGGGGGATAACGACCCGGTCCGTGTCGGCGGGCCGACCAACCCGCTCCTCACCGACGGCGGGCTCTCCACGGTGATTTCGAAGCCCAACGGGGTCACGAGCGACTTTCTCTCGTCGTCGTTGGGCCGGTGGCAGAATCGCGGCTCCAATCCGGATCGGTCACTCATTCTGGCCTTCAAAACCATCGCCACCATGTCCGATAGGTGGGTTTTTGATTGTGTGTGTGTGTGTTTGTGTGCGCAAATTAGCTGAGCGCTGATGTGGTTTCCGTTTGGTTACTGTGAAAATGCGGGGAAGAACCAAGATTTTGGACATCCCATTGGTGAATTAGCTGAAACCCTGATGTGGGTACTGCAAAAACGTGGGAAAAGGAAAAATTTTGGATACCCGTAGGTGAACAAGCTGAACCTTAATGTGGCTTTTGTTTGGTTAATGTGGGATAGGGTAAAAAATACGAATATTCCGGGAGGTGAAGTAGCTGAATCCTGAGGTGGGATTAGTCTGGTTAATGTAAAAGGTCAAGAATTTGGATAACGATGGGTGAATAAGCTGAACACTGATGCGGGACTTGGTAATGTGAAATTGTGGGAAATGCCTAGATTTTGGATATTCTGTTGTAGCAGAACCCTGATGTGGGTTTTGTTTGGTTACTATGGAGATGTGGGCAAAGCTCAAATTGTTGGATCTTTATAGTTTTGTTTGGTTACTATGGAGATGTGGGCAAAGCTAAAATTGTTGGATCTTTATAGTGGACTTGTTCAAATTGGTCTTTTGGCATATAGGGAAAGGCATTGATTTGGAGATTTTCTTTGTTGCTGTTCTATTTCTTCCATCATATAGCGGATATAGGCTAGTAATGATGGGCGGTCTGCAAGTTTATTGTTTTTTCTTCCGATTTTGGTTGCAATGCAATGCGATTACACGTGGCATTTGTTTGAGTATTGGTTGATGTTATATTTGATAGGCTGTTACTATCTGAAGTAAAGTTAGAATATTTGCACAGAGGTGCCTTTTAGGCATATTAAGTACATTTTTGAGCGAATTATCCGCTGAAGTTTGGGAATTTCTGGGGAATTCAGCATTAAGGTTTCTATTGAACTGGTAATTTTTGGTGGCTTTGGTAGAATGCAAGTGCTATAGAAGTAGTTACGGTAGTGGAGAGTACCTCCTAACAGTCACTTCCTTTGATTTGCAAGACTTAAATGATATGCTTTTGCATTCTTGTTGTCATATATTTGGTTTTAGTAGTAGTTGAATAAGCTTTTATTGTTCCAACCAGTCACCAGTAGGAGACATGGATTTAGGTAAGTTTCTAACGTCTGCAAGCTTACAGATTGTTGGGCCAATCAATGTTGAGACTAGGTCATGTAGACATGTCTGCAGTACTCTTGATGATAAAGCTAAGCTTAATTTCTATATCAGCAATGAGCCTGCCAATTGGTGATAGAATCTGAAGGTTATAGCTGAGCCAGTGTAACTCGTGCTTGCTATTTTTACGGTTGTGGTTTGGAAGCTACTTTCTAGGGGGATTGATGTCTGGGTTATCGGACCTATAGCTGAGACTTGGGCTTGGGAGATCTATTCAAGTAGGTAGGACAGGAAAAGTGAGATTTTGCATCATCTTCCATAGGGGCTCAGATCCGCTATGGTTTTGAGTCACTCTTGAAAGGGAAAGAAGATAAAGCCTCAGCTTCTTTAATAAGTGATCCTCACCCATTTGTCAAGTAACGGAAATGTCAATTCATGTTATAAGGTTATCTAACTTAAACAATAAGAAACTTTAATATGCTAAAGTACGAAAAATACTGTAATACTGCGATTTAGTACCTAACAAGGTAAATACCGATATTCAATAAGGTAAGTTGAAATTCTGAAGTACCCATAATAGATCAGTAAAATCACTCTGTATTCCAATGCGATTCCACATCTGTCCCTATGCAAGTTTTTCTTCATGTTTATTAGTGAAATTTTGCACTTTGGAGTAGTGCGTACAGTGTTATTATGTTTATTTCTCCTTTCTTTATACCTTTTTTGAGTTTTCTCCTCATAATACGATATTCTGCGCAGTGCATGTACTCAGTTCGGTATCTTGTGACTAGGAAATAGTGTGTCATTCTTATCTAGTGAACCACAGCCTGTAGGATTTTTTCGTTATCCGTGGTTAATTTTTGTTTAGTGATTCAGATTCTATATCCTTTACATCTGACATCACCTTAAGTTCTGGTCTTGCGCATATATAGCTGATGCTGCCACTTTTTCTTGTAGGTTGGGCCTTGTTGCAACCATAAAGGTATGTGCTCTCCTCTTGGTTACTCAAATTTGAGAATTTAGCATGCATATGTGCACAATTGCAGAAATTTTGCTGATGGCATTAACCTTTCTAGTGTCAAATGGTTATCACGACAATGTTTCCTCTCATGCTTGTGAGCATAGTGACTGATTAGAGTGCAAACTTCCTTTTAAGTTTCTTTGAAATACTTGAAACTATTAGTCATTTGCGTGTCTGCAACTTTTAAGAAACAAAGAAAAAGAGACTGTGAGTGTTTCTTTTCTACCTTGCTGAAATTTTGTCATTTTGTTTTACAAGGATCGTGCTAATGAGATATACAAGAAGGTAGAAGATCAAAAATCTAGTAGAGGGAGAAATCAAGATGCAATATTGGCTGCTTGCCTGTATATTGCTTGTCGACAAGAAGACAAGCCCCGCACTGTAAAGGGTACAACCTAAGATTTTTTATTGACATTCTGGGTGCTTCTCCATTTATCTCTCTATATGTATGAGCTTTCTTGAACCTGTGGATTTCAATTAGAAATATGCTCTGTTGCTAATGGAGCAACAAAGAAGGAAATCGGGAGGGCAAAAGAATACATAGTAAAGCAACTAGAGCTTGAGATGGGTCAGTCGGTGGAGATGGGAACTATACATGCTGGCGATTTTATGGTGAGGCTTTTGTATTTTTTGTTTGTTCTCTTAGAAGATGTCACTCCATATGCCACATTTTTTCCATTAACACAAACCTATTATCCAGAGGCGTTTTTGTTCAAACCTTGGAATGACCAACCAAGCAGTTAAAGCTGCCCAAGAAGCTGTCCACAAATCAGAAGAGTTTGATATAAGGTATTTCATGTTTTCCCCATGTGTTTACACGTGTCTTTTGATGTTACCAAACTGCTTTTACACTTAATTTAGTAGAGCATTGCCATTTTTTATTGATGAATAAAATTCCTCGAAGCAGATTATTGTGAGGATGAATGATGAGTGGATAGGATATGAAAAACTTAGATGCCACACTTACTACAAGTTGGACAATTAAAACCAAAAGACAACTTTGGGGACTTCAATATCGTTGAGCTCGGTCTAACCTATGATGATGATAGGGATCCGACCCTAAGACATATTCTTGTAAACGGGAGGAAAAGACAACAGAGATTTTAAGTGAAAGTGCAGAAGCTTTTAGTACTTACTGTATTATCCAAGTCCACTTGCTACTGGGTTTAGTCTTTAGTTTAAGTAGTTACTATATTTTCCTTTTATTATTAGTAGTCTTCTTTTTTGGTAATCTTCAAGATTCTTTCTAGAAGATAAGTTCTAAGATAAGTTCTTTACGTTTTGTCGATATAAGCAAGCTGTGTAAGTAGAAGCAATTTGCTTTTTCTTGTCAATGGTGTGACTCCATTGACTTTCTGCTAGGCGAAACTCTTAAAAGGCCTTAGTGAGACTCAAAGGTTTTCCTATCCTTTATTATTCGCTGTTCCTATTTTGTTGGTACTTAAAAATACAAAAATACTGCTCACGGGCAATGTTCACAGTACCCTTAATAGCACCAAGTCAGCCAATTAAACCCCCTTTTCATTGCTTCCAAACCGTAGCCCTAGTTTCTCCGTTGCAAAACCTTTAAGTTTAAGCCCTAGCCCACCATACCAGCTTTTAGGACAGCCTTACACACCCTTAGTAAGATCCGTCATACATCGGATGAAAAAGAGAACCTATGAAATGTTTGAATTTTCGTATCTTACAAATATAGAAGTGTAGATTTGAGGACCTATAGCTAATATAACGGTTGTTGTTCTGGGTTTTCTTCTATTTCTCTGTCAGAGCTTTTGTGATTTGCTCCATCTCTAATGGAATTCAACTAATGTACATGCGGGCTAGACAAAACAAAGTAGAGAGAGGTATCTTGGAAACAGGAATTTACTTCCAAACTAAGAAGGAAACAAAGTACGACCACACCCTCTGGAATATTAAGAAAAAAAGAGCCCCAAGCTCTCCTGATCTCCAGGATATAAGGGAAATGGAAAAGGGGCACTCAGCTCTTGCACAAATTCGTCGACCTCACGAAGGGTCTCCCAAGAATGCTTTAATTTCACTATCCACCAAAGGAAAGGATGAACCATCCATCCTGCCTACCGTGATCTCCTCTGGCTGGGGGCATTTTCTTAGCAGCACTTTAAGAGTTCTAGAAATGAAACAAGCTTGGCCGCTCACACGAGAGAGAGCACAGGGGCTCATAAGCCGGGTTCATTGGTTTTTATATTGAGAAGGTAGAAAAAAAATCGTCCACCAATTCAGCCACCAAGAGGATGATTATACTCCTCGTCCTGGAGTTGTGAGACCAGAGTTGCACCACCCAAAATTGGTTTGAAGTGAGGGTTGTAAAAAGTTCCTAAGAAATTCAGCCATCAAAGGCTCCCCTTTTAATTGCATGAGGAAATGGTTCAGGCCATTACATGTTTGAGAAATTTCTGCCCTTCGATAGGAGTTTTCCGTCTACTAGTATTGCCGTTTGACATGGCTGCAGTGGTTATTGATTGTTATCGGTCCTTTGGGCATCTCGAGGTCCTACGTCTCCAGCTATTATGAACTTCTTAGCGGATAAAATTTGTGATAAGGAATATGTGGTACATTGTGATATTTCTTCCATATACCGTGGCAACAACTCAATATTTTCTGGGCTTGGTAGGTTTGTGTGTTGATAAAATGGCATTAACGTCGTAGGTTGGAAGGGTATCATAATACATAATATCTGACATATTAAACAAGGACTATTGTAGTGTTGATTGATGATAGAAGTGGAGCCAACCAGCGGAGCTGGGGCGGGAGAGGGTTTTAAGGGGGTTTGGTTGAGAGAGCTGGAATAAAATGGTATAGGCATAAGTAGTCAGATCACCTCACCTTCACGATCAGATAAATAAAAAGAAATTTCTCATAGATTTTTTGCGAGATTGTACATTTTGTAGGGTGATTTTTCTTCTACGGTTGCAACTCATGCCATGTTTTGTGGGAGTATTTCACTATTAATTTAGTGTAAAGGGAAACTTGGCAGTGGCAGCCTAGTTTGAGGCTATGTTACATGGACTCGGTACGAGTGTCCGGATCGGATACGTGTCCAAGTGTCGGACTCGTCGAATTTTGAAAATGCAAGATACGGGGACACGGCAAAATGTTCATATTTATTATTGCTTTTTTGTTATTTCGAAGGCAAAAAGGTGTTTTATGTGATGCATTTGGTTTTAATTGACAACTTATCTCCACTCAAAGCAACTACTAATTAAACAAAAGACTATAAGATAGTATCATAATGGCATATCCTATGAGATGTGTCGGACACATATCCCATACCCATGTCCAAGTGTCGAGTGTCCGACACGGGTACTTCACGCAAAACCGAAGAGTCCATGTAACATAGGTTTGAGGGTGACTTTTTCAGCTTAAAATATATGTATGTGCCTATACTTACAGAAGCTGCTGACAGTATGAAAAGGAGAGAAACAAAATGAGGGTGAGGGTAATAACTTTTGGTGTGAAATGTCAGTTCTATTCTTGTTAGTTTAGTGGGCATTTATAATACCTTTTCGCCTGATGACACCATAAGGGTGCTCCGGCTTATTATATAGTGCGAATGCACTATCAGCCAGGTCCATGAACAGTGCCCCTCAACACCCTCTACATTCAATTTCCTTCTCTGCCAAATAAAATTCAAACTGCAAAAATGTTGTAGTAATATAGAGATGGGCTTACAGTGGCAATGCAAAGAGGTAGGCCTGTGTTGCACGAAAATAGAGATCGGTGAGGACGGTGGCTAGTGTCATAGTTCTTAACCGAAATTTGTTCTTGCCTATCTTATTTTCCTACTGTGGACTCTGAATGACACGGGATCTCATTTGAAATGTTGATCCAGTGTGTTTTCGAATGGTGGTTGCTGGGTGCTGCAAATTGGTGACCACTGGATTAGATTTGTCTGCGTTTGTGGGGTGGGGAAGGGATTGGTTAGGGTGACAAAAGTGATGGTGGTGGTGCAGGATGGTAGTCGGAGATAGTGGGATAAGGTTTCAGCAGTAGCATGTGGAATACATTGTGGCCTTGTGACATTTTCGAAAGGTTGGATCTATACCTCATTGATATGATAGCCAGATCCATCCCTGTTATGTTATATACTGGTTTGACCCCATACGTTGCATACGGAGCGCTATTTGACAATTACCAAAATGCTCATTTAAATGGCCAAACAATTAGCAAAGGTGAATATTGACAAAAACTACAATTACCGAGCCTTGGAATGGGGGGCACTTCACTTACAGGCCAGTAAAAATGTTATAATACAACAAACAGGCCAAATTAATCGACAAACTAATAAAAATAAACTAGAACTTCTAACTATCAAAGTTAGAATTAAATTAATTAAATGAAATCACTACTAAAAACAAAACTAAAACCTTCGTTATAGGAGTTCTACAATGTGAAAGAATCTTGATGTCCATAAGATTAGAGCATAAACAAAGCAAGGGGAATTGAGCAGCACACCAGAAAATTGACAAAACAAACTCAACCAACCAACCATATATTAAAAGTGTTATTGGATTCAAGAAACTTCTGTTGTCACCCATACATATCGCTGTTCTTTCAAAATTCATAGCTAAAGGTGATAATACTTAGATTCAGACTCTTTATTCTCATTTAAAAAAAAACCTATTGCCTCTTTGTTCTCACGTTCAGCGAGGAGTTACGTGTCTCCATTACCATTTAGACTAGGACGACAATAATGTCTTCTATATAAAACAACATTGATAAGTGACATAGATCTCTTCTAGTTGGTCTGGCTTTTTCTTCATAGTGCAAGTGTAATCTAGGTACACAAGTCATTGGGTCTTTTTTTTTTCCAGTGTATATTCATGGTAATTTGACGTCTACGTGAACAATGTTGTCTTGCTCTATGAAAGCTAAATGCCTAAATCAATTCATGTGTTACATTAACCTACAATACAAAACGGTAAAAGGTGATAATACTGAGATTCAGACTTCTGTCTTTCTATCACACAAGCTTAATGCGCTTGTATCCTATAATAGTTCTAAATTGCTGAAAGTAGATCTCTGTAACTTTTGATCTTTTTTCGTTTGATCCTACACTCCAACTGACCCAAGGTAAGATCCCGATTCTATAAACCTCAATCTTAAGTAAAATAGGTATGGTGATAGTCATTGTTATCAAAGGCGCGCCTAGGCACAAGGCGCACTCCCTGCACCCTGCCTAGGGCTAGGTGCAGCCCCTTTGAAAAGGCGTGCACCTTGCGCGCCCAGGCACAAGGCTCAAGGCGGTGGTGGAGGCGCAAAAAAAATCCCAAAGATCCTAATTTTTTATTTTTGCATCGCGGCACCATCTCAACTGTTCATTATTTTTTATTCTTTGTGTCATAACATAATAAATCAATATGTAAATCACAAAAATACCTAAAACCCCAAACTCCTAATCAATCGATTCTCTTATTATTATTCATTACGCTAGCGTCTCCGTCTGGTTCCCAATTGTTATTCTCTTTTAAGTAAATATACTCTTTCACTTCACTTGGGAGATGAAGAAGATGAAATTGAAGAGGAATCTCAACTAGACTTGGAAGTTTATGATTTCCTTTTGAGGAAAGCATTATTGCTTTAGCCCTCACTGATAATGACGATGACGTTGTCATATGCACTTAGCATTTACTACTTCTTTTTGGATTTGAAACTTTTTCTAGTGTTGAAAATTTGTTTAATTATCGTTTTCTGAATTTTTTTTACGTGATTATATTGCTTTAATGCACTAATATTTATTTATTTTTATTTTGCACCTCATTTCGAGTATGCGCGCGCTTGTGCCTTGCGCCTAGGCTCCAAGGACCCTTTGCGCCTTGCGCCTGCCTTTAATAACTATGGTGATAATCAGTCCATGGGGTCAAAGCCTTAACCTTGGTTCTCTAGCAAAAAAGGGATAATTGAATACTTGACCATTGTGCTCGTAAGATATTGTGTGCGTATTACATATGATTTTTTTAGGCAGTGTTGGAGAATCGAAAAGATCTTCTCAATTACTCCTTTTCCTTTATTGTGTTTTGGTTGATGTCTTAATACTTGAAGAATTTCTGAATTTTGTCACATCGAACCTTTAGGATGCTGGCTCTCGTTAATGGTGCTTTTTTAGGTCCTGAATGCTTATTCGTAGGATTTTGAGAACTTGTTCTATGAATTTTCTTGAAGTCAGTGGACTGCTCGCACTAACACTTCTCTTAAATGTTCTGGTGTAACAGGAGGAGCCCTATATCTATTGCTGCTGCAGTTATTTACATTGTAACCCAGCTTTCGGATGATAAGAAGCCCCTCAAAGGTAAATTTGGAGCCGTTGGTTCAATTTCCTCGAGACACTTGTTTATAACCCTGTGCTCAGAATCTCTAAACCTCTACTCTGGAAGATTATTCAGTCCAAAAGATCTAAAGCATATGTTGATGCAGATGTTGCAATTGCAACTGGAGTTGCAGAAGGGACAATCAGAAATTCCTACAAGGATTTGTACCCCCATCTTTCAAAGATCATACCTGGCTGGTACGCGCAAGAAGAGGACCTTAAGAACCTCTGCAGCCCTTGACCTCTTGAAGTAATACCAAACGCGAAACTCTCTGCATTATGAGGGGCAGAATTGGTCCCCTTTTGAGGGAAAGAAACAGGTTTAGTTAATGAAGAAAGCAAGCTTAATTATACGTGGCTTTACCCATCTTACATTCTTGCATTCTTCTTCTAATGAGTAGACTTCCCTTCCTTGTACATGTAGAGTTTGCCTACATTCATTTTGTGATGCCTCTTTCATAATTCACATGATCCCTTTCTTTTTAAATGTCCAATTTGAGCTCATTGAAACTGAAGTTATAAAAATATTACACCATCTTGTGTACTTTGCTGTTTGTTGGTGTACTCTACCAGCATGCGATCAATACCTTTCTATGCCATTGGCTTTTACAGTCTATTTGAGATTGATTCTCGGAAGCAATTTTTAGCTTTGACCTTAGTTTTAAGGTATGAATGTTTCTTGGATAAAAAGTACTAAAATAACTTTTCAATGTGACAAAATTTCAAAGTCTAGTGCTCGAGTAAAATGTGTTAAAGATCTTTGTAACTAATAGGTCAGATCTGATAATGAAAATGAAATCATAATCTTTGTTTCTTCTATTGTGGTTTAGCTATTTGATGTTGATCTTAAGAGTGACCAAACTTGTTTTAAACGTGTGCTATTTGGAAAATAAGATAGTATTTAAAGCTCCTCCAAAAACCAAAAAAAGCATTTAAAGCCATAAACAACACTTTTGTAGTTCATAGTTTTAAGCACTTTTGGAGAAACATGTTTGACTTGAGAAAAGTATTAGATTACCTTCATATTCTTTATAATATGAAATTGAATATAAATTTTTTTTTTGTCTCCTGAGACGGTCCCTTTTAGAACTCAATTGTCCTCTCTGCATGCGACCAACTAGGAAAACATGGTGAGTGAATATTTAAATATGTCTTTGGCGGACATGATAATTCACAAAAGAGTAAAAAAATTAGCTATCCTATACAATTCACTTATTTTAAAGTTTTTGTTAACAGAAAATATTTAGAATCTTGCATGTTTATTGATGCCTTTCTGATCATTTTCTCACATTTTAATCTATTTTTAGTATTTTTATCCAAATGCCTTGCATAGCTTTCGATAAGTGTTTTCGCTTCTTTTGGCAAACAGATTTTGATTTTGCTAAAAACCTTTATTAACAGTTCTGTTATAATCTAAAAAACCGTTTTTGAGAATCAATCCGCGAATGTAAATAAGAGAATAACATTGATAATTAAAACGTTACAAAGTTTGCCTAACGGCGTGTGAAAGTCACGATTTTTTGTGACTCATGCGTATACAAGATCACGAAGGTCAAGAATGAATAAATTACCTCTAAGTTTATACATATTACAATTAAGCTGAAATAGAGAATATCTTACACTTCATCTTAACCTTAAGTAATATGTCAATGGTCTAAAAGATACAAATTAAAACCTAGTAAACCAAAAAAGGACGTAAAAATAAATACATTACAGTGAGGAAGACACCTTGAAACCGCACAAACCAAAGGGGGTACATGACACCTATGCAATCTAAGAGTAAGAGTGAGAGGCCATCAACACGACAATTTCACACTTTTCACCGGCAATTCCAACCCCAAAACACTTGCTACCTTTAGTCGGGCAATGACCCAACAAGCACACAATTTCACATTTTACTATATGTTTGTCAAATAACACTATCAGTTTAATTTCCTCCATATTAAATTAAGTTTGACCATTTCATAAGCAGACTTCTGTATGGTCCACCAAAACTTAATGCACTCTTCAGATTTAAAAACACAGTTAAGCAGCTGTTAGGTGCTAGGATTGACTCTTTGTCCATCAATCTTGACAGTAAGTTGCTATATTCAACAAATAAATGTCGAGTGCCAATCTTTACGACATTGGGAGTTAAGGAAGTCAACTGAGACATAAACTTCAGTTGCTCCAAAAGTGCAATCATTCTACCAGCAAAATTGCCATGGCTACCATGATGAAATTTTCCCCCTTGCTAAGGGATTGCTCCGTCTCACGCCCAATGTTTTTTTAGCCACCGTTGCCCCCTGCTCACCAAAGTCTGCACACATCCTGATGGACGGCTATAGGTGTTACGGTTAAGCTCCATCTGTTTACAGAGCTAGAACGAAAACATTGACCCACTTAGAGCCCTCTGCTTTACAGAGCTAGAACGAAAGCATGGCGATGGCCTACGGCGAGCCACAATACGAGGATGTCCAGGAAGAAGACATCATTCCTCTCCCCGCCTTCTCATTCGGAAAGACCGAAAAAGTCTCCCCCGCCGCCGAGCTCAGCCGTGTGGGCCCCAACAATGTTCTGGGATTTTCGACTGAATTGCATGACTTACAATTTATGTCCTCTTTGCGCATTTCTGGTTTAGAATTTGAAAAATCTAAACATTGACTTAAAGCTGGATAGGATACATACACTGATTGATCAGTTATCAGTATATCACCACTAGATGTGACGCTAAACTCTTTGCGGATTGTTTCTCCCAATGATTTGTAGCCTTTCGAACTGTATATAACCATGGCCTCCTCTTAAC
This sequence comes from Escallonia herrerae, assembly GCA_033070095.1. NCBI lineage: Eukaryota > Viridiplantae > Streptophyta > Magnoliopsida > Escalloniales > Escalloniaceae > Escallonia > Escallonia herrerae. The sequence continues at coordinate 368,433 of JAVXUP010000443.1, read as the reverse complement.
ATGCATGTAAGATTTTGAACTGTTATCCAGCTTCGTTCAGAACATGAGTTAACCCATGAAGCACCTTACTGCGCATTGCTGCTTAACCAAAATTTTCTTGGATATATCAACAGTTTTTGCTTAAACTATTATTTTGAGGTAATATAAATCAGTTGTTTGGAATTGCAGGCCTCATATACATATAAAGGCTTGGGTTTTCTTGTTGAAGCATAAAGGGGATTAAATGTGTTGGAGTATTTTAATAAAAATACCTTTTATCTATTATACAAAATAAAATAAAATCTTTTCAAGTAATAATTACTTTGTTATTATCGGACCGTTACAAGTATTAAGTAATATTTTGCTTTATGTCTCTTTTATTGGTCCATGAGTATCATTACAAGTAGTTTATGACAATAGTTATTTGCATAATGATAACTTATTACAAAGATTTACTGTGTCACTTAATTAGACATATATATAAATGTCATTCTTCTAGTTATTGGGAGAAGAGATTTTTTGTTACAAGCTCTTTCACTTTCTAGTTAACATATGATAGAGCTTGTGTCTTAAGAGACTTTCCTTTATATTTTTCTACTCACATATCAATGTTTTTCTTAACTACAAGTCTTATTGCAAAGACAAGTGAACAAATGTTTATGATTTCGTGATCATGTTCTCTTAAGAGTGTGAGAACAATTGTTATATTTTTGTTGGGCAAAGAAGGGTATTGGGTAAAGCTTCAACTTCTCTCAAGTGGTGCAAACTTAGAGAAGTTACAGCAAATAAGAGCTGGGCTGTTGTATCCTGGAGGCGGCGCGTTGGAACCTATTGCACCGATATACTTGGAAGGGGCGCGAACCGTCTTAAAGAGAGTGACCTAGTCCGCGCCTCAACCCAGTACTAGTATACTCGTTTCGAAGGTGTTCAAGGTGATCCTTCGAATCATTGATGGTACTTCGCATGGTAAGAACAACACGACATTTTTAAGAGGATTGAGGTAAACGTATTTCTCGTACTCACAACTAAGAGGTAAAAATATTCTTATGATTTTATTTACTCAATTGTGAGCTTGCATAGATATTATATTCATTTTTAGAAATGATTTCCAACAAAATGCGATAACTGCAACATATTCGCAGCCTAGTAGACTCTATCCTCATTGTTGTAACTGCGAAGGAAACCATATGCAAAGGTAATATTCCAGCCGTCCCTAATTTATGTCCTTTCTGTTTCTAGCCGCCCCAAAATGAGAACCCACTTTGAGAAATTATGCAATCATTTGTGTTACTTTTTCAAATGCACCCTTTCACGATTGAGCATTAAGTGCTGATAACTAGACAAAAGTGTTGTAACCAACATCATTGGTAGCAGTTGAGAATGACATCTATTCTAGTCATGTAGTTCTCTCAAATTGTTTCCTGGGTTAAAGAGGGATGTTATATCCAGCCTTGGTTTTCCACGAAAGACCACCTGAGATTCCTTGGTTTTTCGATGGATCTTATGTCCAGCCTTACACTTGATCACCATCGTCCATTCTTGCGAGGTACTAATATATCTTCATCCGCCTAATTCCTTAGTGAAGACAGTTAAACTGAATGAGTAAGACATCTTAAGATGTATGTAGTAATTAAGTTAGGTCCCTGATAGAGCCAGACTGATTGATGATGTTGCAGTGCAGTGATTTTACCGCCATCAACAAGTCTGTCGATGTATTCCACTTTACTAATATCCTCATCTCGTGCATCACAAAGTACGAGTATGGCTTTTTTGAGAAGCCAAGTTAGTAAGCCCTTTTGTAGTACTTATAAATTGAGGTTTTAGCAAGCCCATCACTTCAGTTATGTTCTATAACCCAAAGTCCCAACTAGTGGAATCACGTTTACCCTCTCAGGAGTCCTTGAAAGTGATGTTGCCACTATGTTTCAAGAATTCTAGTGATAATGCTGCCCCTAGGAATGCACTGTAGAAATTTCCGTCTTTTGCTATCCCTTTATGTGGAAGATGGGAGGAAACAAGGGATACCATATTCCTCAAGTTGGTGAAGGGAAGAATTGATTCTGCCATGTCTTGAGGTGGATTAAGGGAGTGATGTTCATGGAGCAGGATTGTTCAGGAAGAAAATGAAATGTAGAGTTGCTATTTATATGGTAAGGTCTGTAGTGTGATGCAAGCTAGCAACAAACAAGGGAACAAACTCGGACAAATGAGTAAATGGAAAGGAAATAAGAATTAGCAGTATAAATAGGAATCCTAGGTCTTAAAAATGGAACCCAATTAAAGGTCTTGCTTTTTTATATTTTGATTCTCTCTTGGAAGCTGACTACGATTTTCTAGCATCTAAAACTCAATAATTCGTGCATTCTTCCAAATGTTGAATTAGAGAGGTAGATACCGTCCTCTATTGTTTCAAGGCACAACCTAGAAGAAGGAACAAAAAGAAGATCCAGCTATGTAACTGATTTGTTCTTTATGCATGCTTATAGGATGCCAGTGATCGAAGTTCCAAGGATATAACCTATTTGACAAGCTTTAGAAAAAACTTGAAGATCTGGTCATAGAGTAGTACCCTCCTTTTATTTTAGAAAGAACATGAAATGTAATCTTATGTGATTTATTAGATGACGCTAGAGATGACATTTTCTCTTGTTTTATTCGTTGCAGAAACATCTGCAATCCTCTAGCTGGATGAGTAGACTTCTCTGGCAATGTGGGCAATAAAAGCATCGAACTCCATTTGAGTAATGCCTGCTTCCTCCATTGATTTCCTAACCGCCGGGTCCAATTACAACACCCTCTCCCTTATCTCATCTTCTTCTTTCGATGCCATCAACGTTTCAACAGCTTCTTGAATTCTTGATGATGGCACTTACTCATCTCGACGATCCCAATCCCTCACAGCAATGCCATTTCTTAGTATCTTTGTTATTAGCAGAGTGTTTTGTGGCTAGTCTGAATGTGTAGACCATGCTGCTATGGGCACTCCCATGCTTATGCTCTCCATGCACGAATTCCACCCATAATGACTCAGGAACCCACCCCATCGACGGGTGCCCCAAAATCTCCATTTGGGGCACCCAGTCTCTCACCACCATCCCTTTTCCTTTAGTTCTCTTTTCATATCCTTACGTTAATTCAGCTTTTCTTACTTCACCTGCAAATATGTCTCCTTTGTCGGCATCCCTCAATACCCAAATGAACCTCTGCTCACTTTCTTTTAAACCAAGTGCCAACTCTTGGAGTTGTTCATAGGTTAGTGAAGTTGTGGTTCCAAATGAAACAAAAATGACACTGTTTGGTTCTTGCTTGTCAAGCCACTCCAAACAACTGTAGCGCTGATTTGAATTCTTGTGATCATGTATCGTAATGGGATTGAAGGCCAATAGGCCATGACTTTGTATTACCACTAATTTCTTTTTTTCGCAAGCAAATCAATGTATTGACCTTCTTTTGGTCTGTATGTGTTGTAAATGGTACCGCTGTTGAATTTTTGGTAATGAACTTCTTTGAATGCTAATTCAGTGATCTCTGCAGAGCAACAACCCTCGGGAGAGGGAAGTTCTTTTAGTATTTCGTACTCAAACAGGGAAAGGTCTTCCCATTACCTCCCATAAGTACCAAAAGATCTGGAATACAGAGACAGCCTGAAATGTTTAGGCCTCTCCATTTGGCATCGAACGATGTCTTGAACTACTGAAGCCGTTAGATAGTCGTGAAGAAGAATAATCCTTTGAGCAATGGGAGAAAGAGTTGATAGTAGTTTGGCAACCGGCTCACGGAGGTGGGGCGTTGCCTCGAATAATGGATGGAGGTGTGAAGGGAACTTAATAGAGGCATGGGGTGTTTGATGGAGGAGAGAGGAAATGAGGGACTGGGAATTCATGGAAATGGACATTGGGGATGGAAATAGGTCCAAACCGTGGACACGAAGCTTGGCTTGGCGGCTGTGAATAATGGTGCTTATGTAGTGGACCGGTATATCATAGGAGGAGATGAGGCAGGAGAGGTGGAGAAGTTGGTTTAGATGTGTAACACCTCGAAATTCGGAGCTTTAACACCTCGAACTCCTGGAGCATTAAAACAATCACTACTTAAGGACATAAAAAACCTCGATTCAAATAACCAACTTTAACACTTAGATTAGAGCTTCTAATTATTATAATTCCTCAAATCATTAATATAATTGGGGATAAACAAAAAGAGACTTAAGTTCTCTATAGAGCGAGTTAAAATTTACCCACGCAGGGGTTTTAATGATCAATATTAACTTAACTTAATTTCCCTCGCTCGACTCTAAACCATATTCAGGTAATCTAATGATGGTTATCACTTGCAGAAAGGAAGTTAAACGAGAGTGAACTTTTGAGAGCTCAATAAGGTCGATCAAGGATTTAAGAATCCTCTTTCGATATCCATCTAGAGGCCTGTCTCAACTGGTGAAACAGTAAGCGCTTTACATTTAAGTCAAATAACAACTTTTTAAAAGGATTTTTTAAATGAAACCACAAGATTTTGATATTGACATGGGGAAGAGTATCAACTCAATCTCTCAAATTAATAGTCATTTCAAAACATTTCAGGTACAATAAAATAGAAAAAGATAATATTGAACATGAGCAGTACACTATAGCAGTACACATATGCATATGTACAATAACTAATCCATTTAGGTACTAGTTCAACCCAGACCATCCTTATGACGCCAAGGATACACACCATCCTTATAATCCTCTAGATCTACTAACTTAGGCTAATATTCAAATAAAAAACACAATTCAAAATATTTTACGATGATTGAATTAATAAAATAGTTGAGAATAAACAAAAAATTCCAAACGATCGCTTTAAGGCTCAAATTAGGGTTTCACGGGCATTTGAAAACATTTTTATTTGACAATAAAAATATCAGAGTTCAATAAAATTCGATAACAACTCAGAATAAGATATACGATGTCAATATGATGTGATGGGGTTTCAGATAGAATACATTACTTTGATCCAAGCGAAACGAGGCTAAAAGGTCCTTGATCAAAGTCCTCTGAATTAACCTAGGCTGACAAATCACTCATCAAAGTACATTCTACACTACAATATAATTTTTCTTAATTTTGAATAAAAATCATTTCTTTAAATGCACTAAAAGCTCATAAATAATCATAATTGTTTCTAACTGAAAATAAAGTCCCATAATTTTTGTAAGAACTTTAATATATATATATATATATATATATAAATTATAAAAATAAAAATCAGAATTTAAAAGGCATTAAAACTATTTTTAAAATTTTTGCTTTGCTAAATCCGATGCGATACAGAAATGATGACAAATCAACTCTAAAAATCACCAAACTTATAATGAGAATTACTTATACTTAAAAATATTACTATAATTTTTTTTTCAGAATTTTTCATGAGTTTAAAGACTCCAAAAGAATTTTATAATTCTGAACTTACAGAAAATATTAAAAATACATATGATTTCAAAAAAAAATATATAAATTTTTACCAGAAATTCTAAATTAGCCTAATATATCCTACTGTAAAATATTACTTGCTAATGATAACCGTTCGCTATCCAATGCAAGCGCCAAACCCTACTCGATCCTGTGGTACACCTGTGCAAGCATAAGGTACCATAGCTGCTGCACCTCTACTGTTCCCCCTTGTTCTCTGCACTCAGTCTCTGAATCACTCATAGACCCACGAACCTCACACAATTGTTCACTTGAGACACACACTCCCATACCCATATATATTCACTTACTCACACATCACACAAAATGCACACCCACATATACACATACTCATGCACACAATAAGCGCACACAGATACACAGCTGCCTCTTGGCAGCTTCACGCACACACATATGAACACACAAACACACACACACACACACACTCATTCAAGCATACAAACACACCCACCTTCTACACACTTCACACACAAAAATATACACACAATGACACACACAATACATGCACATATATCAATACACGTGTGCGCACGCGCACACACACGCACACACACACACACACACACTAACTGCCTTCAAGGCAGTCCACACACGAACACCAATTTTCACACACCTTTTTTCAGTCCTCCACATACACACACACACACACACACATATATATATACACCAAAACACATAGTACACACACATGAGCACACAACTCTCTCTCTCTCTCTCTCTCTCATACACTGCCTTCTTGGCAGTTTCATGACAAACACATTCATGCAACACACTTTCACTCATAATAACACCCATACACCTAGACCCATATACACCAGATATTCACACAATCTCACCTACTACATACACATATGCACAACATGCCCACATAGCACACACATAACTGTATACGCACACCCCGACACAACACTTATGCACACATATATTCACTTATGCACGGGTCACAAACACACAAACCCACCCATATAAATACCTACAAACCAACGCTAAAGCACACGGTACACAACACTCACTTTCACGAATCACTGCACCCATGGCAGCCACCATGGTTGCCCCCCCTCACGCACAGCCCAAGCACGCCGAATCGTAGTCCCCCACAGCTGTGCTCTCCCCCTCCCCACACATACACACCCACAGCCCCTCGTGGCTGTTTCCTTTCTCTAACCCGCATCCATCCTTCTTCAGTACTCACTTACACCATCATAAACACTCACTGCATAACACCAAATACACAAAAAACCTCACAGCAAAAATTATTTTTCTGTCTCTTCCGGTTTAAGATCCATCACACAAACACATAGCCATGGCTTCTATGGCTTAAACCTCTCGATTCACTCCCATACCCACTTCTTGACAGCCATGGCTACCTTTGCAACCATAGCCCCCTTACAGCCGTAACCCATTAAAAAACTAGAGTGAAAAGGCTTAAAAAACCTATCGAAAAAATTAATTCAATCGTCGAAGATTTCTTCTCCAAGCTCAGTTTCTCTCTCATTTTATTGTGATTCAGAAAATAAGGAATAAAGACGGCTGCTCTATCAAATACACACACACACACACACACAGATATAAACCCTAGGGTGAAAAATTACCAAAACCCCCCTAAACTTTCGATAGTTTTTCAAGCATCACCCAAAACTTTCTATTATTATGAAAAGGTCCAAAATCACTATTTACGATAAATTAATGTACTAGACAAATTTCAACAAGATGCTACATAATCCCGCTACACTAATCGTTGTTAAAAGTTGCTTAAAAAAGTATCGATGCTAAGTAAAAAATATCGTCGCTGATTTTTTTTAAATTAACCCGTTAAAAATATATCGGGTTTTGGGGTATTACATTCTCCACCCCTTATCAAAATTTAGTTCCCCAGATTTCACGTACTTATAATATCCAAGCATTACGCTTTCACTACGTAACTCTCAAATGAAGGTGTTACCGATTGTTACAATAATCTCCAATAGATTAGCCTAGAACATTAATAGCAGTTTCAGCGATTTCACAACTTCAAATATCCCACCATAATATATGATTCATACTATAACTTAGGACTTAGGATATGATAACACCTAAATGAATTAATCGGAAGTGTACCTAGCACCACATAATTGGACGACGTAGCAGCCTAAACCAACATAGCAAAAGGTCTAACTGATGTCTTAGGTCTATGACCCTGTTGAGTCTGGCCCTGCTGAGTTTGGCACTACAGACTCTTACCTCCTTCTGGACGAGGCGCACTATTCACTGTTAAACTAATTGTAAGTACGGGGTTGAGGGCTGATTGGTTCTCCCAAACTGAAGGACAGTTTTGAACTTGATGTTCTAGACTGCCACAATTGAAACATCCCCCGATAAACTTTTAACAGGGTCTACCGCCATGATTTTTCCCACATGTAAAACATGGAACTGCTGTAAAAGTTGTTTCGCTACACTGACCAGTGCTCTCTGAAGCAGGAAACCCCGAATCCTACGGCGGTCTGGACCCAACACACTGCACTCCCATAAAATCCTTGCTCTGACGAAACCGACTCCTGGAACTGCCCCATCCCATGATTTTGAGCACCTTGTTGTGCTGAATAAGAGAACTGCTAACGCTTGTCAACCTCGAAAGCTCTACTCTCTTCTCTATCCCTTTTCTTACCACCCTGCCGTTGCTCTAACCTCTTCTAGCTATCAGACCTGGACTGTTCCAAATCAAGTGCCAGATCTACACACTCTACATCACTCAATAAATGAGCAGAAATCACCCTATCTCTTAGCCCTTGCTTAAGTTCTTACTTGAACTTTCGGCATCTATCTGCCTCAGTAGGTAATATCCTAGTCGCAAACCTTGCCAGATACGAGAACTGCACCTCAAACTCATCCACCGTCTCCCGATCTGCTTAAGTTACATTGGCAAATTCTCTCAACATTTGCTCACAATAGCTCACAGAAAAAAAACATATTATTAAACAGTTCTTTGAACCGTTCCCAAGTCATCTCAGCCTTCTACTGAGGAGTCGTACCAGTCTCCACCATCTTCCACCACCAATCGGCCTCACCCCTCAGCTTATACACCATAAATTCGACCTTCTTTTTCTCGGTGCATTTTATTGCCCGGAAGATCTTCTCCATCTCCGTAATCCAAGCCACTACCGCTGTAGGGTCTACTGACCCATTGGCATTTGCTGTATTCTGCTTATAAAACTCGTTTAGGGTACTCCCCTTTTAAGGTTGTGGTTGCGGCTGAGCAGGGTTTTGTATACCTTGTTGTTGATTAAACAAATTCTGGGCCATGAGTGCCAAAATTTGATTCATAGTGTTGAGAGTTGTAGCCAAGGGTTCTGGGATTTGCTGTTGTTGCTCTACATAGGGCATCTTCCCAATTGGGACCTCTTGAACTCTAGTACGGCTTCCCGTATGCTCTTCGATATGACCTCCTCGGCCCCTGGCAGGGCCTCCTCGACCCATGGTGCTATCTCTACGGGTGCGTGCCATACTATATAAAAGTAAACTACTATCAGAGTCCTCCAAATACCTTTTAGAACGACGATGCAATTTAAAATTATTAATCTCATATATATATATATATATATATATATATATATATATATATATATATATATATATATATATATGTATATATATACATATAGGGAGCTGATCCATTGATAGCGCTAGCAAAATAGGAGAAGTTGATAGCGCAATCTGGCCGTCCATGCCCGATCTGTGGACGACCCAGATATTTTTTTTACGTTTTTTTAGTCCATCCGCTACATTATGTAGCGGACGATTTTTGACAAAAATACCCTCAAGTTTAAAAACAGCACGTCCGCTACATTATGTAGCGGACGGACTTTTCTATCATTTTTTTCTCTTTCTCTCATTAATGCTCTGACTTTTTCTCACTCTCTCTCCCCTTTTTCTCATCCGCTACATTATTTTGCAGACAAGTTTTCTGACATTCTCTCTCTCTCTCTCTTGGCATCAACTCATTCGGGTAGTTCTGGAAACTCATTCCAGAACTCGTAAGAAAGAAAATTTCATTGTATCTTCAATACTATCTTCATCAAAACTACCACTTGGGTTTTCACCCATTTGCTTAGGTAGCTGAAATTCATACCCAAAAGCAGAGAGCCTGAATTACAGCAATCTGTTTCAAATTTTTTCTTTTGATGATTATCATATGAAAGGAGAAAGAGGGGAGAGGAGGACGAAAGAGAAGAAAAAAGTGGTGAGAGAAAGAGATAAGTCAAATTGAAGAGAAAGGACATAGAGAGAGGGGAAAAACAAGTCAGAGCATTAATGAGTGAGAGTGAGAGTGAGAGTGAGAGAGAGAGAGAGAGATGTTAGAAAACTAGTCCGTTACATTAGGTAGCGGATGAGGGAAAGAGAAGTGAGAGAGAGAAAAAGTCAGAGCATTAATGAGAGAAAAGGGAGAGAGAGAGAAAAAAAATGACAGAAACGTCCGTCCGCTACATAATGTAGCGGACGGGCTGTTTTTAAACTTGAGGGTATTTTTGTCAAAAAATCGTCCGTTACATAATGTAGCGGACAGACTAAAAAAAAGCGTAAAAAAAGATCTGGGCCGTCCACAGATCGGGCGTGGACGGCCAGATCGCGCTAGCAACTTCTCCTATTTTTCTAGCGCTATCAATGGATCAGCTCCCATACATACATATATATATATATATATATGTATGTATATACATATATATATATATATATATATTTGTATATATATGTATGTATACACACATATATATATATGTATATATAAGTATGTATACATACATGTATACATACATATGTATGTATGCATACATACATGCATATGTATGTATGCATATGTATGTATGCATACATATGTATGTATGTATGTATGCATGCATGCATACATACATATGCATGCATGTATGCATGCATACATACATATGCATGTATGTATGTATGTATGCATATATATGTACATATACATACATACATATGTATGCATACATATATATATATATATATATATATATATATATATATATATATATACATACATATACCCATACCCGAGAGTCCCTTGCTTTGTTTTAGCTTGCTTGTCTAGCTAGATTGCACACTTTGGATGCAAACAAAGCCTTTTGTAAGTTGTAATGATGCTATTGAAGTAATGAAGATATTTGTGACCGTTTTGCCCTCGTGTTGAAATTTACTCTTTGTGCACTGCTTTATGCGATGTTGATGTATATATAAGTATATGTATATGTATATATATATGTACATATATGTATATATATAAGTATATGTATATGTATATATATATATGTATATGTATATATATATATATATGTATATGTATATATATATGTATATATATATGTATATGTATATGTATATATGTATATATATATATCTATATATATATATGTATATGTATATATATATGTATATGTATATATGTATATATGTATATATATATATATATATATATATATATATATATGTATATGTATATATGTATATATATATATATATATATATATATATATATATCTGATAATTTTAGGTTCTTAATTGTTCATTTGAGAATGTTGTGATTGTCAATTGATGATTTGAGAATGTTGAGATTGTTTAATCCGTCGCTAAAGCACTTATTCCATTGTCAGAACTACCAACTCAAACAAAGTCTGACCAACAGCTAAAAAGACCAATAACTAAAAAAAATATTTTTAGTTCATTGCTTTGGGTGCTTTGAAGTTCATTGCTTCCAGCCACGTCTTAAACAACCATACAAAAGAACCCTTGCTCTCGTCCCTTAACAAGGCGAACCCGAACAGGATGGAGTGATAATGATGATTGACGCGTGTGAAAGGAGCGAACGACATCGAGTACTTGTTGGTACGGTATGTGGTGTCGAAAGTCACGACATCCCCAAAATGCTTATAAGCTAGCCTCGAACGACCGTCGACCCAAAAAATTGTACTAACTCGATGCTCATCGTCAAGTTTATAATCGAAGGTAAACTGCGGGTCCTCCATCTGCATCCGTTTCAATAGGCTCATTGTCGATTGAGCATCATTGAGGTCATACGCGGCTCGTCTATGGGTTCGGACCGCGTTACGAACGTCTGTCGTGTTAAAGTTTAAATTTTGAATTCCCCCAGCCTGTTCAGCAAGAACATTAACAATCTCAGTAGGTCCAATTCGCGCATTGCTCATTGTGTGAATTAGGCTCCTCGCGACCTTACCCATCTTCTTGTGTTGATGCATCTGACTCACCTTAGAAGGAGTTACTAACGGGTGATTGTGTGCCAGTTCCAGGCTGGTAATAAGCCAATGATTTTGATTGGGTTTGTAGCTTACGAACATCTTGACCTGGCAATTTGTGCGCTCAAAGCAGTCCCGTCTTCTACGCAGATATCCTATTTCGTCATCACTGTCATCATTGCCTACGCGTGTCTCATTTTGCAATGGGTTTCTGCCCCTATGACACTCGTATAAGCGAGAGCATATCTTTTTTGTTACGTTGCTTGTTCTTGTAGTCTTTATTCTAATGCCAAAACCAACCCTCAATGAATACGCTCAAAAACATTCTTCAGCTTCTTCCAATGTTTGAAATGTTCGTCCTAGATACGGATCACTAGCATCTACGGGGACGTTGGAGCTCGACACGAAATCAGACATTGTGAAACAAGACCTGTGTAGAAATAGACTACGCTTAACAATCAAATGGCATTTCTCACTGAAATATTACCTAAAAATTACCTTGGCGAATAGACCAATTTAGGATGACAAACATACCATATGCATAATTTCAAAAGTGTCTCAAAATTAACAATTATTAATTTATTGAACATAACAAATTAAAATTACTAAGATAAATAGATGAATTCATCATGCCAAAAAATCGAATTAAACTATAATGAATTTATGTAAAGTTAACAAATTATACCTTTTTGATGAACATCATGTCTAGAACATCACAAAAAATCTAGAGTAGAACATCACAAATTGATGAATAAACTGACAAATTTCTAGAACATCAACAAATCTATAATTTTTTGTCCAAACAAATAAATTATACTTTACTAGTCAATCCATAAAGAAAACTTCACCATTCACAAACTTACCTTACTTGAGTGAAAGCTTGAAGCAAGTGCTACTCGAAGTCTGAAGGGAGTTGAAAGTGGAAGCGAGTCCGAAGGAGAAGAAAATTATGCTGAAGGAGGTTGAGCAGGTTTTGGGAATAAAAATACTGTCCGCGATACTGTGTAGCGGACAGCATTGCCGACAACATTGACGTGTGCAGAAATAAAGGTACACACAAGTATGGAATTGTGTCAGTTGTGTCAGCGCTGTCAGTCGTCCACTAGACAGTATAGCGGACGACTTTTTGGCTGTCAATGTGGGGCCAAGAAAGTGGTTCGCTACACTGTGTAGTGGACGAGGGAGCAGGGACAATATGGTAAAAAGGTCCGTCCGCTACACTATGTAGCGGATGACTGACAGCGCCGCAAAAAAAAAGAAGGATCTGGCCCGTCCATCCCAAAGGGATGGACGGCTAGATCGCGCTAGCAAAGTCTCATATTTTGCTGGCGCTCTCAACGAATCAGCTCCCATATATATATATATATATATATATATATATATATATATATATATATATATATATATATATATATATATATATATATATATATAGACACACACACACACACACATCAAATATACCTTCATAAAAACGAACTCACATATATGCCATTACTATGGTTCACTAAGTTATTAAAGTTTTTCCCAACTCTCTTATCGAAACCTAGGCTTTCCTTCACATGCTTCTAAAGTCTACAGAATCACATGACCCTACTATAGGGCAATGCCTCTCTCAAAAGGGCTAACCAAGTAAGTATTTATGAGTTCATTGGCAGAGTCTTATAAGGCTAATCACAAATCATCCCACATTTGATGTGGGATATCACAATTTATCCACCTTATGCCTTAGCGTCCTCACTAAGGCTCGATTAGACATAGCTCAAAATGTTCTTGTCTAGACGATGTGGGATATACCTGGCTCACCCTTCGTTGTCCCAACCATCCTCTTGACGTGGGATATATTGGGGTTTGCCTTCGTTTCCCCCAACCATCCCAGCCCAAGCTTTCGAGAGTCGGCTGATACCATTTGTAACGACCCGATCTACGGCCCCACCACAGGGCAATGCCCCCCTCAAAAGGGCTAGCTAAGTAGGTACTTATGAGTTCACGGACAGGGTCTTATACAATCACAAATCATCCCACATCCGATGTGGGATATCACAAGATGACCTTGTGCTGGAAATGGCACCATGATCACGACCAATTGAGCTTTATTATGGCCATTTTGGCTTTGGCCACGGTGGCTTAGATAACTTATCATTTCAAAGCTTTAGAGTATACTGTGAGATTCATTGTTATGTTTAGCTAGGGATTTTAGAGGACATGCATTCATGCTATTAGCTATCTGGGGATATACAGATGGTACTGATGCTTTCACTTAGACATACAACATTGACTTCCAGATATATAATAAGGAATCGATACCAAAAATACGTATAAGTGTACATATTTGTCAAATAAAAGGTCAGAACTGGCGACCGACCTCTCTAATTTGTTGACAAGAAGCAATTCCTCCTATATTAGAAGTAAATTGAAGCACAAAAGCCATTGCCAAATTTATTTCGCGATAATCACTTGTAACATGCTAAGGTATTTTCATTTTATATACTAGACCAGGGAAAAACAGTTCCATTAATAGGGGGCTCAACAGCCCCACCATAGTTCATCATGCATAGTCAGAATGGCAAGCATAGCTCACAATCACCATAGCCCTAGCTCACACGTAGAACTACGTAACTAAGGCTGTGGTGGCATGATAAGGTGGTGATCTTAGGGTCTGTTTGACACAGCTTTTTTTTTCAGTGGTCAGTTTTTAAAGAGCAGCATAATTTTTTTTTTTTACAAAAAGAAGTGGGTGTTTGATAACTCTTTCTTTTTTGAGTTTTTTTTTTGGGTGTTTGGTAACCTTTTTTATTTTGACTTTTTTTTTGTAGTGCTTTGCGGTGGCAGTGGTGGGGCGTAGCGGTGGTCAACGGTGGTAGTGGCCAGCGGTTGTCGCGGCAGTCGCTGCCGGCGGTGGTGGCCGGAGGTGGCCGCCCGGTGGTGGTTGTCGGTGGCCGGAGGTGGCTGTCGGTGGTTGCTGTCTGGCTGCGATGGGCGGTGGCTGCCGGAGGTTGCTGCCGGCGGTGGTGGCCGGAGTGGCCTTCGGCCAACGGTGGTGGCCACCGCCCACTGCTGCCCGGTGGTGGCTGCCGGCGGTCAAAGGTGGCTGTGGTGGTGGCTGCCGAAGGTGGCCGCCTGGTGGTGGTTGTAGCCGGCCGGAGGTGGCTGTCGGTGGTTGCTGTCTGGCGGCGGTGGTGGCCGGAGGTGGCCTCCGGCCAGCTGTGGTGGCTGCCGACGGTCGGAGGTGGTTGTCGGTGGCTGCCGGGCAACGGTGGGTGGTGGCTGCCGGCGGTGGGTGCGTTGTGGTGGAGGTCTCAAAAAAAAATTTAAAGTGAAAAAAAAAGAGCTTTCTCCTCTTTTTTTACTCTACAATTTAAAAAGTGGGTTTTTAAATTGAAAAAAAAAGAGTTACCAAACACCCCATTTTTTCCCAATTTTTAAAACTGAAAAAAAGAGCAAAAAAAAACTCCGTCAAACGGCCCCTTAATTAAGTTTGTGCATTTTCTTCTAGTAATACTGACATTTATCAGCAAGAATGAGATTCTAGCTTCTTAGTTTTCTATGGACTTTTAGGATCATGAAAATAAAGTTTTATGAACTGATAAAGATAGAATAAAGTTGAAATAAAGGAAACTGCAATTTGAAAGCATCAAAGCAACCATTATTATTAAACTTTAAGGTACTTCACACCCTAATCAAACAATGTACCATTCTATAGACATCCATGTCTATGGTGCAAGTTTAAACATAAGCATCTCTGGTACACCAGAAAAGCATTTACTCAAACAGCCACCATGAAGTAAGCCTGCCATTTTGGTCAGCGATCACACCTCGGGTTTTGTCTTGAATCTTGAGCAACCGTCAATACATGTTCCATGGAATAATCACTTCATGATCAATTCTCAAGTTTTACAGGCCTCATAGCTGTGGTTTTATACTCATGCCTTCACAGTGATACGTAAAGTAGCCAGATAGTGTCGTTTCCATGCCAATCCTAAGCTGATGAGATTGTTGATTGCCATAGCACGCCAGTTTAAGATGGATTCTACTACAATTAAGTGGATAGTATAAGTACATGTCTCCAGTGAAAATAAGCTCAACGTTTGAAATCTGGTTTGATTGCAAGAAACATGTATGATCTTTTATGTAACCTAGATCATACAAAGCACTCAGCATGCCTAAGAAGGATGTATGATTGGAGACATTGTAGAGCCAAGATTTGTGTATAGCTAGGAATGCAATCCTTTTAAATAGCCAAGATTTGCAGTTAATTTCAGTTTGGGTAAGCGTTAGGTCATAACTCTCAGATAGATCTTCAATGCATAATACGTGAAGATACAATATATATCATCACAGATTGGTATGAGTATCAAGCATTTAACACATTAGGCCTGATTGCTACGAAGATAGGGCTATAAATAGTTATTGGCTTATCAGAATTTGGATAAAAATTAGGGCAGCGTACCTGAGAAGTTGCAAATCAAATTCTATTGATTTTGTCGTAATAAATGTCAGGGACATGAGCAATCTTGTGCCAATCTTCACCAGTCTCCCTTTGGCATCTTTTTTTCAATATAGGGCAAGAAGATATGCGAATTTCTTTAAGCGCGTGGAGGCCTTCTGGCATAAATATCAATCTTGGACAAAAGAAGATATCAAGTTCTTGTAGAGCATTGAGATCTTCCGGCAATGTTATCAAGTTTTTACAGCATTCAAGTACAAGGTGCTTCAGTGTGTTGGCAGCATTTTGAACCAGCCACTGCGGCAACGTCGGCAAATTTGGAAGTGAGTCCATCTTCAATGCTCGGAGGCTCGTTAGACCACCACCATGTTCAGGTATACTTTCTTCATGCATAGTCAAGTCAAGCTTGTCACATCGATCAAGTTTGAGGCACTCTAACCAGGTTAGGTATGGCAAACCTGGTGATGAACCTAGATTGCGACAACGGGTAATGACCAATGTGCGGAGGCCACTCGGGATGCCTTGAGTCTTGTTCCCATTAGTCTGAAATAGACATTCTAGATTATGGCAACACTGAATTTCTGAAGTTTGTAGACGTGTCAAGCTTTGGAAAACTTTCCCCGGTAGAAAACTCCCTTCTGTTGTTAGACTCAAAGCATCTTAAGCTGACTAGGTCTCCAAAATCCCTGGGCAAGTCTTTTAGTAGCCAGCATCTCTCTAATTGTAGTGTTTGCAAACGCTGCAATTTGCAAAGGGATCTAGGAAGCGATTTAAGTTTACGGCTCCATAACTCCAGGTATTTCAGATGCTGCAAAATTTTGATGGATCTTGGTAGGGTCTCGAAATCGGGACCCTTTAAAACTAGAACCCGCAAACACTTAAATCTTGAAACGCACGTATCAACAACCGATTGGCTCCAAAAGGCTGAAATGTTTTCTTCAACTCTAATCATTCGCAATTTCCTTAGTTGAAGAACAAAACTTGGGAAACCATTCCTTAACAAATCTTTATTGCTAATATATACGTGATGAACTTCTTGATTTGGAACCTTTGGGCTATCCTTACTCAAGACTAAATATTCACTTCCTATAACTGATAAAGCCAAGTCATGTATCAGATCATGCATTCTGAACTCGTAATCGACTATGGAATAGCGAACATCCTGAAAAAATGACCTTGAGCATAAATCAGTAAAACACGTATTGCCCACACATTCTTCCTCTTCAAATTGGTCTCTTAACCCGAGGAGCCCTAGAGCCCATATGTTGATTAATTGAGAAGAGTGAAATCCATAATCTTTTGGAAAAATTGCACAAACAACAAAGCATCGTTTCAGATGAGGGGGTAAATGATTGTAACTCAAGTTCAATGCTGGCAAAATGCCTGTTTCAGTTTGCTGCACGTTCCATATGGCATTATCTCTAACAGAACACCAATCATTTAGTTCAGTATTCATATGCAGAAGGCTCCCTAATGTCGTGATAGCTAAAGGTACCCCCTTGCACTTTCTCACTATTTGTTCCCCAATTTTTTTAAGATTCTGTTGTTGCTCCATCTGCCCTTTCCCCTACGCCAACTCCATAAACAAGAATAAGGATTCCTTATCGGAAAGACCTGCTAAGTTGTGAACGTAAATGGGGTCGAGTGTGGACACGACTGACGGGCTACGAGTAGTCAACAATTTTACTGCCGGGTGCACCACACAACAAAAATCGCTAAGTTCTCTCCACTTTTTGCAGATCCTCATTCCATACATCATCCAAGATAAGCAGATACCTTTTAGCGGACAAAGTTTCTTGCAAGTGTTCTTGCAATCGTTGTAGGGTCAAGCTCTCCTTATCAACAATTTTTCCAATGATCTTTCTGATATCAAATTCATCTGACACACACACCCATATTCTCAAATCGAAATAGTTTACCACTCTTTGATCGTTGTAAACCAATTTAGCAAGTGTTGTCTTTCCTAGACCACCAAGCCCCACTACAGGAATAACAGCTACACCCTCGCCATCAGCTACTTTGACTAACTTATCTACGAGAAGGTCTTTATCATGATCTCTGCCAATAACATCAGAAGCATTTACAGATGAATGTGTTTCTCTAGGCCGATGCGGGAGTAGGCTCCTCTCGACATGTGGTAGATGAAAGTTGCTTCTATTAGCTGCAATCTGATTCAGTGTTTCTCTGATTTCCTTAATCTTATGACCCATTCTAAATCGAAATACTAGTGGATTTGAACATGAGAAGAGGTGTCGTACCTCTCTCTTTATACTCCTTTGATTCACTTGTCGCTTCAAAACAACAATATCAAACTCATCTACAATATCATCAATGGCATAGCAAACATCTTCAAGCCTTCCCAACCATACACTCAGCTCAACGCTACTTTCCTCTAGTGCTCCCGCGTCCGTGAGCACGGCCTTGACAGTAGCTAAGGTGTCATTTAACTTGTTAAGCTCGCCTTTCACACCCATAGCTAATCCAATCTCCTGCACAGCAAGGGAACCTAGCTTCCCTGTAACTACCTCTAGAAGACTAGAAAGGATCGATTCTGTCATGGCTTTGGTGGATGATTCAAAAGTGTATATAATGAACTTACAGCTTCAGTGGATGATTCAAAAGTTGAGGTGTTACAAGGTAGTGTCGTATGTAGAATTGTAGAAATCTTTCTACAATCTGACAAAATGACAACCGTCACTTTGAGAAAAGTAAATGTATGAATTAGAGACAAGTTTTTTGTAAGCTTGCGACCTTTAAAACGCTAGGCTTCGGAATTGAGTGCTCTTTCTTTTTTTTATTTTTTTTCGTCAACAGTATAACGGAGAGAGTTGTATGCTACGTTCGACCAAAGATTCAACTCACAAGAAATCATTACAAATATTTATAATTGAATTCTTGTCTTTCTCAGTATGATCTGTGTCATCATTTCATTGGTGAGGACCGCAATGCTTTGATATCCACTAGCTCTTGTCCTCCCACTAGCTCTTGTCCTCTTACCAGACACATCAAACATAATTTCTCTCATGACAAAGAAATCAAAGAAAGGTTGATTGGTATCTTTGAGGCCAATAATGCCCAATGCTTTGCTAAAGGATACAGCATCCACTCACTCTTGTCCTGTTTCCCAACATATATCAAGCCAAGTTCCTTTTTTCATATTTGAGTGAAGAAAAAACATCTCAATGACAGAGGCATCACACAGAATTTCTTGTGTGACAAAGGAATCCAACAAAACTTTGCTATTCTCTTAATTGATTGAATTCCTTTTTTCATTTTCTCTCTCTGCTTTTTTATCTATCTTTTTCCTCTTGGTCGAGGTATAGAACATAGTCCTATTTGACCATATTGGTACGCTTCAGTTTTAGCTCCAAGGACATGCTGTATAGGAATATCATGATTTCACAGAATTTTAGCATCCAATTTCAAGCAAAGTGATATTTTCGACTTTCACCCGTGGACTTTGAAGCCCTCAACACAACATAAACCTGTTTTAGAGTGCCGTAATAAATATCTTATTGGGGTGGATATACCAAAGTGGCATAAAGTTGGTGCTGTATAAACCAATCCCGAGATAGGGTTGTCACTATTCTAATGCTGTTGCTACAAAGTAGGAACTATAAAGCACTATCAAGTGACGCGGAAGGGCTTTGTTGTGGTACAACAAAGTGCCTCTACCTCTGGCCATTCTCTCGTATTTGAAAGCACATAAACACTATAAAGTGCCATATATGTTTTTCAAAGCGTTACTTAGTGGTAATGACAACAGCTGCGAAACGGCACTATTGAGTTCCAGCATAACGATGTAACAAGACACTTTTGACCGACGCAATGTGGGTGATATACAGCTAATTATTGTGGTGAAAGATGCATAGGATATTGTTGCAGCTAAAAATTGGATCGGGAATCACACCAAAAAATAGGCCTGCAAAAGAGAATACGGAATGACCGTCGGGTGGGGTTCCGGAGGAGGAACGCTCCGAGATGGCTAACAATGTGGAACTCTGAAAAATAATAAGAACACATTGTATATGTGTGTGTCTAGTCGTCCATACCTGGGGTCAGACCCCTTCATATAGTAGTAGGAAGAAGAGCCCTAATAGGATTGAGTTGTGAACAGATCCAATCAGGATCCTTGGGGATCACATGTCTATCTTTGATGATTGAGTTAAAATCCTTTTAGGATTCTATACGGAGACAAATATAACAAGTACCAAATCAATAATGATCCGGTAGATGACTATGCGTCATAACCGCCACAAGTCATAATTGCCACTTGTCATTCACTGATTGGGGGCGTATTTTTAGCTTATTAGATATCATTGTTGGGCGCTCCTAAGCTTCTGGATAAAGTAGCTTATATATATATATATATATATATATATATATATATATATATATGAACCATGCAAATTCATATCTATGAATTTATTCATCAAGCCCCACTGTTCAAGAAGGAATAGCTATTCCCAAAGAATCTCCATAATTAAATCTGCACTTTCCTACAACTTTCTGTGATTGCAAAAGTAAAAACACGCAGATTTGGCAGTATATGTAAAGCTGTAGATACTTTTCTATAATGGGAGGACTATTATACTTTTTGTGTTTGATTGACAAGAAAAGCATCAAAATGATAGAGGCACTACACAAATAATTCTAATGACAAAGAATTTTCACAAAATTTGCCACTTTATTGATCCAAAGACATGTTCAGGAAACAATCATTTAACAGGAAATTGCCGTGCAATTTCAAGCAAAGTATTTTTTAAAAATTTCACCCTTGAATATTGAAGCCATTGGATATTCGTATGGCCATCATGAACTATGACCATTAATTTAGGAAAAACAAACAAACATAAGGTTCCTCGTGATTTGGGGTGGGATTGAAATTAACTTTAATGAATAATTATTTTTACTTTCATTTTATTATTAACTAGCCTAATAACCCGAGCCAAGCTCGCGTCTGTTTATAAAATAGAGTATATTATAAGGTCTTAAAAAGTTTATTAATGTGTATCACATAGACAAAACAAAAAAGAAATGTAACGGTATAAAAAAAATCTTATTTGACTACAAAGAATAATCTTAGTACCTGAATTAATCACTACTATTTAAATAAAATATAAAAAGATGAATTCATTTGCATTGCTCATAACTTTCGATTATTAAATAGCATTGTTTGTTTGATTAGACCGTATGCAATAATTATGAGATATTTGCATAGACATGTGTTTTTACCTGTAATTTCGCTCTACTATAAGTTGAAAGACAAATAATAGATAGCGACATAATGGAACCGCTAGTGTAACGACCCGGTCCACGGCCCCACCACAGGGCGTTGCCTCCCTCAAAAGGGCTAGCCAAGTAGGTACTTATGAGTTCCTTAGCAAGGTCTTATAAGGGTCATATCATACTATTCCACATCCGATGTGGATATTACAATCTTCCCTCCTTATACCTTAGGGTTCTCGCTAAGACTCGATCACACATAGCCCAGAATCTTTCTCTCTAGCCAATGTGGGATATACCGGGCTCACCCTTCGTTGCCCCAACCATCCTCTTGATGTGGGATATACCCGGGCTTGCCTTCGTTTCCCCAACCATCAGCAACCCGACTGGATAGCCCAGCCGGAGCTTTCGAGAGTCGGCTCTGATACCATCTGTAATGACCCGGTCCACGGCCCCACGACAGGGCATTGCCTCCCTCAAAAGGGCTAGCCAATTAGGTACTTATGAGTTCCTTGGCAAGGTCTTATAAGGGTCATCTCATACTACTCCACATCCGATGTGGGATATTACAATCTCCCCTCCTTATACCTTAGCGTCCTCGCTAAGGCTCAATCACACATAGCCCAGAATCTTCCTTTCTAGCCAATGTGGGATATACGACCCGGTCCACGGCCCCACCACAGGGCATTGCCTCCCTCAAAAGGGCTAGCCAAGTAGGTACTTATGAGTTCATAGGCAGGGTCTTATAAGGCTAATCGCAAACTCTCCCACAATCGATGTGGGATATTACAATCTACCCACCTTATTTCTTAGCGTCCTCGCTAAGGTTCGATCACACATAGCCCAGAATCTTCCTCTCTAGCCAATGTGGGATATACCTAGCTCACCCTTCGTTGCCCCAACCATCCTCTTGATGTGGGATATACCGGGGCTTGCCTTCGTTTCCCCCAACCATCGATAACCCGACTGGATACCCCAGCCCGAGCTTTCGAGAGTCGGCTCTGATACCATCTGTAACGACCCGGTCCACGGCCCCACCACAGGGCATTGCCTCCCTCAAAAGGGCTAGCCAAGTAGGTACTTATGAGTTCATAGGCAGGGTCTTATAAGGCTAATCGCAAACTACTCCACATCCGATGTGAGATATTACAATCTCCCCTCCTTATACCTTAGCGTCCTCGCTAAGGCTCAATCACACATAGCCCAGAATCTTCCTCTCTAGCCAATGTGGGATATACCGGGCTCACCCTTCGTTGCCCCAACCATCCTCTTGATGTGGGATATACCTGGGCTTGCCTTCGTTTCCCAACCATTGGCAACCCGATTGGATAGCCCAGCCCTAGTTTTCGAGAGTCGGCTCTGATACCAACTGTAACATCCCAGAATTTTCGGAACGTTAACACTCGCTCGATTAGATACACTCAGACAATTACGACCTCAAACTCAAGCAATTTAGAACCATCAGTCCGTCAGAGCAACTAAACCGTTGAGTAAAATATTACTCTTAGCGTACAATTATACTTGAAACATCAAATCTAAGCTAACAATTCTAAATAACAATAATGTCCCATGCAGGGGTTCTAAAGGCTAATACTGAAACTTAAATTCTCTTTCGCTCGGCACAAATCTAGT
The DNA here is from genome assembly GCA_033070095.1 of Escallonia herrerae. NCBI lineage: Eukaryota > Viridiplantae > Streptophyta > Magnoliopsida > Escalloniales > Escalloniaceae > Escallonia > Escallonia herrerae. The sequence goes on along the minus strand of JAVXUP010000443.1, from coordinate 345,436 downwards.
CCACACCCAATACGATCTATTGTTGGTTATCACCTGCGGAAAGGAAGTCAAAGGGGAGTGAGCTTTTGAGAGCTCAGTAAGGTCGCTCAAAGATAGAAACTACGAAACAATTACAGATGCAATTCATAGATTTTCAAAAAAGAATCATAACTAGTTTCATTAGATATCAATACGATTTCCAGACACGGTACAAACAATCACGAATGCAATAACATGAGCAATTGCAAAGCCACACAGGCAGTGCAGGGTAATCACTTAGCAAAGCCACAAAGGCGATGCTCATTAACACTTTCCACCGGCTAGTCCATTAAGGCACTAGCCCACACCAATACACCGGCTAGTCCATGAAGGTACTAGCCCACACCAATATCCTCCACTATACACCAACTCCCGCCAAACATACCAATGCAAACTCTCATGTCAATATGCAGAATGAGAACAAAGGATAATACAATTCTTAAATCGATGCACAACGAGAAATAAACACAGTGCATCGAATATGATTTCCAATAAACGCTTAAGGCTCAAGATAGGTTTTTAAGGCAAACAATGCGACTTAATCAAAATAACAGAATCCAAAAGAATAGCGATGAAAATTCAAAGAAATATTCGAGGGCAAATAGAGAAAACTGGGTTTCAGAAGAAATCCCTTACCTCGGTCCCCTCCAAGCTAAGCGATGCTACCAACCTCGATCAGTATTTTCTGAATCAACCTAAATTTATAATTTAATTGTTAGAACAAAATTTATGTCTAATATGCTAGAAACCCTAATATCGACTACCCACCACGTGCTTACTTCCAATCCCGAAATCACGCGACTCGAAACGTATTTCACACACGACCAACGTAGGTAACCGGAAATCTTGTACGTAACTTAACGCGTAATTATATTCCAAAATTTATAATAAATTTCAATAAAATACTTTTATAGCTGAAAACATTAATAAGAGTCAAAATAGGAATTTTCTGAAATTTTCAATATTTTCGAATTAAAAATAATTTCTTTAAATACAATAAAAACTCAATAATAGCCATAATTACTTCCAGTGGCAAAACAAGTCCCATAATTTTTATAAGAAGTTTAAAAAAAAATATAAAAATTATAGAAATTGAAATCAGAATTTAAAAGACATAAAAACTATTTCTTTATTTTTCGTTTTGCTAAATTCAATGCGATACTGAAAATGAAAACAAATCGATTCCAAAAATCATCAAATTTATACTGAGTCTTTATTATACTATTTAAACACTACCCTAATTTTTCCCAGAACATTTTCAGGGTTTAAAAACTCCAAACGAATTTTCCAAATCTGAAATTATAGAAAATACTATAAATTCATACGATCTCAGAAAATTATAAAATTTTGCCAAGAATTCTAATATGGTCTAACGTATTATACTGTAAATGTTTACATACTAACGATAAGTGTGCGTTAGTCTATGCACATCGGACCTAACGCTAACTCAATTATCCGTTCCGTATTTCACTTCTTTCTTCCCTTTCTGTGCTAACTCTAATCTCACCCTAACATATACTGATACACGACAGACCATTGCACACACTCTCCTTCACTGCGCACCCTCATCACTCCTTTAACACACATATGCACGCACTTGATATATATACTTACATTACCCAAACACACACACCCAGCACACACATGCACTCGGTACACATTTGCATAGATCACTCATACACACACATACACGCACACACACAAGCACACACTGCAAAACACTCTTCAGACCCAAGAGCATACACCCACATACATACACTACACACACACACACACATATAAACCCACACACACACAGCTACTGCCTCACGGCAGTAGCTTCTCTTATCTCTCTTCTTCTTCCTTTGTTCCAAACCCACCTGCACATGTATATATGCGCACACAGGCACCCATTTGCAGGCATAACACACACATACACTTCACCCACATATACATTCACTCACACACACACATCATAGCACACAAACTCACGCACCCAGTACACACGCAGACACACAAACCCGTGCACACAACACATCTGCGCACACACACACACACAGCTGCTTCGGCAGCTTCACGCACCCTCACACACTTGTATACACACCCAAAAACACACGCACACAGTTGCCTTTGGCAGCTACACACACACATATGGGCACACAAACACACACCATGCACACAGCTCTCAGACACATACACCCATAGCTGCTGCTTTCCTCTTCCCCTTCTCCCTTGTCATGCACATATACACACTTTCACATCCAGAGATATATGGTACCCACACCACATGCACAACAAACATTCTCACGGCACATAGCTTACATGCACACGCACGCAGGACACACACACACGGGGTCACCCAGATCCTCGCACGAGAAGTCCACACATATAGGTACCCATCGCACTTAGGCTGCCTCTCCTTCGCACTTGCACCCATCATTCCCTCTTGCACAGCCCATGGCTTCTCTATCTAACCCTACGGCCAACATCAAATCTCACAGCTCCCTCAAACTCACACAGGTACGCACATGACGGCAGCCATGCCCCCACTTCACGCTACTCACATGCTCTCTCGGCAGATCCCAAATCACACCCATAAATACACACACACACACACACACACCCATTATACCCTGCACACAAGCACCCAGTCACAGCCTACCCTGCACACAAGCACCCAGTCACAGCCACCATGGCTGTGACCTTCTCCCTTTCTCCTTCAACACATCCATGCACACACATACACTCACAAACAAAAATCTCCACTCCTAGTCTACTCTCGGCAGTCTTCTCCACGCCCCTTCCTCACTGTCATAAACCCATATGCTCACGGATATATACACAAACACATAGATAAGAGACAGATCTTAAGGAACCCTTCCCACAAAACTCTCACGGCAACCCCTTACAAACCCCCATAAACAATGCATAGATCTGAAAATATGGCTAGGAAACTTACCGGAATATGGACCCTTCGCCGGATTTCGACATAGCTCCTTCCCTTTTCCTCTCTCGGTATCTCTCTTCCTCTCTCGGCCGATCGTGTATAAGTGGGTGTTGGACGGCTGCCTCTACAAAGATAAACTTATATAAAACCCTAAATTGGACAACTACCACAAAGCCCCTGAACTTCCGTTAGCCATTTTAATTGTACCCGCTACTTTCTCTTATTATAAATAGGTCCTAATTAACTTATATGCTATAGTTTATGTGTTAGAAAAACTTTAATGGGCTTGTTAGATAACCCCGCTACACTAATCGTCGTTAAAAGTCGTACGTAGAATCATGCTATCTAAAAGAAATTCGTCGCTAAAAGTTGTTGAAAAATATCGACACTAAGAAAAATATATTCGCTACTAAAAATTTAAATAATTCCGAAAAAGTATCGGGGTGTTACATTCTCCCCCACTTATAAAAATTTCGTCCTCGAAATTTCACTTACTTATGATATTGAAACACTACGCCTTCTCTTAACTCCCAAACGAAGATGTCACCAAATTATCATATAACTTCAAAAATATTAGTCGAGAACATCAATAACGGCTTCAAACATTTCAATATACTGTAAGATTTCGATTATAATCTAGGGTTTCATAATCCAACCAACCGGATATCATTTTTCAACCTCGAATAATTAGCCAATTCCCATAAGTGCTCACACACCAATGCCTCAAATCAAACGATGTACCCGATACTCTTTCACTGCGTACCTTGCTATCTAGCCACTACTATGGTTTAACTAAGGTATTAAAGTTTTTGCTAACGCTCTTGTCAAAACTTAGGCTTTCCCTCACTTGTTTCTAAAGTCTACAGAACCATAAACCTATGCTCGATCATTTTTTTTCCTAGGTTCGAGTCTACAGAATCGTAATACCTAAGCTCTGATACCAACTATAACGACCCGGTCCATGTCCCCACCACAGGGCGTTGCCTCCCTCAAAAGGGCTAGCCAAGTAGGTACTTATGAGTTCCTTAGCAAGGTCTTATAAGGGTCATATCATACTATTCCACATCCGATGTGGGATATTACAGCTAGATACTTGTCTTCTTTGAACTTTGGTTTTCAGTTGTCAAGTAGTAATTCAAATGAATATTGACATAACACTTAGAGTAGTAGAATAACATCATGCTAATGCCATATAGAGTTTAATAATGAATACGATTGTAGTTTAAATTAAAATATGTTGACGCTATCAAGTATCCTTTTGAATTGTAAATGTTACGTACAATTTAATACTTTAACTTCAAATGATCTTTAAGGTATTACATTAATATGTTCTTGAGGTTATTATAATGATTAAGTAAAATTTTAAAAGGAATAAAGTTGCATCTCAAATTTAACAGAGTTTATGTATGCACCTTATATCTTTCAAATAAGTTATTACTTTTTGCAAAAAAGAAATTTAAAAGAATGACCATATAACATCAAATATTTTATGTATATGTTTTTTTAGAGACAATAACCCGGGTGGTCCCTCAATTATAAGTGTTTTGCCATATGAGTCTTTAAAAAAAAAATTCGTCATATTAGCCCTTAAACACAACGCCGTTTACCATCGTGATCCTTTTCTCCATTTTCGTAAAAAAAAATCGTCAGTGGACCCCACAGCAGGGGCACTAGAGTAATTTCACAATCCTCAAGAACCAGAAACTCTCTTATGGTCGCCGAACTATTAATGTCACACTGAATTAGTCCCTGAACTAATTCTTGCACTCTTGGCCCTTTAACATTGCATCATAAGCCAATTTCGTCCTTTTGATCACTTCAATCACAGTTTCGTACCTCAATGAAAAAATTCATTGTATACCCCATCAAGGTGTCTTTGTCTTTGTTATGCACTATCAACACCCTCTCCTCTGCCACCAACACAACAAACACCACGACATCTCGTCCCCAGCACCACTTCGCCGCTGCCTTAGCTACCAGCGTGCCATTAACTACCACCATCAGTAGATGACTGTAGCCAGGCTGTTGCCAGCCCCTAACCTCCAGCCGCCACTACCCTACCGTCAACCAACGATTAACTGTAGTTAGCCCCTGCCTCTGGCAGTCGATCACTGGTTGACGGTAAGGTGGTGGTGACTGGAGGTTGGGGGCTGGCGATAGCCGACGACAGTAGTTGCCATCGATGGTCGGTAGTTATAACTGTCAAAGGTGGTAACTGACGACTGACTGCCTAAGCCGTAGAGCTAGGGGCTGCCTGCAGCGATGGTGGCAGCTGGGTGATGACGGCGGCAACTAGTGACCGCTATGAATAGGTTATAATGCCAAACCCAATATGACCTACTATAATATTGAGTCAATCCATCCTACCCCATTTGATTAAGTGAACTATACTGGGGTAAGAGTCAATATTTTCTTGAATTGAATTGGTTAAACCCATAAAAACTCAATCCAACTTATACCCCTTCCTGGATAGAGGGTGTTGGTATACCCCTTCCTGGATAGAGTGACCGCTATGAATAGCTTATACCCCTTCTTGAATTGAATTGGTATAACAAGAAAAAAACCACCTCATTAAAAGATTTGTGGTTGCAGTACTAAAAGATCATCGTCATGGTGGCAGCTTATTGACTTTTTTCATAGACGTACAAAACAATGATTGAAGTGATAAAAATGATGAAATTGCCTAATGATGTAATGTTAAAGGACCGAGAGGGCAAGAATTAGTTCAGGAACTAATTTAGCAACACGTTAATAGTTTAGGGACCATAAGGGAGCTTCTGGTTCTTGAGAATTGTGAAATGACTCTAGTGTCCCTGTTGTGGGGGCCACTAACGATTTTTTTTGGACCGTAATGGAGAAAAGAACCACGATAGTAAATAGAGTAGTGTTTAAGGACTAATATGACAAAACGCTTATAGTTGAGGGACCATCCGGGTTGTTGTCTCTTTTCTTTAATTCTTGTAAGATGCTAGTAATAAGAATATGATTGATGAACATGACATTTAGAGTTTTAGATTAATTTTCACTTTGTATAAGGCCTCCTAATATAACACTTGTATAGTTTTTGCAACAATCAAGAAACTTAAAAAAATAAAATTTGCATGCGTTTAGAGACATTAACATGTTTACTATATAGCTTTAAATTATTTTCAACTATCATATCTAAAAATACGTTTTATCATTACTGCAATTTTAACTAACAAACATTATACAGTTATTTGTTGATGGTGTGGTCCCACCCAAAAAATACAGTCAAATTTTTAGTTTATCAAAAGATTCTAAAAGCTATACATTATATTGATAAACCTTTACATCCATTATGGTAAGTATATACTAAAATATATATAATAGGAATAAAGTGTTATATTATTTTTATTGTTTCCATCTCAATTGTAACATCATTTTTTTCTCTCTTAATGTTATTTTCATTTTTAGTGGTTTTAAGGACATCCAGTAGTTAAAGTTAAGTAATAATATATTAGTTCATTAATTAGTTAGAGTTTTAGAATGCTCAAAAATAGTTTTTCAATTATATAAAGCATATTGATATTAAAATTAACTTATCAAGAAATAAGGACCCATTTAAGATAATTTTTGAGACCTATAGAGACTCTTATAATATTTATTATTTTATTTCACATTGAAAACATAACTTGATGACATATCATATTTTTGCGCCGGAATTGGCATCATGATCATGGCCACTTGAGCTTTATTAAGGCCATTCTGGCTTTGGCTATGGTGGCTTAGATAACTGGCCATTTCAAAGCTTTACAGTATACTTTGAGGTTCATTGTTATGTTCAGCTGGGGAGTTTATAGGACATGCATGCAGGCTATAGCTATCTGGGGATGTGCATATGGTCCTAATGCTTTCAATTATATAAAGCTTATTGATATTAAAATTAACTTATTAAGAAATAAGGACTCATTTAAGATAATTTTTAAGACCTATAGAGACACTTATAATAATTATTATTTTATTTCACATTGAAAACATAACTTGATGACATATCATATTTTTGCGCTGGAATTGGCATCATGATCACTGCCACTTGAGCTTTATTAAGGCCATTCTGGCTTTGGCTATGGTGGCTTAGATAACTGGCCATTTCAAAGCTTTACAATATACTTTGAGGTTCATTGTTATGTTCAGCTGGGGAGTTTATAGGACATGCATGCAGGCTATAGCTATCTGGGGATGTTCATATGGTCCTAATGCTTTCAATTAGACATACGGCGTTGACTTCCAGATATATTTGCAAGGAAACGATACCAAAAGAACGTAATTGTATATATCTGTCGAAGAAAAGGTCAGAATTGGCGATTGACCTCTCTAATTTGGTGACAAGAAGCAAATCCACCTATATTTTAGTTTAACACTAAAAGAAGCAAGGTATTTTTATTTTATACTATACTAGGGGGGAAAAGTTACAGTAATAGGGGGCTCAACAACCCCCCCCCCCATAGCTCATCATCCATAATCAGAATGGCAAGCATAGCTCACAATCATAGCCCTATGTCACGGACTGAACTTTCTCGCTACGTCGAACCGTGCGGCACTTAGAGGACAAGCCCTTTACTCGTGCTAAGTCAGCCTTCCACTCGAGCTAGGCGATGCTAAAAGCAAAAGAACTAAGAAGAATACAAGAGAGAGTTTGGGAGAATGTATGCTTGTATTGCTTGTGTACAAGAATACTTGTGTGTTTTGGGCAAGTGAGGCCTCGGCTATTAATACTAGTCCACCTCCTCAACGGACAGTGGAGATACATTCCATCCTACGGATCCTATTCCATTTCTATAATTCTCTAGATATGTACAAGGTTCTCTACCATTCTAGAATCCTCTCTAGAACTATTTCTTATGTACAAAAAGAGTATAGAACATTCTGGAGTCCTTGCCCATTCATCGCCTCGTAAGCGTCCTCGTAAGCGTCCATTAGGCTCCTGCATGGCGTTACTTCTAAAGTTAGCCTCCATAATTAAAATTACGGGATATTCTCCCCCACCTAATCTCGCGATGCCCTCATCGCAACCTCCTCGCTATATCGATCCACAATGTCTTGGAACTGCCAAAGATTCGTTGCTCGTTCCCATGTAGCTTCCCTCTCCGGCAATCCCTTCCATTTCACCAAGTACTGCCGCATCAGTGGAACTCCTTGTCTTCATTTGAGCCTATCGCTAAGCACGTACTCAGCCTCTTTGTCATAGGATTTCACCACGGCTGTTGGTGCTCTATGACTTTCTCCGCAGCTCGGGTCTTCCTTGTTGTTATAATGAGGCTTTAGTAAAATGACATGAAAGACTGGGTGAATCTTTAGTCTGGGGGCAACTCCAACTGATAGGATACTTTCCCAACTCTTGCCACGATAGGAAAGAATCCCTCGTACCTCTGTATTAGTCCCTTGTGTACTTTCTTTAGGGACTTGAATTGTTGCGGAAGCAGCTTTAACATCACCATGTCCCCAAGGTTGTACTTTTTTGGCCCCCGTCTCTTATCTGCCCACTTCTTCATCTTACGTGCGGCCTTGTCGAGGTAAGAGCGTGCCACATCTGCTTGCTCGTTCCACGATCTAGCCACTTATGCTGCCAACTCCCCTTATAGTCACCTACCAATACGAGGGGAGTGAGCGGCTATTGCCCTATGGCAATCTCGAATGGACTTTGGTTTGTGGCCTCATTCCTCATTAAGTTGTATGAAAATTGCTCCACATCCAAGAGCCTCGCCCAATCTGTCTGGTTGGCACTCACAGAGTGCCGCAAGTAACACTCGAGCATAGCATTCACTCGCTCCGTTTGTCCATTCGTCTGTGGGTGAAAGCTCGTTGAAAAGTGCAGCTTCGAGCCAAGGAGTTTGAAGAACTCCACCCAAAACTTGCGCGTAAACCTTGGATCTCGGTCGCTCACTATGATCTTCGGTAGTCCCCAATACTTCACCACACGTTTTAAGAATAACCGAGCTACATCCTCCACTGTGCAATCGGCTGGGGCTGCTATGAATGTCGCATACTTGGAGAACCGGTCTACAACCACCATAATTGAGCCACACCCTTCCGATCTTGGCAAGCATGTAATGAAGTCCATGCTTACACTTTCCCACGGATGTGCGGGGATTGGCAACGGCTTGATTAATCCTGCCGGCAGTTGGTTCTCTACTTTGTCTTGTTGGCACACAAGACAAGTCTTCACATAGGCCTCCACCTTGTCCTTCATTTGGGGCCAATAATACAACGCCTCCACCAAGGCGTATGTCCGTCGTTGCCCCAGATGACCTGCCCATGGGGTGTCATGGGACTCTCGGATGATTGTCCTCCTCAAGTTGTTCCACTTAAGAACGTATATCCGTCGCCCTTTTGTGTAGAGTAGGCCATCCTCCACCCAAAACCGTTGAGTTTGCCCACTCTTCGACATCTTGAGTAGGTCCTTAGCTAAGGGGTCATGCTCCATTCCTTCCTTGATTTCTTCTAATATATCCCCCTTCGCCTTAGACATCGCCGCTAATTCTGCCTTCTGACTTAAGGCATCCGCTACCAAGTTGACCTTGCCCGGCTTGTACTACATCACATAGTCAAACACGGCCAAGAAATCTTGTCATCTAGCTTGCTTCAGACTCAACTTCTTTTGAGATTAGAAGTAGCTAGTAGCTATGTTGTCGGTCTTGATTCAGAACCGACAACCCAATAGGTAGTGCCTCCAAGTGCGTAGGAATGGACCACCACGGTCATCTCCTTCTCCTGCACCGTGTACTTCCGCTCGGTGTCGTTTAGCTTGCGGCTCTCAAACGCTATTGGATGCCTTTCTTGCATCAACACACCTCCAATAGCAAAGTCAGATGCATCCGTTTGTACCTCGAACACCTTTGCATGGTCGGGAAGAGCTAGAACGGGCTCTTCCATCACTGCCTCCTTCAACCCCTCGAAGGCATTTTGGCACCTCTTGGACCATTCCCACGTTTTTCCCTTCTTGAGTAGGTCCATCAATGGGGCTGCTTTGGCTGAGTAGCCCTTGATAAACCGCCGATAGTAGTTAGCTAGGCCAAGAAATGACCGTAACTCAGAGACTTTCGTGGGTGCCTCTCACTCCTTGATCGCCTTCACTTTGTCCTCATCCATCCGAAGCGTTCTGACCTTGATTTATGACCAAGGAAGTGCACCTCTTCCTTGGCGAACGAGCACTTCTCCCTTTTGACATATAGCTCATTCTCTCGTAACAATTTGAACACCATCTTGAGATGCTCCACATGCTCCTCCAAGGTGTTGCTATACACCACGGTGTCATCAATATATACCACCACGAATCGATCAAGGTAAGGATGGAATATCTTGTTCATAAGCGTGCAAAACGTGGCTGGGGCGTTGGTCAAGCCAAACAGCATGACCAAGAATTCAAATGCTCTATATCTCGTAACACATGTGGTCTTGGGCTCATCTCCTTCGGCTATGTGAACTTGATAATACCCCGACCTTAGATCCAATTTGGTGAAGAAATTGGCCCTCCCAAGTTGGTCGAAAAGATCCGCGATCAATGGTATCGGGTACTTGTTCTTGACCGTCACCTTGTTAAGTGCCCGATAGTCTATGCACATCTGCAACGAACCATCGTGCTTGTTTTGGAATAAGACCGGCGCTAGGGATGGAAAAAAAATCCGTACCCGCAGATATCCACCCCGTTAGGGGCGGGTTATTTTGACTTTGACCGGGGCGTGGGGCGGGTATGGTATTTTTTTAAAAAACCCGCAGCGGGTTAGGGTCGGGTATGGTATACCCTTAAATCCGCCCCGTGATCTGACCCGCCCCGGTGTACCCTAGTTCTTTAGTTAATCTTAGTCGTACCCTAATTATTTAGTTGATCTTAGCCGTCCATAGGATACCATATATATATGTTCCTTGTTTTTTTTCTTGCAAACCCTAAAATCCCTAATCTGTGGCTTTGTGCGGCTATGCCTACTGCCTTCTCACTCTCACGGCTCTCCTCTCCACTCTCGACCGTGCCTACTGCCTTCTCAGTTCTCACTCTCACGGCTGACGGCTCTCCTCTCCACTCTCGGCTGGCTCTCTACCTCTCCACTCTTCAGTCTCCACGGACCACCGCAATACCGCACGGCAGTCGGCGCACGGCCACTCTCCACCGGACAGCCACGAATTAAAGACGACCTTTGAGGAAATTTGCGTTCAGGTAATCAATCTCTCTCTTCCATGTTTTGTTCATCTTTGATTCTTTGTTGATCTTCTTCTTGAAGGATTCTGTACATAATCTACACGATAAGTTCATCTTCAAGATAGTTGTGTAAGATTGTATTGTTACACTTATTCAAAGCATAATCGAAACAACTGAGATGTTATTTACCACAAGCCTATAACCTTAAATTTCCAAAAGGAAACAGGATTTACAAGGGTGCGGATTTAGCCCCACCCAATGCTCTCAACAACTAAACTCAACGTAATGAAATACGATCATCAACAGAATAGAGTAACTGAATTTAACCTGGGCAGATGTTAGATTCTACTAGCATTCAGTATTAGTAAAAACCCACCTTCACAAATGATGAAAGCGCCCAAACTAACTCCAATTTGATTTTTCAACACTTTTTGTTAGCTATTAAACAAGATAATCTAGACATGAAATTACAGTACCTGTTGCTGTTTGGCGACTTGGTCTCTAAACTTGAAGGCTTGCTTCCTTAGAGCGTCCATTGCTGTTTTGAGTCTCTGATGCTAACCCACCAGCTGAATTTTGTGTTAGGAGTTCGATCAGAGCCAAGTTGTCAGATCTGCTAAATCAGTTTATGTTGTACGCCTACAGTGGTCTTGTACTAAGTGGGAATGCTTATGATGTCCAAGCTGTCCTTAAATTAACACTCTTTTCCAAGTAGCAAGTTTCCTGAGATAGTTTAAGGCTATCCTTCACATAAAACAATTTTTTGCTCTTTAAGTTCTTATGTTATTATCAATTAGTTTTTCATGCTGTTTACTTATGGTTTTATGAGGGCATATTAGAAAAGTCTTTGCTAATTTGGTATTATTCCGGAGTAGGTATTATTTATTTGATTTTCTTGAAAATCATTCTTTTCTGTTTAAATGAATATATAGATAAAATCATGTCTTCCAATGAAATTACGTCTTCTCCCGTTGCATCATCTCCGGTGCAAACCCCTAGAGCTACATTAGAGGATCAAACTTCTGAGCCATAAACACCAAATGCAAGCATGGGAGTCTCTGCTTCTGAACCAGTTGATGTTGACAGTGGTCCCGATGATTTAAACAACGAGAACTTGAAAAGTAGTGTGTGGGCGCACTTCGAAAGGAAAAAAAATGGTGGAAATGTGACAGCAACATGTAGTCATTGCCAGAAAACCCTTGGGGCAAACCCAAAAAATGGGACTACTCACTTGCGTATGCACTTAGACAGATGTAAACGTCTAAGGCAACCAGATGTTAGACAAAAACTCTTGGCTGGGATAATGGGTAAAGCAAATGCTAAGCCCGAATTAGGTAATTATTCCTTTGATCAGGATTTTGCCAGGAGAGAACTTAGAACCATGATAATTTTGCATGAATACCCGTTATCTATTATTGACCACATGGGGTTTAGGAGGTATTCGTCTGCACTTCAACCATTGTTTAAGATACCAACCCGGAACACAGTGAAGAGCGACATTATAAATATCTATGAACATGAGAGGGAGCAAGTGATGAAGTTGTTAGAGGGGATAAGAAGTAGGGGTTGCTGTCACTACTGATTTGTGGACTTCTGGTAATCAAAAGAAGGGTTTCATGGCTGTCACGGGACATTTTATCGATGAAGAGTTCATTCTTCAAAGTCGCATTTTGAGGTATGCTTTACTTTTTTTGCAAATTTGGTATTTTAGAATCTAATTTTATTCCTACTTTCGCATAATAATTGTTAAATTTATCCTTTATAGGTTCTTATATTTGCCATGTCCACACACTAGTGAAGTTATTTGTGAGGCTTTGTCACAAACATTGCTTGATTGGAACATTGATAGAAAATTATGTACAATTACGGTTGACAATTGTACTACGAATGATGCGATGATTGATGACTTGTTGCTTAAGTTGGATTCTAGTTCTCTGTTGTTGTTTGGTGAATTGATTCATATGCGGTGTATGGCACATGTGTTGAATTTGATTGTTAAAGATGGGTTGAGTGTGATAAAGAAGGGAATTGAAAAGGTTAGAGAGAGTGTGGCTTTTTGGAGGGCAACACCGAAGAGAGATGAGAAATTTGAAGACACTACAAGAAAACAGAGTTTTTGCGACGGGGTAATCCGTCGCTAAAAGCCAAAAATCCGTCGCTAAAAGAATTAGCGACGGATTCACCGTCGCTAAATATCCCTCGTATAAAAGCCCGTCACTAATAGTTTAGCGACGGAATTTTTAAATCCGTCGCTAAATATGTCATTTTTACCGACGGATTTATTTTAATTAGCGACGGATATAGCGACGGATTTATATTTTTGAGACAGAATATTCCGTAACTAAAAAACTTATTTAGCGACGGAATATTCCGTCGCTAAATAACTGATTGTAGGAATACTTTAGCGACGGAATTAATCCGTCGCCAAAAGTCAATTTTTTTTTTGAATTTTTTTTTTATTTTTCAATTACCCAGACCTGTAATACAATTTTCAAATCTCAACAACAACGCGCAATAATCAATACAGAAAGAAATATATATAATCAATTATAAAAAAAATTTATAATAAAAAAAATTCATATATGTACAAGCCGGGAACCGGATATAGCCGGTTAGGAGAGGGGAGAAGAGTACAAGCCGGGCACGGGGGGGGGGGGGAAGCTAGGAACGGGCACGGGAAGGGGCTCATCAGGGGTTCTCGAGTCCCGGATCTGGATCCTGCTGATCCGGGGCCGGGGCGGCCTGTCCAGCAGTGCCCTGCTCCCTGATCATCCAACACACCACTGTAGCAATGCGCTGGATCTCCTCGTCGTCCAACTGAGGCCGAGGAGCCGGTGTCTGTGGAGGGGCAGCAGGGGGTGAGGACGCTCCTATCACGGCACGAGCAGTCGTGCTAGGCAGGCCGCGTATGCGGCCTTTCGGCCGATTCACGACCTCCGGCGTATCCAGCCATCGCTTCAACCCCCCAGTACTCGCAGCCGTACTAGTGGACGCTGATGGCTGTCCGGACTGCTGCTCGGACCCCCTTAGCTGTTCATACGAGGCCTGCAAAAATAGTGGTTTAACGATATGTTAGGGCATTAATTAACGAAACAGACATTGAGGATAGAAAGAAAAAACATTAACTTAAATAAATTGACTCACATCGATCCGCCGGGCAATATCTGAAATATAGTCGCCCGCCCGGTGCGTCTCGTCCTTGTCCTTCTTCCGCACGTGCGTCTGAGTATAGGTCAGAGCTATGACCTCATCCTCCTCCAGATCCGGGTGCTCGACCGCGTTCATGTGTCGGACGATGTCGTGTGGCACCGACCCCCCCGTGTGCGTCGGATATCTGTTCTGTCTGTTCTCAGCCCCGCTCTTACTCTTGGCGTCCCAACCTGGATCCGCAGCCCACCGATCTATCATCTCCCCCCATACACGGTGAGATATCCAATGTGGGGGATATCTCGCCATCTCCGTCATCGGGGCACCCGCGGGCAGCGCCTTCTTCGCCCGGTCCCGTGCATCGTGGAGCCATCGGCGGTAATTCTTGCCGATGTAGGCAAAGAAAGCCTGCTGCCCCAGTACCTGCTGTTGAGGCGTGTCAAACGTGAACCCCTCCTGTAAGGCATTCAATAACACAAATTAACAACATAAAACAAACTGTAATTTAACATTTACTAACGCTGAAAAAAATACTTCACCGTACCAGCCACTCCTCCCATAGGGCCTCCCTCGCAGCGGCATCCCAGTCCTTCCAGTACAGGCGTGGCTCGAAGAATCGGCCCTTCACAAGAACGCCGATCTTCGTCCTCGCAATATTCTCCAGGATCCTGCCAAAGAAGTAATTAAATTAATTAATACAGTTCAAATATAAATTAACACCCCAAAATTTTAAACATAAGGCATGAGGTGATATTTTTAGTACTTACAGGCCCTCCTGCGTGAGCGTAACTCTCTGTTTACGCTGGGGGTCGATGCGTACCCCGCGTGTCGGACCACGGCCTCGTCGAGATCCTACAAAACACAGACATTAATACAGTTCAAATATAAGGCTAGCGAAAATGTACGAAACACCGTTATCAACTATACCTGAGGTAGAACCCACGGAAGATGGAGAATGCACGCGCGTGTGGGATGAATCTGCGTCGAGCTGGGGCGACGGCTGGGGCTGGGGCGACGGTGACGGTTGGGGCTGGGCCCCCGATGGCTGTCTGCGATCACTCTGTGCCTCGTCATCAGTAGGCAATGACGAGGTGGGACTAACCGGGGAGGAAGCAGCTCGGCGTCCAGCCCGGCCACGAATAGCCCGTATCCTATCCATATCTTTCTGAAATATCAAAACTACAGAATGATCGTTGCATATGTTACCAATTCCACATTAAATAGAACTCGTTGGCAACGAGTTGAACCATCTCGTTGCCAATGGACTTCTCAAAACAACAATTAATATAAAGAAGGCAGGGTTTGTAAACAACGAGTAATTGAACCATCTCTGGGCAACATGGAGTAATTATGGGATGTACAAGGGCTAATTAGGGCTAACTGGGTTATTAGGGTTAATTACGATTATTAATTATAGCTGATTAGGACTAATTAGGGTTATTTAGTCCTAATTAGGGTTTAATTGTGCCGAGTAGTGATGATTAGTCCTAATTAGGGCTAATTGGGCTTAATTGGGTTATGTTAGGGTTAATTAATGTTAATGAGGGATAGTTTCGGATAATTATAGCTGACTAGGGTTGATTATGGCTAATTAGAGTTATGTAGTCCTAATTAGGGTTTAATTGTGCCGAGTAGTGCTGATTAGTCCTAATTAGGGCTAATTAGGCTTAATTGGGTTATGTTAGGGCTAATTAATGTTAATGAGGGCTAGTTTGGGATAATTATAGCTAATTAGGGTTGATTAATAACTAATTATTTAGTCCTAATTACGGTTTTGATGGTGCCGAGTAGTGTTGATTAGTCCTAACTAGCGCTAATTAGGCGTAATTGGGTTATGTTAGTGCACATTATGACTAATTAGGCTAACTACAATCAATATGCGCATAATTCGGTTCATTTGGGCTAATTTGGGGTAATTACAGCTAATTTGAATTTCATCAGGTTCTTAGGGTTAATTAAAACTAATTAGGCTCGTTGGAGCTAATTAGGGTTAATTGATTTACTAAAATATTGTTAATCAGGACTAATTAGGGGTAATTATAGCCAGCGCTGGAGCCACGATTAGATTCCAGGGGGTGCATGCTAAAAATGTCGCATTAACCTAACTAACCTAAATTTAATGCACATTCAACAACCTCAATTCCGACACCTCATATAGGGTGTCGATATGGTGTCCGATACGTGTCTGACACCTCCGGACACGTGTCCGACACATACCGACACGTGTCCGATGCCTTTGGACACGTGTCCGAAGCCTCCGGACACGTGTCCGACGCCCACCGACACGCACCTCCAGACACATCGGCATACGTTAATTTGTTTTTTAAATGTCGGACACCGTCGATCAGACGTGCTGTCCGTGTCTGCGCTAACTAACAGGTATCTCAATCCAATTGGGTCCCATCCTCCGTCAACAACCTCAATTCCGACACCTCAGTGTCCGATACGTGTCTGACACCTCCGGACACGTGTCCGACACATACCGACACGTGTCCGACGCCTTTGGACACGTCCATGAAGCCTCCGGACACGTGTCCGACGCCCACCGACACGCACCTCCAGACACATCGGCATACGTTAATTTGTTTTTTAAATGTCGGACACCGTCGATCAGACGTGCTGTCCGTGTCTGCGCTAACTAACAGGTATCTCAATCCAATTGGGTCCCATCCTCCGTCAACAACCTTAATTCTCAATTCTCAATTCTCAAATGCTCAATGCAATAAAAATTAACAAAAATCACACATTCAATCCAATTGGGTCCCATCCTCCGTCAATAATCTCAATATCTCAAATGCTCAATGCACAATTAACAATCTAAAATCATCAATTAATAATCGTAATTACTTCAAATGCACAGCTAATAACCTAAAATCATCGATCAATAATCACAATTCTAAAATGCACAATTAACAACCTAAAATTATCAAATAAATGATCAATGTTCAAATGGGAAAAAAATGTTCAAAATTCACATATCCGATGCGCTTGAATTATTTCAATTTAGGGTTCGATTGTATTAGGGCATTCAATTTAGGGTTCAATTACTTCAATTTAGGGTTCAATTAGGGGGTTCTATTGATTCAATTTAGGGTTCAGTTGATTTGAGGCATTCAATTTAGGGTTCAATTAGTTCAATTTAGGGTTCGGTTGGATTAGGGCATTCAATTTAGGGTTCAATTAGGGTTCGGTTAGATTGGGGCAATCAATTTAGGGTTTAATTAGGGGTTCAATTAGTTCAAATTAGGGTTCGATTCAATTAGGGCATTCAATTTAGGGTTCAATTAGGGGGTTCTATTGATTCAATTTAGGGTTCGGTTGATTTCAGGCATTCAATTTAGGGTTCGGTTAGATTGGGGCAATCAATTTAGGGTTTAATTAGGGGTTCAATTAGTTTAATTTAGGGTTCGATTCAATTAGGGCATTCAATTTAGGATTCAATTACTTCAATTTAGGATTCAATTAGGGGGCTCTATTGATTCAATTTAGGGTTTGGTTGATTTGAGGCATTCAATTTAGGGTTCAATTAGGGTTCGGTTAGATTGGGGCAATCAATTTAGGATTTAATTAGGGGTTCAATTAGTTTAATTTAGGGTTCGATTCAATTAGGGCATTCAATTTAGGATTTACTTAGGGTTCAATTACTTCAATTTAGTGGTCGGTTGAATTGAATAAACAATACAGAGGCTTTCTTATCCTGATGTCATGCAATGGCCCATAATCTATGACCTTTCAGCGTCACCATGATCTATATCGGTGTTACAGACTAACTACTGAATATGGTTTTCTTCCCTACCTCGTCAAGAATTAAGGAAAATTAGAGATAACAAGTTCAAGTTCTTCAATAAGCCAAGATCCGTCTGAACAACAAAGTGAATGACATCATAAATAATTCAGATAATTTAGGGCAATTGACAAATTAACAAAAAATTGAACCTAAATTGACATACAAATCTAAATAATTCAGATAATTTAGGGCATGTAACCTAAATTGAAGACAAATTAACAAAAAATTCAGATAATTTAGGGCAATTGACATACAAATCTCGAGGTGGGTACGACGGCGGCGGCGTTGGTGGTGCGGCGGCAGTGGTGGGTTTCCTTGCGCGGCGACAGTGGAGGGCTTTGTGGCACGACCGGAGTGCAAGGCTTGGTGGCGTGGCGTCGGGTGGGGGACGGGAGTGTCGCCGGAGCTGGGTCGCCGTAGAGAAGGGTCGCCGGAGGTGAGAACGGCGGTGGGTGGGTGGGAGCAGAATTTCAGAGAGAGAACGGGGAGAGAGAAAGAAATTAGATCTGTATTTAAATGGAGGATCTTTAGCGACGGAATAACACCGTCGCTAAAACTCCGTCGGTGAATGTCTTATTATAAAGACTTTTGCGACATAATTTTTAGCGACGGTTTTATTCCGTCGTTTAAATAATTTTTTTTAAAAAACTCAAAATTACTAATTTTATAAAAAATATTTAGCGACGGTAATTCCGTCGCTAAAAGTCCGCCGTTAAAACTCCGTTGCAAAATACTTTTACCGACGGTGTCTTCCGTCGGTAATAGTATTTTGCAACGAATTTTTAACGACGGTATATTCCGTCGCTTAAAGACATGTTTAGCGACGGAATACCTTCCGTCGCTCAAACTCCGTCGCAAAATACATATTTTCTTGTGGTGAGAGACTGCTCGTCAATTGCGTATTTCAAGCACAAAAAAGTTGGTACTTGATTGTCCTACAAGATGGAACTCAACGTTTTTGATGCTTGAAACTGCATTTGTGTATAAAGATGTTTTTTTCCGCTTGAAGCAACGAGAGTCTCAATATAAAACTTGCCAAAGTGAAGAGGAGTGGACTTTTGCATGAGAGATTTGTGACAAGTTGAGGTTGTTTTATGAAACAACAAAGATGTTTTCGGGGCACAAAGTATCCTATGGCTAACTTGTTTTTTCCTAAAATTTGTGAGATTAGAATGGTGTTAGGTGAGTGGCTCATAAGCTCAAGTGAGGTGATTAGAAGTATGGCTAAGAAAATGCTTGAGAAGTTCGATAAACATTGGTTGGATATTCATGGAATCATGGCGGTTGCTGTAGTGTTGGATCCTAGGTACAAAATGGAGTTGATTTAGTATTATTATAGTCAGCTTTACGGGTCGGGAGAAGCGGGAGAAACTGAAAAGGTATCATCACTTTGTTATAGACTTCTTCGTGAGTACCAAAATAGAGAGGTTAGTGATCATAATACTTATGGAGGATCATCTGTTCGCTCCCAAGAGCGTGTTGAGGTGGGATGTCTAGATTCTCTTAAAGGTTTCGATGAACATGTCAAGAAGAAGAGAAAGACTGTAGTAAAATTTGAGTTGGATCATTATCTCGAGGAGGATGTGTTGCCTAGGTCTTTGGACTTTGATATTTTGGCTTGGTGGAGGACTAATGGATTGAAATACCCAACATTACAGTTGATGGCTAAGGATATTCTTGCTATTCCCATATCTACAGTCGCATCGGAGGCGTCTTTTAGCACAAGTGGTAGGTTAGTGAGTCCTCACCGTAATAGGCTTCATCCAAAGACACTAGAAGCGTTAATGTGTGCTCAAGACTGGTTGTGGGCTGCTGAAATGAAAGGTAAGCTCATTTTATTATTTTATTCATGCAGTTAAATTTGACAATACTTTGAATTTTCACGGGTACTTGTAAATTTGTACTATGGTGTTGTAGGTGTATCTAATCTAGCACACAAGGAATATGCAACAATTAATGATGACAAAGATGGTGACAACTCATGTGTGACGGGTGTATGATTCCTTGTGTAAATTGTATTTCAGATTAATTTTATTTTTATTTTTGTATCCATTCATTTTAATGTCATTTTATTCATATTATTTTTTCAGTGAACAATGACTACAGTTGTATTTGGAGTTGGAATGTGGACCGGCTGAACGAGCTTGATCTCTCGTATTTGCTACTTCCCAGTGATTGAACGTTAATGTGGTGTTATCTATTTGAACATTAATTTGAACTATGTTATTATTTATTTGAACTATGTTGTAATTTATTTGAACTCTATTGTAATTTACTAATGTCTTCTTTAGAATTTTTAGACATTAATATGATGTGTATAGTTTATTTTTTGTGACACAGGTGTTATACATGTTTAAAAAGAGTGAAATGTTTGCAATACCAAGTAGAACATGTCGGATCGGGTAAGGTTGGTTACGGGTTTTTTGTGTGCTACAGCGGGGAACGGGGCGGGTTCGGGGTTCCTAAATCTACATAGGATCGGTTATGGTATTTAACATAAATAACCCGGACCGGGGAGGGGCGGGGCAAAGTTCACTGAGTAGCGGGGCGGGTTCGGATTTTGTAAAATCCGCATCCGACCCGCCCCATTGCCATCCCTAACCGGCGCTCCATAGGATGCTTTGGAAGGTTGGATATATCCCACCTCCTTTAGCTCGGTTAGTTGTCTCCGCAACTCCTCCAATTCTGGCGGTGCCATCCTATACGGTGCCATCGATGGTGGCTTGGCCCCCGACTCAAGCTCTATTTGGTGATCCACCTCCCTCCTATGTGGAAGCCGCTTTGGTAACTCAGGCGGCATCACGTCCTTCTTTGCCTCAAGGACTTCTTTAATCTCCCTTGGTTCTGGCTCAGTCGACTCCCCCACGTTGTCTTCCATCTTTAGGGCCGCCAAGTAGGTTGCCTCCCCTTTCTTGACTCCCTTCACAAGTTGCATCGCAGATAACTGCATAAATGATAGGGTCTTGGCGCTAGACGTCCCCACTGACATAGGCACCACACACGACGCTTTCTTCTCCATGATATGCACCGCGTTGCTGTAAGGCAACACGAAGGCATTCACTTACCGCAAGATGTCAAGGCCTATCACGACCTTGAAGTCATCCATTGGGGCCACCGAGAAATCCCCCAAGCCCCTTCACGAACCAAGGCACATCTCCACTTGACATGCCGTGCCTTGTAGAGGCTTTGTGTTGGTGTTGATGGACTTTAGCCATCCTTCGTCGCCAACCACTTTGAGGCCTAGCCGCTTGGCCTCTTCCATTGTGACGAAGTTATGGGTTGGCCCCATATCAACCATCACTTGCGTGGGCTTCCCATTCAACTTAGCCTCGACGTATAGCAACCCCTTGCCCGTCAAGCCTTGTCCCTCCCCCGTAGGGACCTTTGCCACAGCCTTCGCATGTAGAGCATTGAGGATTTGGAGTGAGCCCATGTGCACAGCTTGATTCTCGGGCTCATCCTTCTCTTCAACCAAGGCATTGAGCTTGCCTTGTCGCGGGCAATCCCTCGCCCAATGCGACCTCCACAGAAGAAGCATCCGTCCTTAGGCTTGTTCTTGGCTCGCCTCTCCTCTAGCTTTCCATGGCCTTCGAACTTATTGGTGCCGGCTTGGTTATTCCCCTTGTTCCATGCCTTAGGTTTGTCTCCCTCACCTTTGGTGTGGTTACCTTTTGAAGCTCCTTGTGCATTCTTCCCCTTTGAAGAGTCCCCTACTCTTGTGTACTCCATCAACGGCTCTGCCACTGCTATGGCCACGTCAATATCCTTCACGCCTCGGCGTTGAAGTTCTTGCTTAGCCCAATTTTGAAGACCGTCGGTGAAGTTGAAGAGGAGGTCCTCCTCCGCCATGTTGGGGCTGTGAAGCATGAGAGTAGTGAACTCCTTCACGTAATCACTGATGCTACTCTTGTGCTTCAACTCCCTCAACTTCTTCCTAGCTTCATAGGTGACATTCTCGGGGTAGAACTGCCTCTTATCTCTTTCTTGAACACATCCCAAGTGTCTATGGTGCATAGACCTTTCTCGATATCATTGTGCTTCCTACGCCACCATAGTATAGTAGTGTCGGTGAGATAGAGAGTGGCAGTTCTTACCTTAGCCTTTTCATCTGTTATGCTGGCACCTTCGAAGTAGCGCTCCATATGCCATATGAAGTTGTCAAGCTCCTTCGCATCTCGCTTACCACCAAATTCCTTTGGCTTTGGCGTGTCCACCCTTGGACTAGGAGTGACGACAGCTCTACCCGCAATGGCCTTCTTGCACATGGCCGTTTCTTGCCTCGTCTCTTCCACGCCAATTTTAACCACATCGAGTTGTTCTTGAAGATTCGCGAACAACTCCATGAATCGAGTGCGCAGTTCATCTTGATTCGTCACGGCCTTCTTGAGCGACTCAAGCTCCTCTAACACATGATCATCCAAGGTTTGGAGGTTTTGCTCGACGAAGCCCAAGCAGTCTTTCACATCGCCCATGGCTTCCTCCAAGACACACGTTCGTCCATCCAAGGAAGTGATCGTATCTCTTGACTTGCTTTGGCCACGACCACCCTTTTTCCCACCGGTGCGTGAAAGTGGATCTCGCCCACGTTCCACAACGACATTCTCCTCTGCAACTCCGGATGCTCCCACACTGGTATCCTTTCCTGCCATTGTTGCTCCTTTCTTGGCACGATCCCTCGTAATCAAGCTCTGATACCACCTATCACGGACCGAACTTTCTCGCTACGTCGAACCGTGCGGCACTTAGCGGACAAGCCCCTTTGCTCGTGCTAAGTCAGCCTTCCACTCGGGCTGGGCGATGCTAGAAGCAAAAGAACCAAGAAGAATACAAGAGAAAGTTTGGGAAAATGTATGCTTGTATTGCTTGTGTACAAGAATACTTATGTGTTTTGGCCAAGTGAGGCCTCAGCTATTTATACTAGTCCACCTCCTCAACGGACGGTGGAGAAACATTCCATCGTAAGGATCCTATTTCGCTCCTAGAATTCTCTGGATATGTACAAGGTTCTCTACCATTCTAGAATCATCTCTAGAACTATTTCTTATGTACAAGAAGAGTATAGAACATTCTGGAGTCCTTGCCCATTCATCACCTCGTAAGCATCCTCGTAAGCGTCCATTGGGCGCCTGCACGGCGTTACTTCTAAAGTTAGCCCCCATAATTAAAATTGCGGGACACCTAGCTCACCAACTGTTATAAAACTACGTAACTAAGGCTGTGGTGGCATGATAAGTGGTGATCTTAATTAAGTTTGTGCATTTTCCTCTGGAATCTTATTCTTCTGTCGGCTTAAAGGATTAGTGACGATAAAGTTTTGTGAACTAATAAAAATAAAATAAAGTTCACATAAAGGAAAGTGCAACTTGAAAGCATTAAAGCAACTGTTGTTATTGACATTAAGTTTCTTTATGAGAAAATATTCAGTGGTTGTCGTCTAACACCAGGTCATTTGCTTACATGGTGTTAGACATCCACTCAAAATGCAACACCCAGATCATTTTACTAGTGAGTGGGCCCTCCATCCACCTGTACAGCAGTCCTTAACTGTGCTTATCCAAACTAATTCTCAAAGGATGAAATTTGAATTTCAACGAAAAATTTGAATATTCTGCCCATAATTTCAAATAGAAAATTTGCTCAATATATATTTTAACCGTGATTTCTGTCTTCAGTCTTATCTCATTTCTCATGTCATCTCCACTCTCATATTTTTGTTGTTTGGCTGCCATACAAGACGGTAATTCTAATCCGTCGAACTTTTGATGAGTCTCATTTGTAATCGTCGACCTTATGCCAATGTTTGGATGTTCATTACTTCCTAGATATATGCTAAAAAAAGTTCAAGGTCAGAATGGGAATCGAGCACATGCAGATGTTGAAACTGGTAAGCAGGCTCCCCTTGTTGCCCCTGCCATTTGACGGAGATTTGAGATTCACATGCCTAAGTGGCCAAAGCTTTCTTCTAATCCCCACTTTCTTATTGATCTAAAACTCCACTCCAGAAAACATAAATTGTTGTACCATCGAAATGATAACAGAAAAAATTAATGACTCCTAGACAATTTTCCAAAGAAAAGGAAATTGAAATGTTTAGGAGAGAAACAAATTATATCAACAAAAATTTGTTGCGAAATCGATGGGGTTAGTTTCTGGAACCTCTACGGGTTTGCAGATCTGCAAACTTTTGTAGGGGAATCAATGGGCTTAATTTCTTAGAGGATATATATTCTTACTGTTTATAAAAATCTGGTACTCGGAGTAATACATAATGTATTTCTTAACCAAATTTATCAATGAAATGGCTCTGCTCTTGGAACATGTCAATCACTTTATACATTGAGAACCACCATAAAACACCATTTTTAGCAAATTTTTCCACCAATTCAACACACTTTATGATGTTTGACAGTGAGCTAGTAGTATTTCACCCGCAAAATTGTGTTTAAAATAGGAGAAATGTTGGTGTAGCATCATTTCTTAACCAAATTACATGTGACTGTAAGTCCAATAAGAATTCCCAATATGCAATAACATGAAGGGATTCAAGGCCTAAAAGGAAACTACTGCAACAAAGAACACAACCACCGCATCATCAACATCGATCTTGATGGCATCCCAAGGCACAAATCTTGAGAGGAACTATAGTTTTACTCTTGTAGATCCCGATCTGCCAATAAGAACTGAGTAAGAGTTGTTTCTCAGATAAAACAGACTAAGGTCGGCCTTCGAGCGAGTCAAAATGGTTCATTAGTGATTTGGGTACTTCCATGTCTGGAGCTGGAGCGCCATGCGATGGCCTGTGGGAAGAGAGAGAGACAGGGATCGGAAGGATGAAGAGAAACTGAAAGAGGTGGTTGAAGATGATTAATGTGAATTGTCAGATTTTTTGTACTTTCCTTTTATTGGTTATCTAACCATGTTTAAGATTGAAAGTGCAGCCGGTGATGTGGCTCACGATCGACATTTTTCCCTACGTGTTTCAGTTTTATTGGTTGTTATATACCAACTCAACATATGAGGTGGTCTAAGATAATCATCAAATATTTTCTCGTTCTTCACACCCTAATCAAACAATTTACCATTCTACATTGTATATTCTGCAAGTTTAAACGTATAAATCTCTCGTACACCAGACAAGCATTTACTCAAACAGCCACTATGAAGCAAGCCTGCCATTTCGGTCAGCGATCACACCTCGGGAGTTGTCTGGAACCTTGGTCAGAGATCACACCACGGGCGTTGTCTCGAACCTTAAGCAACCGTGAATACATGTTCGATGGAATAGTCACTTCATGATGAATTTCAAGTTTTACAGGCCTCATATTTGTGGTATTATACTCATGCCTTCGTAGTGATACGCAAAGTAGCTGGAAAGTGTTGTTTCCATGTCAATCATAAGCTGCATGGGATTGTTGATTGCCATAGCAAGCCAGTTTAAGATAGATTTACCTACACTTGAGTGGATAAGCAGAAGTACATGCCTCGAGTGCCATTCTCCATCTTATCAATGCAACAAAGAGAAAAAAGAGAATAAATTAAGCTCGTACGAAGCAGCGGCATGCCTGAGAAGGATGTATAACGCAGACATGGTAGAGCCAAGATTTGTATATATCTGGGAATACAATCTTTTTTAAAAAAGCCAAGATTTGCAGTTAATTTCAGTTTGGATAAGCTGCAGTTGTTTTTTAGGTCATAAATCTACTCAATAAGATAGATGCTCAATGAAACTGAAAATGCAGTATACATCATCACAGATTGATGAGAGTATCAAGAATTTAACAAATTAGGCTTGATTGCTCCGAAGATAGGGCTATAAATATTTATTGGCTTATCAGAACATGGATAGAATTAGAGCAGCGTACCTGAGAAGTTGCAAATCAAATTCTAGTTCTTGTTTTCATCCAAATAAATGTGGGGGACATGAGCAATCTTGTGCCAATATCTTCTCCCTCTTCAAGTTGATATCTCGACCCAAGGAGTCCTAGAGCCATCCATATATACATATATATATAAAAAGCTGAAACCTTCGCTTAGAATCGCAACACGTAGGATTTTTAGAGCTCTATATTTACGCCACGTAGGACTTTTTAAGAACTTTCTTCTTTTGACACATAAGCTTCAACTTTGCATGTAATAATCCCTAACTTAATTGGTCTCTTTATTTAGAGTCCAACTCTTTTGAATTTGATATATATAATCAAGAATCCTATTTGTTTTAGTATTCTTTTACTTTTCTACTTTATTTAATTCTTTCTTATAATTTATTATTAAAAAATTCGTAAGTCTACTTTACCCTATATTTGTAAACTTTATAAAAGTAATAAACTAATTTTACACATTCTAAAACTCTACTTAATCAATATACTTATATATTAGGCCTTAATTTTGCTTATTAAAAGCTCAAAAGTACTTTGAAATAACAATATAAAATCTTAAAAATATAAAGTGCGAAAATCATACCCTATTTACTAATTCTTTTTTGTAATTTTACAAAGTTCCATTTTAATCCATTATACAAATGTAGGCATAATCAATTAATTCGTAATTATGTTAACTTCATTTACGAGTAAAACTTTTTATACAAGACTATGTCTTTTTTACAACACATCAGACATCAACTTAAAAATTAGGTATTGCAACTATAACAAAATGTACCAGTTCTCTTTAAAATAAAGTTTTTACAATCCTACTTCTTAAGTTTTTACAATGTTTTGTACTAAACATTTAGTGGGTCTATTTGGCCGAAGTTTTGTAAACCTTAACTACAAAACTGGAATTTTAATTTTACGTATTTTAAATCTCTATCTATATATATATATATATATATATATATATATATATATATATATATATATTGATTAGAAAAATTAGGCCTTGAATTTTGAATAATAACACCTTAAAAGTACTTAAATATAACAAAATCAAATCTAACAAATGTATACATAAGAACCATTAACTATTTTTTCTCTTTACGGAACATATAAAACTTAAAATTATTTTTGATATATCAAGATAAGAGGATAGTTAAAAAAATAGTTTTAATTATATAACCTCAAACTCTTTTATAAGCCACATTCTCTAATAGACCCAAAAAAATAATAAAAAACCTAATAGCCCCCGTCATTGCGGGAAATTACCGAAATGCCCCCGGGGTTCATTGTCACCCTAACGCCCATCAAACCAGCTTCAAAATAACCTTTCAAATGTTTTACTTACATTTCTGGACTGAAAAACTTGACACCGTAAAATTAGCAAAACACCCATCGCGGGGTGGCAAATTACCAAAATGCCCCTGGCATCAGAACGATCTCAAAAGTCATTGAAATATTATCTAATATAAACTGAATTCATTCTTGATCTAAAAAGTATTCTACGGATTTTCGCCCAAAAATCCCAACCGGTGTCCAATCGAGCACTTAAAAGCCCGTTCGGCCAAAAAATTATAACGGTTCGGAATGGCCCGAATTCCTTGGAAATGGAACTTCCCAATACCCTAGGGTTCTCATAAAAGTTTCACTCGAAATCATATGGTGATATTTTAAATTACACTGCAAAGTTACAAGGATCCCCGTATCAGTTAACCCCTTTGCCCCGCTACGTATGCAAAACACCCCCTGACAGCCATCGCCCCAACAAACATCTCAGAACAACTGGAACAAAATAACTTTCCGAGTGTCTTACACCCCTATCCTATAACTAAAACTCATTCGGGAAATTTTTGAACGTTCAGTTTAAAATATTGTCCGATGAAAGTAATTCAAAAATACATCAAATCGAATGGTCAAAAAATTATCAAACATGATCTTGAAGAAAACAATTGCACACAGATATTGCTAATACATAATGCTATATAATCTCTTTTTATAGGGTGTTTATTTGAAAGTAAGTGAAATAGCTCCACGTGCTTTATTTTCTATTACAAAGTTTCATGACATGTTATAGTAAGTTATTTAAGTCTACCCAGATATTTACTAAATAATAATTTGTGTCCTTTTTACCTTTGTTTATGAGTTTTAATACAAATGACTCTCAATTGTATTCAATTTAATAATAGTCATCAACTATATCAGAATCATCCATAAAATGGGAATGTTGATCAATCATGTGAAGTGTAAAATGAAAAAGAAGAAAATGCCTACATTTACTTAGATAAAATATTGATAAAAAGTTCATTCAACGGTTAATAACTAGGGTATATATATATATATATATATATATATATATATATATATATATATATATATATATATATAGGGAGCTGATCCATTGATAGCGCTAGCAAAATGGAGTATTTGCTAGCGCGATCTGGGCCGTCCATCCTGAAAGATGGACGGTCCAGATCGCGCCTTTTCGAAAACTGTCAGTCGTCCGCGACACTATGTCGCGGACGGATTTTTTACCTTTTTGCCCCTCCACCCGTCCGCTACATTGTATCGCGGACGGTCCAAATCTTCTTTTACGTTTTTTTTAAGTTCGTCCGCTACATAATGTAGCGGACTTTTTAACAAAAATACCGTCCGCTACATTATGTAGCGGACTATTTTACTTTCTCGAAAAGAGACATCTGTGTTGTCAGAGCTTTTGAAAAAAGACAACCAACTTTTATTTTCTCTTTCCCCCTCATCTCTTATCTTCTCTCTTCTGGATGAGCTCCTTCAAGACGGTGGAAGGGTGATAGAAATGGAGGAGGTTGAAGACCCTAGAACAAAATGACAATCTGTTGCTAGCCAATTTCATGAATGGTTCCAGCCTGCAGGTGGAAGTGCTAATTAAGTGTGCTCGTTTTGGAGTCTTTTACCAATGGCAATCTGTTGCCAACGAACTTCATGAAGATTTGTTCATCAGGATCAAAGTAAGAAAGAGAGAAAAAGAAGAAGTCAGAATTAGAGAGGGAAAAAAAAAGAAGACTAGTCCGCTACATTATGTGGCGGACTAGTCTTCTCATTTTCCCTTCTTGCCATTAATGACACAGAAAATCATACCACACATGTGTGGGCCTTTAATTCGTCCGCGATACTATGTCGCGGATATATGGAGGGGCAAAAAAAAAAATGTCAACTTGCAATATAATTCGCCAACTTTTTTTTGACATGCGTCAGGGCCTGTCAGTCGTCCGCGAACAATGTAGCGGACGGGCGGTTGGGCATTAAAAAAATTCTCCGCGATTATATTTTCGCGGACGACTGATAGTTTTCGAAAAATTTTGATCTTTTTCGTCCTTTTTTCCGTCCACGTGCCCAACGCGCTGCTCTTACTGCGGTTTGGTGGCTAAAATTATTATTTTCCCATAGATGTATATATATATTTATATATGTTTGATTTCTTGAATGTGTAAGCTAACTTTTTTTTGGTACAAAACTAAAATTTGTACTAACATTACTTTAAAATGGAGTAAAATTATAATTTGATGTGCAATAATTGACTATTTATTGCATGCTTTACTTTTTGAATGCTTTATTTTGTACGTTTTAATATTAATATTATTAATAATTTTGAGTTTATAAAAAAATTGAACGATTATAAAACTATATGCAAATGTCCCCATTAAATTTTACAAATCTAAATTTGAAGCCAGTAAAAATTTTATAAGACATAAACTTTTTTTTTCTTATTGGTATATGTGTAAGTACGATAAGTTAGGCATGAGCTAAAGTTTTTCTCCATTTGACATTTTTTTTAACTCAAATCACATAGTAAAATATTATTTATAGCAATACATGCTACGTAATAATTAAAAGATGATATAAAGAATTAGAAAATTAGAATGTTCATGAAAACTAAATACATTTTTACTTTTAGAGTAGTTTTAGATACATTGATATAATCTATTAGTATAGTGATGTACCAAAATGAGATATATTTTCACTATTCTACACAATTTTTATCAATATGATTCTAATCATATTAAGTAGTGGCTTATTTGATTCGTAAAATTTACATTCATGAATAATCTCGATAATTATGATTTATTCATTATATTTGTTATTATTTCAATTTAAAGCATTGTTAACTATATTATAATATATGATTAATGAGAAACAAATTATATCTCAAACCGACCAAATTACGTCTCTACCCGTGCATTTGCACGGATCCATTAGCTAGTGTTGATCAATGGAGAAGCCCAAAATACATAATCTTTTGGAAAAATTGCACAAACAGCAAAACAGCGTTTCAGATGAGGAGGTAAATAACTGTAAGTTAATTTCAGTGCCGGCAAAATATCTGCTGCAGTTTGCTGTAAGTTCCATATGGCATTGTCTCTAACTGAACACCAATCGTTTGCTTGGGTGTTCATATCCAAAGAGGCTCCAGTTGTAAAGAGGCATCCTCTTGCAAATAAATGTGGGGGGCATGAGCAATCTTGTGCCAGTCTTCACCAGTCTCCCTTTGGCATCTTTCTATCAATTGAGGGCAATCATCTATGCAAATTTGTTTAAGAGCGTAGAGGCCTCCTGGCATAGACATCAACTTTGTACAGTCGTCGATAGCAAGTTGTTCTAGAGCCTTGAGATCTTCTGGCAATGTTGTCAAGTTTTCACAATGAAAAAGTCTAAGGCGCTTCAGTGTGTTGGCAGCACTTCGAACCAGCCACTGTGGCAACGTCACCAATTTTGGGAGATAACCAATGCGCAATTCCTGGAGGCTCGTTAGACCACCACCGTGCTCACGTATACTTTCTTCATCCATACTCAAGTCAAGCTTGTTACCTCTAAATGCTCCAACAATTATGAGGCACTCTAACCTGGTTAGGTATGGCAAACCCGGTAATGAGCCTAGATTGGGACAATTTAAAATGAGCAATTTGCGGAGGCCACACGGAATGCCTTGAGTCTTGTTCCCGTTAGTCTGAAATAGACATTCTAGATTAAGGCAATCCTCAATCCGTAAAGTTCGTAAACATGTCAACCTTTGGAAAACATTCACCGGCAGAAATCTCTCTCTTGTTGTTAGACCCAAGAATCTGAGGCTGATCAGGTCTCCAAAATCCCTGGGCAACTCTTTTAGTCTGCTGCATCCCTCTAATTGTAGTGTTTGCAAACTCTGCAATTTGCAAAGGGATCTAGGAAGCGATTTGAGATTGTCATTCAACCATATGTTCAGGTATTTCAGATGCTTCAAACCCCCAATGGATCGTGGTAAGGTCTCGAACTTGGAGTTCCTTAAATCTAGAATCCGCAACCACTTAAATCTTAAAAAGCACGTATCAACAAACGACTGGCTGCAAAGCGGTGCAATGTCCCCCTCAACTCTAATCGTTCGCAAATTCTTTAGTTGAAGAACAGAACTTGGAAAACCATTCCATAACAGATCTTCTTTACTAAAATACACGTGCTGAACCTTTTGATTTGGAACCATTGGGCCATCCTCAGTCAAGACAAAACATTCACTTCCTATTACTGATAATGCCAGGTCATGCATCAGATCATGCATTCTGAATTCGTACATGGCGCTTAAATCCTCGACATCCTGAAAAAATGACCTTGAGCATAATTCAATTATATACCTCTTGCCAATATCTTCTCCCTCTTCAAGTTGGTATCTCGACCCAACTAGTCCTAGAGCCATCCATACGTTGATCAATTCAGAAGCCCAAAATACATAACCTTTTGGAAAAATTGCACAAACAGCAAAACATCGTTTCAGATGAGGAGGTAAATGATTGTAACTTAATCTCAATGCCGGCAAAATATCTGTTGCAGTTTGCTGTAAGTTCCATATGGCATTGTCTCTAACTGAACACCAATCGTTTGCTTGGGTGTTCATATGCAAAAGGCTCCCTAACGTTGTAATAGCTAAAGGTACCCCCTTGCACTTTCTCACTATTTGCTCCCCAATTGTTTTAAGATTTTGGAATTGCTCCATCTGCCCTTTCCCCAATGCCGACTCCATGAGCAAGAATAACGATTCCACATCTGAAAGACCTTCTAAGTTGTGTACATAAGCGGGTTCGAGTGTGGACACAACCGATCGGTTACGAGTAGTCACAACAATTTTACTGCCGGGCGCACCACACAACAACAAATCTCTCAGTTCTCTCCATTTTCGAAGATCCTCATTCCACACATCATCCAAGATAAGCAGATACCTTCTAGCTGATAAAGCTTGTTGCAAGTGTTGTTGCAATTGTTCTAGGATCAAGTTGTTCTTATTGACAATGTTTCCAATGATCTTTTTGACATCAAACTCGTCTGACACACACACCCATTTTCTCAAATCGAAATACTTAACCACCCTTTGATCGTTGTAAACCAATTTAGCAAGTGTTGTCTTTCCTAGACCACCAATCCCCACTATAGGAATAACAGGTACACCGTCGCCATTGGCTACTTTGACTAACTTATCTATGAGAAGGTCTTTATCGAGATCTCTGCCAATAACATTAGAAGCAATTATAGATGAATGGGTTTCTCTTTGCCAATGCGGGAGTAGGCTCCTCTCGACATGTGGTAGATGAAAGTTGTTTCTATCAGCTGCAATCTGGTCTAGTTTTTCTCGGATTTCCTTAATCTTATGACCCATTCTAAACCGAAATACTAGTGGATTTGAACATGAAAAGAAGTGCCGTACCTTTCTCTGTATGCTTCTTTGGTTCACTTGCTGCTGCAAAGCGATGACATCAAACTCATCTAGAATGTCATCAATAGCATAACAAACATCTTTAAGCGCTTCCAACGAAACACTCAGCTCAGCGTTTGTTTCTTGTAGTCCTTCAGCATCCACGAGCACGGCTTTGACAGTAGATAAGGTGCCATTTAGCTTGTTCAACTCGCCGGTCACGCCCGATGCTAATCCAATCTCCTGCGCAGCAAAGGAACCTAGCTTCCCTATCACTCCCTCTGCAATGCTAGAAAGGGTCGATTCCGCCATGACTTAATTGAGGTGGACTTGACGGTGATGATTATGAAGCGAGAAGAATTGCCCAGGAAAGAAAGTTGATGTGCGAGTATGATCGTCTAGGCATATATATATAGTAAAATGCTACATTGCCTAACTTGAGAGGAAAATGGAATCAAAACCTTACGTCAAATTGCTACATTGCCTAACTTCTTGATTGAGTAAATTGAGAATTTGGGCCAACACGGGAGCTTGATTAATGTACCAGTGTATCCAAAATTGAGCCTTTTTTTTTTTTGGCTACTAACCTCCCAGTTTAACGCATAACTGTAGTTTTTCAAAAATAAAAAGATGAGGTACCATTTTCTTTCATTTTGTTTAGAGGTATTTAATATCTGTTGTTCTCCTTTGATGTAGGGCTTCCATAAGATCGAAAACTCAAGGTTGTGTCTTGCATGTTCGATTTTTTCACCATAAAAAAATTAAAACGAAGTTTAGGCAACCAACGAAAAATGCTATCATAGGCTAAGCCATATATAGGGTTTTAAGCATCAATATTCACAAAAAGATTAAAACACGTCGCTAACGCATCTTCTGCAAATAATAGTGTGTGAGTTCAGTAAAAAGGGTGTACACTTATCTCATTTGTGGAAGGTACGCGACGAATCCCTCAACGGTTTTCAAGCACGCAATACGAGGCCAATATTCTCGAGGTGCAGCATACATAGGCCACCTTATATGGAAATAATTTGCCATTAATTCTGAAAAGGAATTATTCCCTAAAGGAACCTAATTCTTGTAGTGTAGTCAGAGGCTAACTTATGTACCCCCAATTTTTGGATACTGCTGAAAGTAAGATCTGTTGCTAAAGAAATTTTTTTTTCTCTTGGTTGAAGATAAACATATATACCATGAGTAACTAAGAGTTAAACAAGATGTATAAAAGTTAACCAAATATCGAATGATAAGCCGATCCAGGAAATAGCTAAGCGGTAGCTTACACGAACAAAATACCACCAAAAAATCACTAGCTAATATCAGATCGACGCAAGCAATCCAAGCAGAAGCTAAAGAATATTTAATCAAGTTTCGTTGGCTCTTATTTTGCCTCGATCACTGGGGGAGGTAGTCTTGGCTCTTTCTTCTTCCAAAAGTTCGCTGCTACTTTGCGGCTAGAGACTTCTTTTAACAACGTCAACTCAGAATGCTGGGGTAATTATGGGCACCAGACTTGTCCAATGCTTTGGTTCAAATACGCTTTCATCAGTCACAAGCCAATGTCTTGAAGATTGTGTTGGCGGAGCTGTTACAGAAAGAACTACATATCTGATCCTCGAATCGTGCCTCCACCTATGTTATTGTTTGATATCCGTTCATCTCCAACGCCACGACTCACCGCCAATTACTACCCCAATCTCCGGTCAAACAGCCACCATCTAAGAGAATTTTCGACATTGATTAGAAGGCAATTGAGTTTGGAATCAGAACTGAGCGTAACTGGATCGAAACATAGATCTACAACCAAAAGAAAGCCGTGCCTTCGACAGATAAATCTCCAAGGCGGCGGTGATCGATGGCGGTTTGCCGAAGGACAAGGTGGCAATGGTGGTGGTCGAGTGAAGTGGCTACGATGGTGGTGTTGAAGGAGGTGAAAGTGGACTGGTGGTGATTGAAGGCGGCAGTGGTGTTGGTAAATGGTGATTCTCGAACGGAGAGAGATAAAAAAGAGAGAGGGAAAAAATTAATCCAAAAAGACAAGCCCCGCACTGTATGTTGCTTGCCTGGCTGCTTGCCTGTATGTTGCTTGTCGACAAGAAGACAAGCCCCGCACTGTAAAGGGTACAACCTAAGATTTTCTATTGGCATTCTGGGTGCTTCCCCATTTATCTCTCTCTGTGTATGATTTTTTTTTTTTGCACTGAAGGTAAAAATCTTACTAATCATACTATTAATAAGCAAGTAGTAAAAAATAGAGTACAATAAAAGAAGAAAAATAACTGATGATCATTTCCCCCGCAATGTAACACAGACAAGGACCGACACATAACCGAACAGTTAATGAAGTGACAAAGCAGTTAATGGAGCGACAAGAACCGGCACATTACTAAGCGGTAAAAACTCTCTACATGTATGAGCTTTCTTGAACCTGTGCATTTCAATTAGAAATATGTCTGTTGCTAATGGAGCGACAAAGAAGGAAATCGGGCGGGCAAAAGAATGCATAGTTTGAAATAAGGCATTTCATGTTTTCCCCATCTGTTTATACGTGTCTTTTGATGTTACCAAACGGCTTTTACACGTAATTTAGTAGATCATTGCCATTTTTTATTGATGAAATAAATTCCTCGAAGCAGATTATGGTGAGGATGAATGATGAGTGGATAGGATATGAAAAACTTAGATGCCATACTTACTACACGCTGGACAATTAGAACCAAAAGACAACTTTGGGGACTTCAATATCGTAGAGCTCACAAAACCCAAGGACAAAAACCTAAAAACCCAGCCGCCCCTCCAACCTTTCTCTCCAGTGAACCAGCTGCCGCCCCTTCCTCCTTCGGCGCTCATGGCTGTGAGGATGTAAGTGGATGCCCTCTCACCAGTAATCCTTCTTCTCTTGCTCCTTTTTTTTCGGGTCTTTTGCTTTCCATACCCCGGTAACCCACCTGTGCACCATTCGCCACTACCCTCCTCCACCCCCCGATCTCCACCCCCACCCATAGATCGTAAAGCCTTCAACCACAAATCTACTCCCCCCACTCGCTACCCTCAGATCTAAAAGTTTTTTTTTTCAGATCCGTCACGGTCGCCGGACTTTCGTACCGGTTGGTTTGGGTTGACATCTTTGACGCAGGTCCGATATGGCGGGGGTTGGCGTATGAAGATGGAGGCTACCGACTCCCTTCGAGCTACGGATCTTTCAGATCCGACCTTGGGAACTCGCTCCACTTCATTTGGATCCGACGTCAACTGCAACAGTATTCTAAACTGTCACTTTATGCTCCACTACATTTGGATCCGACGTCAACCGCAACAGTATTCTAAACTGTCACTTTATGCGGCACTTGAAATTGATGCCTCATTGCACCTTTTTCACTCTGTTACTATTTGATCTGGATTTTATAAATCCAACAATAGTAATACTTATCATTTTCATTTTTCGTAAAGGCCATGTTGGCCAGTTTAAGGTCCAGAGTCAAGCTTCAGCTTGTGCTCTTTTGGTTGTATTTTTGATACTCTTTTGTCAGGGCCAACCATTTGTTTGTACTCTTTTGGGTTGTACATTTGTGTTTTAATTAATGAAGTATCCTTCCTACCCAAAAAAAATCGTAGAGCTCGGTCTAACCTATGATGATGATAGGGATACGACCCTAAGACATATTCTTGTAAATGGTAGGAAAAGACAACAGAGAATTTAAGTGAAAGTGTAGAAGCTTTTGGAACTTACCGTATCATCCAAGTCCACTTGCTACTGGGTTTAGTCTTTAGTTTTAGTAGTTACTATTTTCCTTTTATTATTAGTAGTCTTTTTTTTTGGTAATCTTCAAGATTCTTCTGGAAGATAAGTTCTAAGATAAGGTCTTTCTTTACGTTTTGTCTGTATAAGCAAGCTGTGTACGTAGAAGCAATTTATTTTTTCTTGTCAATGGTGTGACTCCATTTACTTTTTTCTAGGCGAAACTCTTAGAAGGCCTTAGTGAGACTCAGACGTTTTCCCATCCTTTATTATTCATTGTTCCTATTTTGTGGGTACTAAAAAGTACAAAAGTACTGCTCACGGGCAATGTTTACCGTACCCTTAATAGCACCAAGTCAGCCAATTAAACCCCCTTTTCATTGCTTCCAAAAAGTAGCCTTAGTTTCTCAGTTGCAAAACCTATAAGTTTAAGTCCTAGCCCACCATACCAGCTTTTAGGACAGCCTTACACACCCTTAGTAAGATCCATCATACATCGGATGAAAAAGAGAATCTATGAAATGTTTGAATCTTCGTATCTTCCAAATAAAGAAGTGTAGGTTTGAGGATCTATAGCTAATGTAACGGTTGTTGTTCTGGGTTTTCTTCTATTTCGCTTTGTCAGCTAATGTGATTTTCTTCATCTTTAACGGAACTTAACTCACGTACATATGGGCTAGACAAAACAAAGTAGGTGTATCTTGGTAACTGGAACTTACTCCCAACTAAGAAGGAAACAAAGACCCTCTGAAATATTAAGAATAAAGAGCCTCAAAGTCTCCTGATCCCCAGCATATAAGGGATATGGAAAAGAGGCACTCAGCTCTAGCACGAATTCGTCGACCTCAGGAAGGGTCTGTTGGATTGGAACAAATGCACTTAAAATTTAGAAATAATAAATAATAGTAACCGAATTAGTATAATGAAAAATCAAGGCTTAGAAGCGCGTAAATACTTTTTGAAGATAGTTGAAGCCTCTCATACATACAAACGAAAGACTATCTTTGACAGCTCTATCTTCGAAATTCAACCGACTGAATTTGCAAACGGAAGACTATCTTTGACAGCTCTATTTTCGAAATTCAACCAAGTTCAGATTCACTGTTCATCAGAGAGAGTTGCACTTGTCTCTACAATGGACCGTGTATCCACCTCCGTTCGATCAACCATAAGTTTGAAACAAGTTTTTAGTTCAAGTATTTTCTTTTCTCTCAAGTGAAGATGATATCTCTTATGTTGTTCTCAACTTCTAACCCTTTACCCCTCTATATAGTGGTATAAAAATGTACGTTCTTTGAACCTTATTAAGTTCTTTGAACCATACCAATTCAAGATTCATCAATGAATGTTATAAAATACAATAAACTAAAAGATATGTTAATCTTATCTAAGGAATATACATGAACATAAGTTCATGAATTTTTAAATTCACTTAGAAAAACAAAGTTCAAAGAATAAAAATCTTTTGAAAACTTAACAAGTCTCAAGTTCATGTATAAATCTTGAAAAACTAAAGTTCAATGAATTTTATTTTATTTTTCATATATAAATAGCCAAAATTTGAAACACATTTCTAACTAACCCCCACTTGTTTCAAAATTTAAAAGATACGCTTGATCGGCACAGTCATGTACATCAGCAAATGATACCTTTTGGATTTGAACCATTGCCTAGTGAAGTATTCCTTGATTTATTTAGGAACTTAATGGACAAAATCTTGAATTAAGAACCATGTTAACAAATACGCTTCTATTTCAGAGATGAAGTATGGCCTTGTGTCTTGATCCCACGTGCATCCAGAAAACCCAAGTGTGCAGCCTAACTCCTCTCCTTTTCCATATGGAAAACCCTAACATCTTAGTAATACCTAGGGTGAGTATCAAACCGTTCAAACCGATCTGAAGCGCTTAAACCGATCAAACCGAACCAATCCAATCTGAACCGTCTAAAGATCTTAACGGTTTGATTTCACATTTTTCAAATCGGCATTGGTTCGGTTTGGTTCACGATTCACATTTTTTAAACCGATTCCAAACCAAACCGAATCGACCTATGATATATTAATATATTTTTAATAACATTCTATTGATAATTATACATATAAGGTACTAAAAAACTCTAAATAAATAAATTTTGAAAGTTAAATAAACAAAAATATTAACAGCACTTGGAAACAAAAATTTTGTGACCAATATCTAGTTTATATTTATGCATTCTTTTTCACTAATCAATGAGAACTTCTATATCGAATGAAACAATATTATATACAATTTAGAAAAAATATAACTTTAATTAGTAGTGCGCAAAGGAACAATGTCTTTAAGTGGACAAACGGATCCAAACCGACTAAGCCGAACCGTTTAAACCGAACTGACCAAACCGAACCGTCCAAACCGATGGTGTTTGGTTTGGTTCGGTTCACAAATTTTCAAACCGAGGGATAATGGTTCAGTTTGCGGTTTGACCCCCAAACCGAACTAAACCAAACCGTGCTCACCCCTAGTAATACCCTCACAACTGCATTCTCTTCCTTTCTTTGCCTCTCTTCTCCTTCTCTCCACAAAAGAGCCTGCGCGCATATTTCACACTTCAGACGCACACAAACACAGACACACCACACATGATAAGATCTTTGATCCTCTATGACTTTAAATTTCTGGTCTTTGTGAAGAAATAAAGATCCATCGATGGCAGAGTTGTCTGAATCTCCAGTTGTCAATACAATTTATATTCTGAGACCAACTCGCTGAGCTGAGCCTAAGTTTTATGTTGACGAACTCAGGAAGAGTTCAAACATTCATATCTGGCTTGTGAGGAACACGAGCTGAGTTCAAACATCCTTGAAAATATACAAATTGAGCTCGAACACAACTTGTTCAGGCCGAACTCAGTTCGTATATAGCCCTACTCGTACTACCAAGCATCGTCATCCTGCAAACTAGTTGGTGGCTACATGAATCCTTTTCTTTAATCACTACCTCTCAAAGTGCATTTTCACCGATAAATTTGTAGTAATCAAGTCTTTTGTCACTAATTCTCCCAAAGTTATCCTTGGTTTATCCCCGTATTCATCTCATACCATCAACTTGGCACAAACCACTTCTGCGTGTCTAAATGCCTACATTAGATATGACGAAACAATCTCGAGTGATGTTCCTTCCTCATTTTCTCAATTGGCACTACTCCACTTTGTTGTGAACATTGTACATCCTCATTTCCTATTCTACCCTCCTTCTGTGGCTACATGTCCACGTAAGCGTCCACATGGTGTTTCTTAGCTGCCCAGCACTGTGAATCATACAACATTTTTTGGCCTCACCGCCTATTAAATTTTTTTCTTTCATCTTGAGAAAAATTGTACGATCACATAACACCCTAGACGTTGACCTCCACTTTACCAACAACCACTTATCTTGGTTAATCTCTATACCCAGTGCATTGTTAATCCAGATAAGTAAGGATAGTTTTCTTAGGTACTGGTTGACCATGCATCTACGTAGCACTGACACTAACATTGGCACTAACACTGACACCATATCCGACACCAACACCGATGGGGACATCAAACACCATAATTTCCAAAAGTACCAAATAGAATATATCACCGGCGGAATTGATGCATACGTGTGTGCGCGCATGCCCGTGTATT
Organism: Escallonia herrerae; assembly: GCA_033070095.1. Classification (NCBI taxonomy): domain Eukaryota; kingdom Viridiplantae; phylum Streptophyta; class Magnoliopsida; order Escalloniales; family Escalloniaceae; genus Escallonia; species Escallonia herrerae. The sequence continues at coordinate 305,459 of JAVXUP010000443.1, read as the reverse complement.
TATATGTATGACTTTGCTAAGACACAAGCACATTCCACCTCTAAAATTGCATTCCCAAGTCAAGTTTCCTTGTGCACTCTTGCTACACCACGCTGCAAATCTCCACAAAGGCTCACGTTGGTCATCTGCCATTGCTGAACTTAGTGCACTACTAACATCACTTAAATCCATTTCCTAAATCAAGTAAGAAGCAAATTTTACCATGAAGAAAGAAGAGAAGCAAAAGATTGAAGAAGTTGATTGGAACGAAATCATGATAGTTCTTGTCTTTATTCTTAGCTATGCACAAAAGGGATAAGGAGAGAGGAAGCAATAGGGACGAAAGAAAAAAAATTAGAAATAAGATACGAAAGCAGCAGTCCATTAGAACAAACAAGAGAAAGAGATGAGAACAAAGAAGCAGTACCTCCATCTAGAATCTGACGTCAATCCTCCGGCATCGCCTTCGTCTTTGTCTCCCTGTCAGTTAGGCAACACCGTAACAGAGAACAAAGGAAGGTATTTACAATATGTTGATAATGTAAGGTTCTAACTTTGATTCCTAAATTGAGTGTGTAGTTAAAATTGTGTTGTTACCTGATTCATGTCTGGAAATACTCAAAGTTGCCGCCTCAATACTCCAAAGTTACCCACAAATTAACCTGCTACAAGCATGTAAGTCTGCCACTTTAAGGAAATGCTCAAAGTTGCCGCCTTAATTAAACTCTTTGCCGATTGTTTCTATCAGTGATTTGTAGCCTTTTGAACTGTGTAGAACCATGGCCTCCTTTTAGCATACATGTATGATTTTGAACTGTTATCCAGCTTCGCAGAAGAGCAGTTCAAGCTATGAAGCACCTTAGCAAAATGCTTAACTAAAAGTTTCTCAGATATGTCAACTTTTGTTTAGAATTTGCAGGCCTCATAAACATATAAAGGCATAGGTTTTCTCGTTGAAGCATATAGGGGATTGGAATGCGATAACTGCAACATATTAGCAGCCTAGTAAACTCTACCTTTACTGTTATAACTGCGAACCAGCCCTCCCTAAATTACCGTCCTTTCTATTTCTAGCCATCACAAAATAAGATCCTACTTTGAGAAATTATGCAACCATTGTTACCTTTTCAAATGCACCCTTTCAATATTGATCATTAAGTACTGATAACTAGACAAAAGTGCTGGTAACCAAAATCATTAGGAGGAGTAGCGGTTCAGACTGACATCTATTCTAGTCATGTATTTCTCTCAAAATGTTATCTGGGTCAAAGAGGGATGTTACATCCAGCCTTGGTTTGCCACGAAAGACCACTTGAGATTCCTTTGTTTTCCTATGGATCTTATGTCCAGCCTTGCACGTGATCACCATGGTCCATTGTTGCGAGGTACTGATATATCTTCATCCACCAGTTCCTTCACGAAGATAGTTAAACCAAATGAAAAAGACATCTTGAGATGTATGTAGCAATTAGGTTAGGTTCTTGATCGAGCCAGACTGATTGATAATGTTGTAGTGCAATGATTTTGCTGCCATCAACAAGTCTATGGATGTATTCCATTTACGAGTATGGCTTTTTTGAGAAGCCAAGTTAGTAAACCTTTTGTACTACTTATAAATTGAGGTTTTAGCAAGCCTATCTCTTCAGTTATGTTTTATAAACCAAAGTCCCAACTAGTGGAATTCCAGTGATAATGCTGCCCTTAGGAATGCACCATAGAAATTTCCACCTTTTTCTACCCTTTTATAGGGAAGATGGGCGGGAACAAGCGATACTTGTAATACCTCAAACTAGAATGGTGATATTGTAACTTGAAACATGAATCTTTTTAGTCGGAAAACCATATTCCTCAAGTTGGTGAAGGGAAGAATTGATTCTGCCATGTCTTGAGGTGGATAAAGGGAGTGATGGTCATGGAGAGAGATTGTTTAGGGAACAAAATGATGTGTAGGGTTGGCAGGGAACAAAGTCAGACATATGAGTAAATGGAAAGGAAACAGGAATTAGCAGTGTAAATAGGAATTCTAGGTCTAACTTCTAAGCAATCAAATGAGCAGCAGAAATAGAACCAAATTGGTGTCTTGTTTTTAATATTTAGATTCTCTCTTGGAAGATGAACTATGATTTTATAGCATTTAAACACAATAAGTAGTGCGTTTTTTCAAATGTTGAACTAGAGGGGTAGACACCGTCCTCAATTATTACAGAGCTCAACCTGGAAGAAGGAACTAAAGGAAAATCCAAGTATATAACTGATATATTCTTAACGCAAACTTATAGGAAGCCATTGATTGAAGTTCCAAGGATATAACCTATTTTACAAGCTTTAGAATTTTTTTTGAAGATCTGGTCGTACAGTAGTAACCTCCTTTCATTTTAAGCAGAACACGAAACATAATCATGCGTGATTTATGATATGTGACACTAGAGATGACATTTTCTCTCGTTTTATTCGTTGCAGAAACATCTGCAATCCCCTAGCTGGATGAGTAGACTTCTCTAGTAATGTGGACAATAAAAGCATCGAACTCCATTCAAGTAATGCCTCCTTACTCCACTGATTTCCTAACTGCAATGCCCAATTCCACCATCCTCTCCCTTGTCTCACCTCCTTCTTTCGATGCCATCAACATTTCAACAGCTTCTTGAATTCTTGATGATGGCACTAATTCATCTCGACGATCCCAATTCCTAACGGCATGCCAGTTTTTAGTACCTTTGTTATTAGCATGGCTTTTTGTGACTGGTCTGAATGCATGGCCATGCCCTGATGCTCCTATGGGCACTCCCATGCTCATACTCTCCATGCACGAATTCCAGGCACAATGACTCATGAACCCACCCATCGACCGGTTCCCCAAAAATATCCACCAAAATATCCATTTGGCGCGCCCAGTCTCTCACCGCCATCCCTTTTCCTTTTGTTCTCTCTTCATATTGTTTGGGCAGTTCATCTTTACTTCACCTGCAAATATGTCTCCTTTGTCAGCATCCCTCAATACCCAAATGAACCTTTGCTCCCTTTCTTACAAGCCAAGTGCCAACTCTTGGATTTGTTCATTGGTTAATGAAGTTATCGTTCCAAATGAAACAAAAAATCACACTGTTTGGTTCTTGCTTGTCAAGCCACTCCAACCAACTGTGGTGCTAATTTGAATTCTTGTGATCACGTATCATAACGGGTAATAGGGTCCAAAGCGTGGACACGAAGCTTGCTTGGCGGCTGTGGCCCGTGGATAGTGGTGCTTACGTAGTGGACTGGTATTTCATAGGAGGAGTTGAGGTGGGAGAGGTGGAGAAGTTGATTTAAATGACCTTGTGCCGGAAATGGCAAGAAGCAAATCCACCTATATTTGAGTTTAGCTCTAAAAGAAGTAAGTTGAAGCAAAAAAGCCATTGCCAAAATTATTCCGGCATTTTCACTTATAACATGCCAAAGTATTTTTATTTTATATTCTAGACTAGGGAAAAAGAGTTGCATAATGGCAAGCGTAGCTCACAATCACCATACCCCTAGCTCACCAACTGTAGTAAACTATCTAACTAAGGCTGTGGTGCCATTCTCCATCCTGCGAAAGAGAAAAAGAAAAGAAAATAAGCTCAATGTTGGTTTGATCGCATGAAACAAGTACAATGTTTTATGTAACCTAGATCATACAAAGCACGTTGCATGCCTAATAACTGAAAATAAAATTCTAGATCTTGATTCAGTGGAGATAAATTTTGGGGACATGAGCAATCTTGTGCCAATCTTCACCAGTCTCCCTTTGGCATCTTTCTATCAATTGAGGGCAATCATATATGTAAATTTCTTCAAGCGCGTGGAGGCCTTCCGGCAATGTTGTCAAGTTTTCACAAGAATCAAGAGTAAGGTGCTTCAGTGTGCTGGCAGCACTTCGAACCAGCCACTGCGGCAACGTAACCAACTTTGGAAGTGAATAAATGCACAGTAGTTGGAGGCTCGTTAGACCACCACCATGTTCATGTATACTTTCTTCATCCATATTCAAGTCGAGCATGTCACATCCATAAAGCACGAGGCATTCTAACCTGGTTAGGTATGCCAAACCCGGTGATGAACCTAGATGGCAACAATAAGTAATGTCCAATCTGCGGAGGCCACTTGGGATGCCTTGAGTCTCGTTCCCCTTAGTCTGAAATAGACATTCTAGATTTCTACATCTTGAAATATCTAAAGTTCGTAGACATGTCAACCTTTGGAAAACATTCAGTAGCAGAAATCTCCCTTGTCTTGTTAGACTCAAGTATCTGAGGCTGATCAGGTTTCCAAAATCACTAGGCAACTTGCCTATTGTCTTGCATCCCCTTAATTGTAGTGTTTGCAGACTCTGCAATTTGCAAAGGGATCTAGGAAGCGATATGAGAAACTGGTTCAAACTTATGTCCAGGTATTTCAGATGCTTCAAATCCCCAACGGATCTTGGTAAGGTCTCGAAAGCGAGATACCTTAAATCTAGAATCCGCAGGCACTTAAATCTTGAAATGCACGTATCAACAAATGATTGGTTGCAAAGGAGTGAATTGTTCCATGCAACTCTGAGCGATCGCAAATTCTTTAGTTGAAGAACGGAACTTGGAAAACCATTCCTTAACAGATCCCAATTACTAAAATATATGTGCTGAACGTTTTGATTTGGAACCATTGGGCTATCTTGAGTCAAGGCAAAGCTTTCACTTCCTATTACTGATGATGCCAGATCGTGCATCAGATCATGCATTTTGAAGTTGTAGTCGATGCTTAAATCCTTGACATCCTGAAAAAATGACCTTGAGCATAATTCTATAAAATACCTCTTGCCAATATCTTCTTCCCCTTCAAGTTGGTATCTCGACCCAAGCAGTCCTAATGCCATCCATGTGTAGATCAATTGAGAAGCGAAAAATTCATAATCTTTTGGAAAGATTGCACAAACGGCAAAACATCTTTTTAGATGAGGAGGTAAATGATAGTAACTTAATTTCAATGCCGGTAAAATGCCTGCTTCAGTTAGCTGTACGTTCCATATGGCATTATCTCTCACAGAACACCAATCCTTTACTTCAGTGTTCATATGCAAAAGGCTCCCTAACGTTGTAATAGCTAAAGGTACCCCCTTACACTTTCTCACTATTTGCTCCCCAATTTTCTTAAGATTCTGGTGTTGCTGCATCTGCCCTTTCCCCAGTGCTGACTCCATAAGCAAGAATAACGATTCCTCATCTGAAAGACCTTCTAAGTTGTGTACATAAGAGGGTTCGAGTGTGGACACAACCGATTGGTTACGAGTTGTCACAACAATTTTACTGCCAGGCGCACCACACAACAACAAATCTCTCAGTTGTCTCCATTTTTGAAGATCCTCATTCCACACATCATCCAAGATAAGCAGATACCTTCTAGCGGATAAAGTTTGTTGCAATTGTTCTAGGGTCAAGTTGTTCTCATCGATAATGTTTCCAATGATCTTTTTGACATCAAATTCGTCTGACATACATACCCATTTTCTCAAATCAAAATAGTTAACCGCCCTTTCATTGTTGTAAACCAATTTAGCAAGTGTTGTCTTTCCTAGACCTCCAATCCCCACTATAGGAATAATAGCTACACCCTCGCCATCGGCTACTTTGACTAACTCATCTACGAGAGAGTCTTTATCATGCTCTCTGCCAATAACATTAGAAACAATTAAAGATGAATGGGTTTCTCTTAGCCGAAGCGGGAGTAGGCTCCTCTTGACCCGTGGTAGATGAAAGTTGTTTCTATTTGCTGCAATCTGGTCTAGTGTTTCTCTGATTTCCTCAATCTTATGACCCATTCAAAACCGAAATACTAGTGGATTTGAACATGAAGAGAAGTACCATACCTTTCTCTTTATACTCCTTTGGTTCACTTGCTGCTGCAAAGCGATGACATCAAACTCATCTAGAATGTCATCAATGGCATAACAAACATCTTTAAGCGCTCCCAACCATACACTCAGCTCAACATTTGTTTCTTGTTCCTCTGCATCCACGAGCACGGCTTTGACAGTAGATAAGGTGCCCTTTAGCTTGTTCAACTCGCTCGTCACACCCGATGCTAATCCAATCTCTTGCACAGCAAAGGATCCTAGTTTCCCTATCACTCCCTCTGCAATGCTAGAAAGGATTGATTCTGCCATGACTTGATTGAGGTGGACTCGACGGTGATGATTACAAAGCGAGAAGAATTGCCCAGGAAAGAAAGTTGATGTGCGAGTATGATCATCTAGGTGCATATATAATGAAATGCTGCATTGCTACATTGCATAACTTGAGAGGAAAATGGAATCAAAACCTTACGTCAAATTGCTACATTGCCTAACTTCTGGATTAAGTAATTGAGAATTTGGGCCAATACGGGAGCTTGATTAATATACCAGTGTATCCAAAATTGAGCCTCATTTTTTGGCTACTAACCTCTCACTTTAACGCACAACTGTAGTTTTTCAAAAATAAAAAGATGAGGCACCATTTTCTTTCATGTTGTTTAGAGGTATTTAATATCTGTTGTTCTCCTTTGATGTAGGGCTTCCATAAGATCGAAAACTCAAGGTTGTGTTTTTCATGTTCGATTTTTTCACCAACAAAAATTTAAAACGAAGTTTACGCAACCAACGGAGAATGCTATCCTAGGCTAAGCCATGTATAGGGTTTTACGCATCAATATTCACAAAAAAAAATTAAACACGTCGCTAATGCATCTTCTGCAAATAATAGTGTGTGAGTTCAATAAAAAGGGTGTACACTTATCTCATTTGTGGAAGGTACGCGACGAATCCGGCAATGATTTTCTAACACGCAATACAAGGCCAATATTCTCGAGGTGCAGCATAGGCCACCTTATATGGAAATACTTTGCCATTAATTTTGGAAAGGAATGATTCCCTAAAGGCACCCAATTTTTGTAGTGTAGTCGGATGCTAACTTACGTACCCAAATTCTTCGATACTACTGAAAGTAAAATCTGTTGCTAAAGAACATTTTTTTTCTCTCGGTTGAAGATAAACATGTATACCTTGAGTAACCAAGAGTTAAACAAGATATATAAAAGTTAACCCACAATATCTAGATATTTACGAGGCTTGTTTACCATTCTAGAACCTATCTAGAAGTATTCCTTATGTACAAGAAGAGTGCAGATTATTCTGGAGACATTACACGTTCATCGCCTCATAAGCGTCCATTAGGCGTCTGCATGGCGTTGCTTCCAAAATTAGCCTCCAAAATAAACAGTGCGGGACATTCTCCCCCACCTAATCTCGCGACGCCCTCGTCGCGACCTCTTCACGGTATCGGTCTATGATATCTTGGAACTGCCAAAGATCTTCACCCTTTCCCATGTTGCTTCCATCTCTGGCAATCCCTTCCATTTCACTAAGTAGTGCCGCATTGGTGGTACTCCTCGCCTTCGTTCAAGCTTATCGCTGAGCACGTACTCGGCTTCTTTGTCATAGGACTTCACTACGGCTGTCGGTGCCCTATGACTCTCTCCACGGCTTGGGTCTTCCTTGTCGACATAATCACTACAAGAAAACAGGGTTTTTGCAACGGAAAAATCCGTCGCTAAAAGCCCACAATCCGTCGCTAAAAGAATTAGCAACGGATTCACCGTCGCTAAAAATCCCTCGTATAAAAGCCCCGTCACTAATAGTTTAGCGACAGAATGTTTTAAATCCGTCGCTAAATATGTCATTTTTTCCGACGGATTTATTTTTAATTAGCGACGGATATTCCATCGCGAAATATATTTTTTAGCGACGGATTTATATTTTCGAGACGGAATATTCCGTCGCTAAAAAATATAATTCGCGACGGAATATTCCGTCGCTAAATAATTATTTCGTCGCCAAAAGTCAATTTTTTTTTATTTTTCAATTACCCAGACCTGTAATACAATTTTCAAATCTCAACAACAACGTGCAATAATCAATACAGAAAGAAATATATATAATCAATTATAAAAAAAATTCATAATAAAAAAAATTCATATATGTACAAGCCGGGAACCGGATATAGCCGGTTAGGAGAGGGAAGAAGAGTACAAGCCGGGCACGGGGGGGGGGGAAGCTAGGAACAGGCACGGGAAGGGGCTCATCAGGGGTTCCCGAGTCCCGGATCTGGATCCTGCTGATCCGGGGCCGGGGCGGCCTGTCCAACAGTGCCCTGCTCCCTGATCATCCGGCACACCACTGTAGCAATGCGCTGGATCTCCTCGTCGTCCAATTGAGGCCGAGGAGCCGGTGTCTGTGGAGGGGCAGCAGGGGGTGAGGACGCTCCTATCACGGCACGAGCAGTCGTGCTAGGCAGGCCGCGTATGCGGCCTTTCGGCCGATTCACGACCTCCGGCGTATCCAGCCATCGCTTCAACCCCCCAGTACTCGCAGCCGTACTAGTGGACGCTGATGGCTGTCCGGACTGCTGCTCGGACCCCCTTAGCTGTTCATACGAGGCCTGCAAAAATAGTGGTTTAACAATATGTTAGGGCATTAATTAACGAAACAGACATTGAGGATAGAAAGAAAAAACATTAACTTAAATAAATTGACTCACATCGATTCGCCGGGCAATATCTGAAATATAGTCGCCCGCCCGGTGCGTCTCGTCCTTGTCCTTCTTCCGCACGTGCGTCTGATTATACGTCAGAGCTACGACCTCATCGTCCTCCAGATCCGGGTGCGTGTCGACCCCCCGTGTGCGTCGGATCTTTGTTCTGTCTGTTCTCAGTCCCGCTCTTACTCTTGGCGTCCCAACCTGGATCCGCAGCCCACCGATCTATCATCTCCCCCCATACACGGTGAGATATCCAATGTGGGGGATATCTCGCCATGTCCATCATCGGGGCACCCACGGGCAGCGCCTTCTTCGCCCGGTCCCGTGCATCGTGGAGCCATCGGCGGTAATTCTTGCCGATGTAGGCAAAGAAAGCCTGCTGCCCCAGTACCTGCTGCTGAGGCGTGTCAAACGTGAACCCCTCCTGTAAGGCATTCAATAACACAAATTAACAACATAAAACAAACTGTAATTTAACATTTACTAACGCTGAAAAAAATACTTCACCGTACCAGCCACTCCTCCCATAGGGCCTCCCTCGCAGCGGCATCCCAGTCCTTCCAGTACAGGCGTGGCTCGAAGAATCGGCCCTTCACAAGAACGCCGATCTTCGTCCTCGCCATATTCTCCAGGATCCTGCCAAAGAAGTACAGTTCAAATATAAATTAACACCCCGCATGAGGTGATATTTTTAGTACTTACAGGCCCTCCTGCGTGAGCGTAACTCTCTGTTTACGCTGGGGGTCGATGCGTACCCCGCGTGTCGGACCACGGCCTCGTCGAGATCCTACAAAACACAGACATTAATACAGTTCAAATATAAGGCTAGCGAAAATGTACGAAACACCGTTATCAACTATACCTGAGGTAGAACCCACGGAAGATGGAGAATGCACGCGCGTGTGGGATGAATCTGCGTCAGGCTGGGGCGACGGCTGGGGCTGGGGCGACGGCTGGGGCTGGGGCGACGGCGATGGCTGGGGCGACGGTGACGGCGACGGCTGGGGCTAGGTCCCCGATGGCTGTCCGCGATCACTCTGTGCCTCGTCATCAGTAGGCAATGACGAGGTGGGACTAACCGGGGAGGAAGCAGCTCGGCGTCCAGCCCGGCCACGAATAGCCCGTATCCTATCCATATCTGACTTCATATAGATTATATACAAAGACACTAACACGTGAAAAACAATAATTTAGGTATAAATCATCATCGGCACTATATATATATATATATATATATATATATATATGAACGGATGTGCAAAAACACATCAATAAACCCCAAGTTCTAAAATGTTACTACATTTTTCCCGTGATGTTACAACATTACAAGTCAATCATTTTCAGTTTACGAATCATCTTCATCACTTTCCTCATCGCCCTCTTCTTCGTGGGACTCGTCGTCCTTTTCATCTTCTAATTCATCCTCTTCATCAGTAGACTCGGTCACATCATCTCCAACACTTTCAACATCTAAAAATACTTCATCATCTACGACTTCTTCTCCCACAAGAAGTGTTGTTGGAAGAGGAAGATCGTCCTCCTCGTTGTTGACCTCAACAGGAAACAAGACACGTGGTTGGTCGGCTTGAAAGGAGTCTAGTCCTCCTAATTAGGGCTAATTGGGCTTAATTGGGTTGTGTTAGGGCTAATTAATGTTAATGAGGGATAGTTTCGGATAATTATAGCTGACTAGGGTTGATTAGGACTAATTAGAGTTATGTAGTCCTAATTAGGGTTTAATTTTGCCGAGTAGTGCTGATTAGTCCTAATTAGGGCTAATTAGGCTTTAATTGGGTTATGTTAGGGCTAATTAATGTTAATGAGGGCTAGTTTCGGATAATTATCGCTAATTAGGGTTGATTAGGACTAATTAGGGTTATTTAGTCCTAATTAGGGTTTTGATGGTGCCGAGTAGTGTTGATTAGTCCTAACTAGCGCTAATTAGGCGTAATTGGGTTATGTTAGTGCAAATTATGACTAATTAGGCTAACTACAATCAATATGCGCGGGTTTTGGGTTCATTTGGGCTAATTTGAGGTAATTACAGCTAATTTGAATTTCATCAGGTTCTTAGGATTAATTAAAACTAATTAGGCTCGTTAGAGCTAATTAGGGTTAATTGATTTACTAAAATATTGTTAATCAGGACTAATTAGGACTAATTATAGCCAGCGCTGGAGCCACGATTAGATTCCAGGGGGTGCATGCTAAAAATGTCGCATTAACCTAACTAACCTAAATTTAATGCACATTCAACAACCTCAATTCCGACACCTCATATACGGTGTCGATATGGTGTCCGATACGTGTCTGACACCTCTGGACACGTGTCCGACACATACCGACGCGTGTCCGACGCCTCTGGACACGTGTCCGATGCCTCGGACACGTGTCCGACGCCCACCGACACGCACCTCCAGACACATCGGCATACGTTAATTTGTTTTTTAAATGCTGGACACCGTCGATCAAACGTGGTGTCCGTGTCTGCGCTAACTAACATGTATCTCAATCCAATTAGGTCTCGTCCTCCGTCAACAACCTCAATTCTGACACCTCATATAGGGTGTCGATATGGTGTCCGATACGTGTCTGACACCTCCGGACACGTGTCTGACCACATACCGACACGTGTCCGACGCCTCCGGACACGTGTCCGACGCCTCCGGACACGCACCTCCAGACACATCGGCATACGTTAATTTGTTTTTTAAATGTCGGACACCGTTGATCAGACGTGGTGTCCGTGTCTGCGCTAACTAACAGGTATCTCAATCCAATTGGGTCCCATCCTCCGTCAACAATCTCAATTCTCAAATGCTCAATGCAATAAATTAACAAAAATCACACATTCAATCCAATTGGGTCCCATCCTCCGTCAATAATCTCAAATGCTCAATGCACAATTAACAATCTAAAATCATCTTTAACTTTTCACAGCAATTTACATGTATAAGAGGAAGACAAAAGGTATAGCGTAGAGCAAATAGAGAGGAAGACAAGAACTTTACCTCACGAGAAATACTGCCAGAGGTGAGAAACCGTCATCTCCGGTGGTCCCGGTGGTCGACGCTGCTCTATCTTTCTCAGTCTCTCTCCTCTTCACAGATCTGCCGGAGGTGAGGGCCCGTGGTCGCCGGAGTTGCAGGTGGTCGTCGTCGAGGGAGGTCACCGCCCGAGGGAAGTCTCGAGGGAGGTCACCAGATCTGCCGGAGGTGAGGGCCCGTGGTTGCCGGAGTTGCAGGTGGTCGCCGTCGTCGAGGGAGGTCACCGCCGGGGTAGTCTCTCTCCTCTTCAGAGCTGCCGGAGGTGAGGGCCCGTGGTCGCCGGAGGTGCAGGTGGTCGCCGTTGTCTAGGGAGGTCACCGCCGGGGTCGAGGGAAGTCACCGCCGGTGTCGAGGGAGGTCGCCGCCGGGGTAGAGGGAAGTTGGGTTTTGGGATTTTCGAAGAGAGAAGCAGATCTGTGGATTTAAATAGACTTTTAGCGACGGATTTATTCCGTCGCTAAAAGTCCGTCGGTGAAGACCTATTTGTACCGACGGAGTTTTTTGCGACGGAATAAATCCGTCGCTTAAATAATATTTCACGGCGGAGTGTTACCGACGGAGGTTTCCGTCGGTAAAACGTCTTTTCACCGACGGAGTTTTTTGCGACGGAATAAATCCGTCGCTTAAATAATATTTTACGACGGAGTTTTACTGACGGAGGTTTCCGTCGGTAAAACTCATTTTAGCGACGGAATCTATGCCGACGCTAAAACTCCGTCACAAAAGACGCCTTTTCTTGTAGTGAATATGGTTTGAGCGAACTGACATGGAAGGCCAGATGAATCTTTAGTCTTGGCGGCAATTCCAACCGATAGGATACTTTCCCAACTTTTGCCACGATGGGAAAGGGTCCCTCGTATCTCCGGATTAGCCCTTTATGTACTTTCCTTAGGGACTTGAATTGTTGCGGAAGCAGCTTCACCATTACCTTGTCCCCAAGGTTGTACTCCTTCGGCCGCGTTCTCTTGTCCGCCCACTTCTTCATCTTGCCCGCGGCTTTGTCAAGATAAGAGCATGCCACATCTGCTTGCTCATTCCATGACCTAGCCAATTGCGCTGCCAACGGGCTTCTCCCCTTGTAGTCACCTGCCAATGCGAGGGGAGTGAGCGGTTGTTGCCCTATGGCAATCTCGAACGGACTTTGGTTTGTGGCTTCACTCCTCATCAAGTTGTACGAAAATTGCGCCACGTCCAAAAGTCTTGCCCAATCCGTCTGGTTGGCACTAACAAAGTGCCGTAGGTAACACTCAAGTAAAGCATTCACCCGCTCCGTCTGTCCATCTGTTTGGGGGTGAAAGCTTGTCGAGAAGTGTAGCTCCGAGCCAAGGAGTTTGAACAACTCCGTCCAAAACTTGCCCGTAAATCTTGGATCTCGGTCGCTCACTATGATTTTTGGTAGCCCCCAATATTTCACCACGTACTTTAAGAATAGCCGAGCTGCGTCTTCCGCCGTGCAGTCGGCTGGGGCGGCTACGAATGTTGCGTATTTGGAGAACCGGTCAACAACCACCATAATCGAGCCGCATCCCTCTGATCTTGGCAAGCATGTAATGAAGTCCATGCTTACACTTTCCCATGGATGTGCAGGGACGGGCAACGGCTCGAGCAAACCCGCCAGTAGTTGGTTTTCTACCTTGTCTTGTTGGCACACAAGACAAGTCCTCATATAGGCCTCTACCTCGTCCTTCATTTGGGGCCAATAATATGATGCCTCCACCAAGGCGTATGTCCATCGTTGCCCCGGATGGCCTGCCCATAGAGTGTCGTGGCACTCTCGAATGATCATCCTTCGCAAGTTGTTCCATTTAGGAACATATAACCTTTGCCCTTTCACGTAGAGTAGGCCGTCCTCTACCTAAAACCGTTGGGTTTGCCCACTCTCCGCAAGCTTGAGTAGGTCCTTGGCTAAGGGGTCATGCTCCATTCCCTCCTTGATTTCTTCTAAGATATCCCCCTTCGCCTTAGACATTGCCGCCAATTCTGCCTTCCGACTTAAGGCATCCGCTACCAAGTTGACCTTGCCCAGCTTGTACTCCATCACATAGTCGAACTCGGCCAAGACATCCTGCCATCTAGCTATCTTCGGACTCAACTTCTTTTGAGATTGGAAGTAGCTAGTAGCTATGTTGTCGGTCTTGATCAAGAACCGACTCCCCAACAGGTAGTACCTCCAAGTGCGTAGGCAATAGACCACCGCGGTCATCTCCTTCTCTTGCACCATGTACTTCCGCTCGGTGTCGTTTAGCTTGCGGCTCTCAAACACTATTGGATGCCCTTCTTGCATCAACACACCTCCAATAGCAAAGTCAGACGCATCCGTTTGTACCTCGAACACCTTTGCATGGTCGGGAAGAGCTAGAACGGGCTCTTCCGTCACTGCCTCCTTCAACCCCTCGAAGGCAGTTTGGCACCTCTTGGACCATTCCCACGTTTTTCCCTTCTTGAGTAGGTCCGTCAATGGGGCTGCTTTGGCTGAGTAGCCCTTGATAAACCACCGATAATAATTAGCTAGGCCAAGAAATGACCGTAGCTCGGAGACCTTTGTGGGTGCCACCCACTCCTTGATCGCCTTCACCTTTTCTTCATCCATCTGAAGCGTTCCGCCCTTGATTTTATGACCAAGGAAGTGCACCTCTTCCTTGGCGAACGAGCACTTCTCTCGTTTGACATAGAGCTCGTTCTCTCGCAACACCTTGAACACCATCTTGAGATGCTCCACGTGCTCCTCCAATGTATTGCTATACACCACGATGTCATCGAGATATACCACCACGAATCGATTGAGATAAGGGTGGAATATCTTGTTCATAAGTGTACAAAACGTGGCTAGGGCGTTGGTTAAGCCAAACGGCATGACCAAGAATTCGAACGCTTCATATCTCGTAACACATGTGGTCTTGGGCTCATCTCCTTCGGCAATACGAACTTGATAATACCCCGCCCGACCTTAGATCCAATTTGGTGAAGAACTTGGCCCTTCCAAGTTGGTCGAAAAGATCCACGATCAATGGTATCGGGTACTTGTTCTTGACCGTCACCTTGTTAAGAGCCTGATAGTCAATACACATCCTCAACGAACCATCGTGCTTCTTTTGAAATAACACTGGCGCTCCATATGGTGCTTTGGAATGTTGGATATACCCTGCCTCCCTTAGCTCGGTCAACTGTCTCTGCAATTCCTCCAATTCTGGCGGTGCCATCCTATAAGGTGCCATCGATGGTGGCTTGGCCCCCGGCTCAAGCTCGATTTGGTGATCCACCTCCCTCTTAGGTGGAAGCCGCTTTGGTAGCTCGGGCGGCATCATGTCCTTGTTCCCCGCAAGGACTTCCTCGATCTCCCTCAATAGTGGTTTGGTTGAGTCCCCCACATGGTCTTCCATCTTTAGGGCCGCCAAGTAGTTGCCTCTCCTTTCTTAACTCCCTTCACGATTTGCATTGTCGACAGCTGCATGGAGGCTAGAGTCTTGGTGCTTGATGTCCCCGCCGACATAGGCACCACACATGACGCTCCCTTCTCCATGATATGTACCGCATTGCTGTAAGGCGACACCAAGGCATTCACTTGCCTCAAGAAATCAATGCCTATCATGACCTTGAAGTCATCCATCGGGGCCACCGAGAAATCCATTAAGCCCCTCCACGAACCAAGGCACATCTCCACTTGTCGTGCCGTGCCGTGCCTTGTAGAGGCTTTGCGTTGGTGTTGATGGACTTTAGCCATCCTTCGCCGCCAACCACTTTGAGGCCTAGCCGCCTGGCCTTTTCCATTGTGACGAAGTTGTGGGTTGCCCCCGTATCAACCATCACTTGCGTGGGCTTCCCGTTCAACTTAGCCTCCACGTAGAGCAACCCCTTGCCTATAGAAGCTTGTCCTTCACTCATCGGGACCTTCGTCACGGCTTTGGCATGAAGAGCATTGAGGACTTGGAGCGAGCCCATGTGCACAGCTCCTTCCTCGGGCTCCTCGTTCTCTTCGACCAAGGCATTTAGCTTGCCTTGTCGTGGGCAATCTCTCGCCCAATGCAGCCCTCCGCAGAAGAGACATCAGTCGTTGGGCTTACTCTTGGCTCGCCTCTCCTCGAGCTTGCCATGGCCCTCGGACTTGTTTGTGCTGGCTTGGTTGTTCACCTTGTGCCATGCCTTGGGTTTGTCTCCCCCACCTTTGGCGTGGTTACCCTTCGAGGCCATTTGTGTATTCTTCCCTTTTGAGGAGTCCCCCACTCTTGCATACTCCATCAACGACTCCGCCACCGCTATGGCCTCGTCAAGGTCCTTCACGCTTCGGCGTTGAAGTTATTGCTTAGCCCAATTTTGGAGGCCATCAATGAAGTTGAAGAAAGGTCCTCTTCCGTCATGTTGGGATGTGAAGCATAAGAGTAGTAAATTCCTTCACGTAATCACTTATGCTACTCTTGTGCTTTAATTCCCTTAACTTCTTCCTAGCTTCGTAGGCAACATTTTCAGGATAGAACTGCCTCTTTATCTCTTTCTTAAATGAATCCTAAGTGTCTATGGTGCATATTCCTTTTTCTATATCATTGTGCTTTCTACGCCACCATAGTGTAGCAGTGTCGGTGAGATAGAGAGTGGCAGTCCTTACATTGGCCTTTTCATCCGTGATGCTAGCACCTTCAAAGTAACGCTCCATGTGCCATATGAAATTGTCAAGCTCCTTTGCATCACGCTTGCCACCAAATTCCTTTGGCTTTGGCCTCGTCTCCTCCATGCCCACCTTAACCACGTCGAGTTGTTCTTGAAGGTTTGCGAACAACTGCATGAATCGAGTGCGCAGCTCATCTTGATTTATCACAGCCTTCTTGAGCGACTCTAGTTCCTCCAACACATGATCCTCCAAGGTTTGGAGGTTTTGCTCGACCATACCCAAGCGGTCTTTCACATCGCCCATTGCTTCTTCCAAGATACACGCTCGTCCATCCAAAGAGGCAATCGCATCTCGCGACTTGCTTTGGCCAAGACCAACCTTCTTCCCACCTGCGGGTGGAAGTGGATCTCGCCCACGTTCCATAACCATAAGGTTTTCTTCAGACATTCCGGATGCTCCCACACTAGCGTCCTTGCTTGCCATTATTGCTCCTTGCTTGGCGCGATCCCTCGTAACCAAGCTCTGATACCACTTGTCACAGACCGAACTTTCTCGCTACGTCGAACCGTGCGGCACTTAGCTATCAAGCCCCCGCTTGTGCACTAAGTCAGCCTTCCTCTCGAGCTGGGCGATGTAGGAAGCTTTATTGGACAAAGTAGGACACACGAGTTTGGGAGAATGTATGCTTGTATTTCTTGGAGAATGCTTGTGTACAAGATTGCTTGAGTGCCTTAGCCAAGTGAGGCTTTGGCTATTTATACTTGTCCACCTCCTTAATGGACGGTGGAGTACATTTCATCCTACAGTCCCTATTCCGTCTCTAGAATTCTCTCCCACAATATCTAGATATTTACAAGGACTCTTTACCATTCTAGAACCTATCTAGAAGTATTCCTTATGTACAAGAAGAGTGTAGATTATTCTGGAGACATTGCACGTTCATCGCCTCATAAGCGTCCATTAGGCGTCTGCATGGCATTGCTTCCAAAATTAGCCTCCAAAATAAACAGTGCGGGACACCTTATATGGAAATACTTTGCCATTAATTTTGGAAAGTAATGATTCCCTAAAGGCACCCAATTTTTGTAGTGTAGTCGGATGCTAACTTACGTACCCAAATTCTTCGATACTACTGAAGTAAAATCTATTGCTAAAGAACATTTTTTTTCTCTTGGTTGAAGATAAACCTGTACACCTTGAGTAACCAAGAGCTAAACAAGATGTATAAAAGTTAACCCAAAATCGAATGACAAGCCGATTGAGAAATAGATAAGCGTAGCTTACATGAACAAAAAACCACCAAAGAATCAGTAGCTAATATCAAATCAACAATCCAAGCAGAAGCTAAAGAATATTTAATCAAGTTTCCTTGGCTCTTAATTTGCCTCGATCACTGGGGGAGGTAGTCTTGGTTCTTTCTTCTTCTTCTTCCAAGAAAACTCGAAGCAAAAAGTATTAAACTGAGGAATCAGGCGCAAAAGTTCGCTGCTACTTCGCGGCTAGAGGGTTCTTTTAATAACGTCAGCTCAGATCTAGAATGCTAGGGTAAATATGGGCACCAAACTTGATTAATGCTTTGGTTCAAATACGCTTTGATCAATCACAAGCCAATGTCTTGAAGAGTGTGTTGGCGGAGCTGTTACAGAAAGAACTACATATCTGATCCTCGAATTGTGCCTCCACCTATGCTATTGTTTGATATCCATTCATCTACAACGCCACGAATCACCGCCAATAACTACCCCAATCTCCGGTCAAACAGCCACCATCTAAAACAAATTTCGACATTGATTAGAAGGCAATTGAGTTTGGAATCAGATCTGAATGTACCCGGATCACAACCTAGATCTGCAACCAAAAGAAAGTCGTGCTTTTGACGAATAAATCTCCACCGGCGGCGGCTATGCCAGTGGAGGGGGTGGCGGTGATCGATGGTGGTTTGTTGAAGGAGGTGAAAGTGGACTGGTGATGATTGAAAGGGGCGGTGGTCTCGGTAAACGGGTATTGTCGAACAGAGAAACAGAGCAGAAAAAATGTCAGCTCAAAATAGAAATATGATCAAACATTTAGGAAGTGCATCACACCTTCGTTGCGTGACACATTATTACAACGCACCTAAACATATTAAAGTAGAATTTACAAAAACTACTAAACACAAAAGTGTCACTGAAGTTCTCTAACTCAAGTGACAAAAAAAATGGCTCTATAATTATAATCATTTGAGTTTGTTATAAGAATTAAGCATATTAATAGTCTAATACTTGGAAAAGAATTTAAAGCAACATACTTAACTTAGTAGTGTCTATAAAGGCATTTAAATATTATTTTCGATGCGGTCCTTACTCTTAAATTGACTTAATTTTGCAGAATTAATGAGGCATATATTAATATGCCTTTTTATAGTTTGAAAAATATTTCCAAACAATCTAAAAATCTACCAAATTAATATACTATATCTCTAGAACTTACTTTTGGCTTATGTGTCCTTAAAATCACTCTCTAGTGAGCTGATAAAAACACATTTTAAAAAAAAAAACAAAAAACATATGAAATTTAGAAGGAAAAAATGATGTTATAAATGAATTGAATTACTTATTTTTATAAGTTATAATAGTCATGGTAAAAAAGTAATTGCATAGTGGCTAGCTTTAAAAAATGAGTTATAGTCTAGCTTTTTTTAGACATGACCCTACTACCTATAATTTGAGTATATCTTTTATAAGATTTAGAAAGGAAAATCACATAAGGAATTCAGAGAAATACAAGTAATATACCTGTGTAATTCTACAAAACAAATGAAAAATGAATATCCTCCGGCATTTATTTTTTCTTAAGAACCTAACGACCAATAAAAAGGCTCTGGTTAATGAATAACAATAATTATTAATAAATCTTAGACTAATCAAAGGTATTAGAAATTAAATTTGACTACAAATATATTATAACTATGAATAATAATTGTTGTCTGAATTAATAAAAATTCGTAGATCCTAAATTCACAAATGAGATCTAGAAAGGAAAAAAATAAAAAGAATTGAGGTAACAATTTATAGTGAATTTATGAAAAATATTTTTTTCTCATTCAATTTATTGAAAAGTTATCTACATAATGTATAACTTTTATATACATACGTATATATAGACACACACACACACACACACACAAATAATAGGTTCTTTTGACAAAGAAAAACACTTAAAAGAACTTAAAGTTATGTACTTAACATATTAATGTCTCTAAAGGTCTTCGATTATTATTTTGGATGAGGTCCTTACTTTTAAATTAACTTCATTTTGCAGCAACAATGGAGGGTTATATTAACTAGAGCCTTGAGATGTGTTTAATAAAACTAAAATTTAAGTACTGAAAACTTAAGCGCTGAAGTTGTAAAACTTGAAAACTTTAAGCAACTAAAATTTTACTACGAAAAAATAAGTTAACATACATTTATCCACTTTACCAAAATTTTACATGTATGCATTTTTTTTTTGTTAGTCAAAACCATATATATTGGTTGTATTGGTGGTGGCAGCGACAAGTAGCTGTCATCGTAGCGGCTATAGTGTGATAGATATAAATATAGTTTTGGTAGACTTGCAGGAGGTGGCGGTGGCGACGGCGATGGTTTGGTGGAGATGGCGGCGTCCTCATGAGGGTGTTCATGTTGGTGGTGGCCATGGTGGTGTAGTGGCAGTGGCTAGGCCGTGGTAATTGTGGTGGTAGTGAGAAAGGAGCTTAGTGGTTGTGGTGATGGCTCTAGAGCAGTGGAGGTATTGCCAGCAAATTGATTCTAATGAATTTTGAAGTGCTACATGCGTAAGCGTTATTAAACTCACTTAATTAAGAATCACTAAACAGATTAAGTTTTTTAAGTGCTTAATTGCGTTAGTAAAATGGGCCGGGCTTGGGCCAGCCCAGCCCAAGCCCAACGGGCCTCCAGCAAAACGGGCAGGGGCCGAGCCAGTGGGGCTGCCAACCAGGCCGGGCCAGATGGAGGGGAAATCTGGGCTCAGTCCAAACCCTGGCCTTAGGCCCAATATCTAAGGCCGGGCCAGGGCCCAATTTTTTTTTTTTGCATTTTCTTGTTATTCAAATTAAAGGCTTTAATTACAGTAATTTCTTGTTATTATTTAAGCAAATTGTAATGTAGTACTATGACTAAGATTCTTGTTATTATGTAAGCAAATTGTTCTCTCTCTGTCTCTCTCTCTCTCTCTCATTTACATCTCTCAATTTTAAATTTCTTCTTTTATATACATGGGTGTCACCCCTTTGGTGTTCCTTGTTAATACATATAATTACTTACTAGAAAGAAGGTAGATCACTTGTGCACTCATGAATTGCCCTGTGATTGATTACCCACCTCTATTTTCTTTTTTCATTTTAGTTCGCTATTCAGTCATAACAAAAAAGAGAACACCAAAGGCTAGTACAAGTATGAGTCTAAGATTGCCTACCTTGCTTCTATTCCTCCATTTATTTATGTTTGGAATCAGGTGCGAAAGAAAAGTGTCAATGACGTGGGTAGAAAGAAAATGCATTGCATGCTTGTCTTAAATTTCTTACCCATTCGAAATAATTTTCTATTCTTAGTATACACTGCTTTTAGCGTTCATCTAATTGGGAATTTCTTGTTAAAGTTCATAGGTAAGATACCCAAGGAAATCGGGCCAGAATCGGGCCAAAAACGGGCCATTTTGGCCAGGGCCGGGCCCGTTTCTCAAATTATTTGGCCTGGCCCTGGCCCGAGCCCTAAGGGTTAGGGCCAGTCTGGGCCCAAAAAGGGCCGGGCCAGCCCGGAACGGGCCAGCCCAAGCCCTAAGTATATGGTTGTGATTGAGTAAAGTCGCTTCTTTGAGGTAAGGATTTTCTCACGCATCTATCCTATCTAAAATCTAAGTATTGATCTTTTCTTCAATCGATTTATTATTTGGAAGGGGTTCATTGGTGCTTTAGAACACTAAATGATTTCTTAATCATTTTGCTAAACTGATTATTGATTTTGATTCGTAATGTGTTGTTACTAATTTTGGAGTAAATTCAAGAGTCCATATCTTCTTTGTTCTTTGTCCAACTTTTGTGTTCTTACACTTTTTGAAAACCTCAAAGAGTCGACTATAGCTTTGTAGATTTGAGTTTTCCCAAAATATATCTGATTAATATTCAAAATTAGACCTAAACATTTTTACACTTATTTTTCTGTAAATTTAAGTTAGCCAAGTTCGATTTACTCTATCTGATTCATTTCTTATTACATTATAAAAACCTTGAAGAGTCTTCTTCAATTTTGTAGTTTAAGATATTATCAGAATCCTTCTGATTCTTAGTTGAAATTGAGTTTGAAAGTTATTGGTCAGTGTAGACTTTTCAGTTTTTGATAATGTAAATCTGCCCATTTCAATTTTCTCTATCTCCTTTATTTCTCGTTAATTTTTGATCATTCTAGACATTATGAAATCCTTAAAGAGTCCTCTCTAACTCTCTAGTTTTATGTATTATCAAAATCCTTCAAAAAAAATTTATCGAAATTAAGTTTAATAAGTTTTTGGTCAATATATAAATTGTTGTTTTGACACTTCAAATCAGCTTACTTTGACTTGCTCCATCTTATTAGTTTATATTGATCTTAGATATTATACAAACTGTAGCTGTAACATCCCGGAATTTTCCAGAACGTTAACGCTCAATCGATCAGTACACTAAGATAATACTATCTCAAACTCAACCAAATAATACCATCAATCTGTCAGAGCAACTATTCATCAATCATACTATACTCTCAATCAACTATCTTAATTAAAATACCAAGTCTAAGTCTAAGAAAATTTAAACAATAATATTTACCCACTCAGGGGTTCTAACTATCAATACTAAACTTAAATTTATATTCCTTAGCTAGCTCGGCTCTAATCCATGCTGAGGTAACTTACGGCTAATGCTGGCTATCACCTGCAGAAAGGAAGTCAAAGGAGAGTGAGCTTTCGAGAGCTCAGTAAGGTCGATCAAAGATTTAAAATAACAAAACGATTCGGACGAGTTTTCATATAAATTCAAACAAAACTTTTTCAGAGTATTTTCATTGAAATACATCATTTAGACAAAGATGAACAAAACGAACGATTTAACATTGAAGTCCAATAACATCTTTTTGAGAGGTTTTGCTTTCGATGAAATCACTACAATACGATATAAACATAGGGATGAGTATTTAACTCAATCCCTTAAATAATAGTCATTTGAAACACTTTGGGCATAATAAAGCATGAATGGATAGTATTCAAAACATTTCAAGTGAATTAAAACATAAACATGAAACATTGAACATGAGCAGTACAGAAGTAAAGCCACCCCGGCAGTGCTCGATCGCTTTACATATGCATATGTAACACTGACTAGTCCATCTAGGTACTAGTTAACCCATCCAACAGACCAACCTTATAACGCCAACAATACAGACCATCCTTATGGCTCCTAAGTTACTAACTCATGTCAACATCGAGAAATAATAAATAGAATTCAAAACATTTTATGATAATTGAATCGATAAAATAGATGAGAATAAAGAAATTACGAATTCCAAACGATCGCTTAAGGTTCAAGTTAGGCTTTCATGGACAATTTCAAGGAAACTGTTTTTATTTCAATCCTAGAAATCAACAATCAATATATTTTGTAAAACTGTTATTATAACCATTTGAAACAGAATAACGAAATGGGGTTCGGAGAGAAATCCTTACCTCGGTCCGAGCTAAGCAACGCTACCAAACCTCGATCAATAATCTCTGAATGAACCTAGATTTGGCAATCCATTGGTTAGAACAAAATCTATGCTACATTACTATAAACCTAATATCATAATACCCCCACGTTCTCACTTCTAATCCCGAAATCGATCAACTCAAAACGCGTCTCGCACGCGGCCAACCTAACCGAGAATCCTGTACGATACTTAACGCGTGTTGATATTCCAAAATTCAAAATAAATTACAACAAAACACTTTTATAGCTTAAAACATTATAAAAAGTCAAAATATGAATTTTCTGAATTTTTGAATATTTTCGAATTAAAATAATTTCCTTAAATACAATAAAACCCATAAATTGTAAAAATTACTTCCAATTGAAAAATAAGTCCAATAATTTTTATACAAACGTTAAAATATATATAAAAATTACAGAAATTGAAATCAGAATTTAAAAGACACTAAAACTATTTCTTTATTTTTCATTTTGCTAAATTCAATGTGATACTGAACATGATAACAAATCGACTCCAAAAATCATTAAATTTATACTGAGTCTTTATTATACTATATAAACACTACTATAATTTTCCCCATCTCATTTTCAGGGTTTAAAGGCTCTAAAATAATTTCCAAATCTAAAATTACAGAAAATACTAAAAATACATACAATTTCATAAAATTATAAACTTTTGCCAGAAATTCTAATATATCCTAAGGTATTACACTTTAAAATTTCATGTGCTAATGATAAGTATGCGCTAACATATACACATGCAAACTTAACATTAACCATATTTACACGCTCCGTTCTCTGCTTCTTCGTCTCCTCTTATGCACCCACTACCTTGCAAACCCATTACTTAGATACATGATTATACACCCTTGCATCACTCCAAATTGTACCGCATACACAGCATATACACACTGTAATATCTACTCTAACACCTTAGACCCATTTCGACTCATTCCCTCACAGAAACTCTCACACACATACCCACACAGTTTACATGCAAGCACAAAGGTGAAAAACACACACTCTCTCAATCGTACGCGCGTGCGCGCACACACACACACAGTACCCACTTATACCCATGGCATCCTCCCTTTCTTGCATACAACACACATACTCTCACGGAGACACACACACTCATGCACCATTTCACCCATTTCCATCTTCTTCCTTTCTATTCTCTGCACACTCACAAAACACACTTATACACATGCACGACCCCTCCTATACATTTCACACACCTATGCACCACACTACACATCACACACACTTAGCCCATTACATGCCACTGCATTATTTCGAGACTAAGCAGCAGTACAACACTTGATGCCAACAACCCAGCAGCAGTTCAGCTGCCTAGTAACGCTGGCATCCTTCATTATTCACTCACTAACTCAAACAACTCTCACTCGAACACCTCACATACCCACTGCCATGATCCCCCCCTTCTTTCTTTTCTTTTTACACCCACACCCAAATATACACAGCACATAAGCAACCACAAACACCACTGAATTCACACCAAAAAGGTACGGCCATGGCAGTGACTCGTCCCTGCACATATACACGGATCTGCAAACAACAAAACGCGTAGCACCTAAGCTCCCTACTCACACACCCCCTCATATACACCCATCCACGTTCAAGACACTCATATATACTGAAATTTCGCAGCCCTAAACCCAGAATCCTTCCAGTTCTCTCATGTCCCCCCATTAATCGAATTCTAAAACAGACTAAGGAAGGAAGCTAGAAGGAGACTTACCAGAAAAACTGAATCCCGATCGCCGAAAAACTCTTCCTTCGATCCCTTCTCTTCTCTCTCTCCCGGTATCTCTCTCTACCGCAAAAAGGTCTCCAACAAAGCCTTGGACGGCTGATCACTATTCTATAATCTATATATAATAACCCTAATTTGGAACATAACCAAAAGCCCCCTCAAATTTTTCTTTGGCCATTCTTATTTTTTACCTGAAGCCTTTTTCTTGTTAAAAAAAGGTCCACAATAATATTCATGATATGTTTTTCATGCTAGAAAAATTTTAAAATGTTTGCCACATGACCCTGCCTCACTATTTGTCACTAAAAGTCACTACTTAGTACATAAATGCCAAAAGAAATTTAATTGTCACCAAAAGTTGTTAGAAAAATATTGGCACTAAGAAAAATATATTTGTTGCTAATTTTTTTTTAAATAACTCCAAAAAAGGCATCGGGGTGTTACAGTAGCAAGTAATCTTCAACTTGTATGTTTTGAGTTATTGTTGAGCCTTGAAGAGTGTGTTGGGTTTTGTGGCTAGGTCTAATCGTATATGAGACTCGTTTTGGTTTGCATTATCTTGAGAGTTGATGTGAACACTATTGGGTAGTTGTTATTCAGTTTATAACATTGTAGCATATATTGTAATCTAATAAATGATTTGCCCATTTTAGGTTAATTCAAAAGATTTTTGGTTGAGGTTGCTTAGTTTAGCTTAACTTAACTTCGGACAGAAGTAAAATATTCTATTCTCCCATTTCATCAGATTGACCTTGACCTTGTATGTTTTATTTTATATTGTTATCAAATTTCATTAAACTCCAAATTTTTTTTAATTGTCATAAAAATATTTTTGCGTTGCCCATGAAACCCCATCTTGAAGCTAGCTTGAAGCGATCGTTTGAAACTCTCATTAATGCTCATATGTTTTGTTGACTCGAGATTATACAACATGTTGAATTATGTGTATTTCTTCTGAATATTAACATGAGATAGTAATTTTGAGGCGTTATAAAGATGGTCTATTTTTTTGGTGTTATATGTAACATCTCGGAATTTCCAAAATGTTAACACTCACTCGATCAATTACGCTAAGACAATAATACCCTCAATTTCTACCAATATAGCACCATCAGTCCGTCCGAGCAACTAAAAAATCGAATAATACAATACTCTAAATGTACTGTCACAATTGAAACATCAATTCTAAGTCAAAAATTTTAAACAGCAATACTATCCCACGTAGGGGTTCTAATGATCAAGACCAAAACTGCAATTCTCTTTCCCTCGTTCAGATCTAATCCATACTTAATGCAATCTATTATTGGTTATTATCTGCAGAGGGGAACAGAAAAAGGGAGTGAGCTTTTGGGAGCTCACTAAGGTTGCTCAAAATTCATAAGAGGGAATGAGAGTACAATAATTATCAGATCACTTAAAATGATAAGGAAGAGATTTAACTCAATCCCTTGAACCAAAACAGATACAATTAACAACATTACACTGAAACGATGCAGATGATATTGAACATGAGTAAATTTACAAAGCCACACAAGCAGTGCAGGGAAACACTTAGCAACGTCACACAGGCAGTGCCGGGTAATCATTTAGCAAAGCCACAATTGCGATTATCACTAACACTGTGGTTACATGTGCATATGAACACTAGCTAGACCCTTAAGGTACTAGCATCACCCGACAACAACAGACAATCCTTATATCACTCCTGATATAGACCATCCTTATAACTCCTCAATACACTAATTCATGTCAATATGCAGAATGCAATAGTCGATAATAATATGAATAAATCGATGCACAATGAGTAACAAATTTTGAGCATCGATAAGGATTTACAATTTCGAGCATCGATAAGGCTCAAAACAGGGTATTAAGGGCAATCAATGCAATTTCATAACAATGCAAAATGGTAGAAGGTGAACTAAGATTCAGACTTATATCCTTCTACCACACAAGCTTAATGGTCTTGTAACCTTTAACAGTTCTAAATTGAAAGTAGATCTCTGTAACTTTTTCTCCTTTTACTTTTGATCTAGACTCTTAACTGACCCAAGGTAACATCCGATTCTATAAACCTTGACCTTACGTAAAATAGTTATGTTGATAGTTTGTCCAAATAAAAAATATATGGTGAGCCACAGAGAGAGAGAGAGAGAGTGTAATTCACAAAAGAGTGAGCAAATTAGCCATAATATTTGGTCCACTTACTTTAAAGTTTTTGTTAACAAAAATTATAGAGAATCTTTGATGCTTTTTGATCACCTTCTCACATTAAACTATATTTAGTACTTTTCTCCAAATGCTTGACATAGTGTTTTTTTTAAAGAGTAGAAATATATACCATTTAAAAAGTAGTATGAGATCGATAACCCTTATCTCCTAAGCTAACAAGTAGTACACCACGCATATATCTACACTATCAGATGCTGACCACTATCAAGCCAAGTTACACATGCTTGACATAGTTTTGAATAAATGTTTTCACATTCTTTTCCAAACAGGAACTGATTTTGCTAATTTTTTTTAAACTGTATCTGTTATAATCTAAAAGCCGTTTTTGAGAATCAATTCGCAAACGAACTCTTAATTATTTTTTAGCTTCCAAAAGCTAATTCAATAAGTTTTATATGTTTGACAACCAACTATCAATTTGATTTCATCCAGATTAAATTAAGTTTGACCATTTCAGAATCATTTCAAACTGGCTTTTTGTATGTTCCTAAACTTAATGCACTGTTCAGATTTATGAACAAAGTTAAGCTAGAGGTGTCAAATGGGCCGGGCTTGGGCCGACCCAGCCCAAGCCCAACGGGCCTCTAGCAAAACGAGCTGGGGTCGGGCCAGATTGGGGGGAAATCTGGGCCCAGTCCAAGCCCTCGCTCTAGGCCCAACATCTAGGGCCGGGCTTGAGCTGGGCCCGGGCCCTTTTTTTTTTTTGCATTTTCTTGTTATTCAAAGTAAAGGCTTTAATTACGGTAATTTCTTGTTATTATTTAAGCAAATTGTAATGTAGTACTACGACTAAGATTCTTGTTATTATGTAAGCAAATTGCTCTCTCTTTGTTTCTCATTTACATCTCTCAATTTTAAATTTCTTCTTTCATATACTCTAGGCATGTCCAATATTCACAATTTATCGAACCTAATATTTATCCTTTTATTTCATTATAAGTCATATACATTGAAGATAAATGTGTTCATTGTGAATAACAAATTCAGCGAGACCGTCTCTTTGCTCTCGCTGATTATAAACAAATAACTTACCGTCAAAAGATAACTGTGTTTGGGTAGGTTCGACGTGGCCTTGTCGAGGTGCACACTTAGGGTAATGCCTGTTAAGATGTCCATTACCACTACCAGACGAAAATAATTTAGGACAGTACTTACATCGAGCTTTTCGGATGCCGTCCACCATAACTTCATCAAAATGATTCCAACACTCGGCTTTTGTTTTCCCCTTTTGGACTTCTGGCTCATTACCGGAGGCATTGCTCGGCCCTTCTTCATCATGACCACGCATCTAGTTAAGATTATGCCACGGAGTAGTAGCTTCGCCAACCGAGCTGCGTCCTTGACTATAATGCGAGGGGTCTTGATCAAACGTGTATTCAAGATCTGAAATGTTTTGATTGAACTCCCAATTGGCTTGGGTATCTATCATACAGCATGTACTCATTCGTCCAGGAACGAATGGTTGTGGTGGTGCTTGGATTGGTGTTTGTGATGGCCGTGGTGCTGGCGCTCGTGCTGGTGGTGGTGCTTGTGATGATGATGATGTTTTTCGTGATGATGATCTACGCTTCAGTTTCTTCAGTAATCCAGCCATATTTGACGCTAAACTTTTTTACTAGATTGGAAAATAAAATTAGTAAGAGTAACTAAATACACAAGTATAAGAGCAGTAATTAGTAATTAGAAATAACAATTAAAAGAACTAAAGAGTAACAAATGAATCACTGAGGGTAATTCAAAATTGGAGAGAGTTAGTAATTAAAAAGAATTTAGTAATAGTAATTGATAAATATAAATTCACTAATTACTAATTACTAGACAAAAGAATTAGAGAGTAACAAATTAATAAGAGGAGTGGTTAGTAATTAGAAATTAGCAAGAGTAGTAATTATTAAACAAGAGTAATAATTAGCAAGAGTACTAATTAGTAGATAAGAGTAGTAATTAGCAAGAGTAGCAATTGGAGAGGGAAATAGTAGTAAAGCTTGTAGAAATGTAGAATGTTTATATAAGAGAGAGTAAGAAGATTGTTGTGAAAAATTAGAGAGAAATGACGTAAATTTATAGATTTTTGAAACTTCACAAAAGACCAAAATACTCCTAAAAACTATCCGTTTATTGTTGTTGGGGAGGGTAGGAGTGTAAAAACCTTAAAAGAGTTGAAAAACTTAAGTTGGACCAAAATACCCCCAATACAAGCCATTTTTTTGCTGTTGGGGGGGGGGGGGTAAAAGTAGAATTTTAGGGAAAAAGGGGAATAAAACCATTGTGGGGAAAGGGGGAAAAGCTGATTTTGAAAAGGGTAGGACCGGGCCAGATCCGGACTTCAGTTCGGGCCGGGCCTAACTAGGGCTTTTTTCGGGTGGCCCATGCTTTTTTCTTGGATTTTCTGGTCTGGTCCAAACCCAGGCCCTAAGTCTTAATATCGGGGGCCGCAACTGTTCATCCATAGGGCTGGGCTTGCCCGACCAGAAATGGGCTGGGTCGGGCCAGCCCGCGGGCCGCCTGGCCCTTTTGACAACTCTAAGTTAAGCTGCTGTTAGGTGCTCGTATTGATCCTTTGCCCATCAATCCTGACAGTAGGTTCATATATTCAACAATTAAATTTCAAATGCCAATCTTTACGACATTGGGAGTTCAAAAGTCAACTGAGATGCAAGTTTAGTTCCTCAAAAGTGCAATGATTCTCACAGCAAGATTGCCGTGGCTACTATGATCAAAATTTCCCACCAAAGGCTACTTTGCTCCACATCCAATGTTTTTTAGTGACCATTGCACCTTGCTCATGAGACATGCGCATATCCCGATAGAAAAATATAGGTGGTACGCTTAAGCTTCATCTGTTACAAAGCTAGATTGAAAACAACGACCCACTTAGAGCCCTCTCCCTTGTGGCTGAATTTGGATTGGATTCCATCTCGGAACCTTTGATGGTCTCACATTTTAAAATACAATACAATTGACACCAGCGATATTTGTGTAATTATACTTTGCATTCTGCACATTAAGACACGAAGAAAGACAAATCTCTTCAAAATTAAATTAGTAACGCTATTCAAATGAGAGACGATGGTAGAACGAGTTTCTATCTGCGCCCTATCTAAGTGCCAACTGCCAAGTCTCCATTTTATGAACCTGACCGGACCATCCAAAACTTTAAGGAAGATGACAGACATATTGAGCCAGTTTAATTGGCAGGATTAGAGATGCCCGGCCCAAATCTGACCCGAAGTTGTATCCAATCATATTTTAACACGATATCATCTTGTGGTCCCCACCAAGTCATACACAGTCCTTACAGAAGAAAGCGTAGCAAGTATACACACACGTAGAGATGTCAAAAGGGTCGGGCTACTAGCAGTCCGGCCCAACCCGGCCCGGCCCGACCCGGCCCTAAAACTGCTTGGGCTGGCCCGACCCTAAATGGTGAACAGTGCGGCCCTGGTCCATAGGGCCAAGGGCTAGGGCCAGGCCCGACCCCAGCCCGGTTTCTGGCCCTCTTTCTGTGTCACGCCCCCGACTCGGAGGCGAACGTTCATATACTATTTTCAAATATTCCTTAGGAGAAATAGTGTAACATCCCGAAATTTTCTGGAACGTTAACACTCACTCGATCATTTACACTGCGACAATAATATCCTCAAACTCAACCTAATTACAACCACCAGTCAGTCAGAGCAACTATTCGTCAATCAAACTATACTCTCAAACAACTATCATAATTGAAATACCAAGTCTAAGTCTAAGAAAATTTAAGCAATAATATTAATTTACCCACGTAGGGGTTCTAACTATCAATACTAAACTTAAATTTAAATTCATTAGCTAGCTTGGCTCTAATCCATGCTCAGGTAATCTATGGCTAATGCTACCTGCAGAAAGGAAGGTAAAGGAGAATGAGCTTTCGATGAAATCACTACAATACGATATAAACATAGGGATGAGTATTTAACTCACTCCCTTAAATAATAGTCATTTGAAACACTTTGGGCATAATAAAATATGAATGGATAATATTCAAAACATTTCAAGTGAAATAAAACATAAACATGAAACATTGAACATGAGCAGTACAGAAGCAAAGCCACCCCGGCAGTGCTCGATTGCTTTACATATGCATATATAACACTGACTAGTCCATCTTGGTACTAGTTAAACCCATCCAACAGACCATCCTTATAACGCCAACAATACAGACCATCCTTATGGCTCCCAAGTTACTAACTCATGTCAACATTGAGAAGGATTAAACTATAATTGAAAATGCTTTTCGATTATCGAATTCAATAAACAGAGGAGCAAGAAAGGAGATAGTACAACTCAAAATATGTATTTTATGATGGTCAGATCAATAAACATACGAGAATGAAACATGAATTCCAAACGATCGCTATCAGGCTCAAATTAGGGTTTCATGGACAGTTTCAAAAACATTTTTTATACCAAACATAAAATCGAATCAATGTAGTTTGTAAGACTATTCTATAAGCATTTGAAAAACAGAGTAACGAAATAGGGTTCAGACAGAAAATCCTTACCTCGGTCCAAGCTATGCAACGCTACCAAATCTCGATCAAAAATCTCCGAATGAACCTAGATTGACAATTTATTTGTTAGAACATAATCTATGTCTAATATACTATAACCTAATATCCACTACCCAAACGATGCTCACTTCTAACTCCGAAATCGCTCCACCCAAAGAGCGCCTCACACGTGGCTAACCTAACCGAAATCCCTATACACTCTTTAAATGTGTAATGATACTCCAAATGCACATTAAATTATAATAAAACACCTTTATGGCTTAAAACATTATAAAAGTCAAAATATGAATTTTCTGATATTTTGAATATTTTTGAATTAAAATAATTTCTTTAAATGCAATAAAAACCCATAAATTCCCAAAATTACTTCCAATTGCAAACTAAGTCCCATATTTTTTGTAATAGCTTTAAAATATGTATAAAAATTATATAAATTTAAATCAGAAATTAAAAAGCATTAAACCTATTTTTCAATTATTCATTTTGCAAAAACCAATGCGATACGGAAATTATAGTAAATCAACTCTAAAATTGATGAAACTGAAACTGAGTTGTCTTTGTGATACAAAAACATTACTGAAATTTTCCCAGAATATTTTCGTTAGTTTAAAGGCTCTAAAAGAATTTTACAATCTAAAGTTTTTAGAAAATATTACAAATACATATGATTTCAGAAAATTATAAAACTTTACCAGAAATTGTATTATAATGTAAGGTACTATAGTCTATAATTTCTTGTGCTAATGATAAGCGTACACTAACATATGCACGTGCCGAATTTAACGTCAACATGTTACTCGATTCGTACATCCCTTTTTCTTCTTTCCTTCTAGCCATACTCAGAACACACACTCTTACACCACGGTTGTTCACTCCTCTCTTTAGAAACTACACATACACATATACACTTACACTTTCATCCCTTCATTCACTCTAATAGAATCAAAATACTATCTCATCTCCCACAATTACTCACATTCAACCATTTACTTCACAGGACTACTCCAACACTCAAACATTAATACACAGTGCACTATTTCAGCTACTGCCGTGTATTCTTGTCCAATAGATCCACTAACTCCCTTCTTGTTGTTAAGCCACTCAATGCTACACAAATACACCATATAGATACTATAAACACCACACCCATTACAGCTACTGCCTAGTAGCTCCCTTTCTTGGAAAATTTACTCACACACATGCACCTCACCACTCACCCACGCACACACAACACATGCATTCACCCAGTCTGCCCCCTTGGCTGACTTACATGCACACAAATTACATTCACACAGCACAACTCACACACAAACTCACACTTGTATACCTATTATACACACACATATATGAACAAACACATGTACACTTACACAGACTCACGCATGCAACACACACACACACACACACTAGCTGCGTTGGCAGCTTCATTTCCTCACAAGCACACAGATACACACACACACGCGCACATCTGTTACATGTACACCATTTTCACACAACAAAACACACACACCTTGCACCTTACACCCACTGTCGTAGCCTTTATTTCCATCAAACCCACTCACATATACATCCAAACATATACATAAATACACATATCTCACCACAGACACACACTACACTCATCTTGTACCCACAAACACCACTGAACTCACACCAAACACGGTTATGGAAGCCTTGAACCCATTCCATCAACAACACATTACACTGTAAATTGCAACTACGGCAGCCCATTTTCTCTCTTACACTGCATTCCCACGTGCCCAAAGCTTTTCTCTTCCTATCCGCAGCCATGGCTGCCATGGCCACAAACCCACAGGCCGTAAAACAGCCCCTTATTCTTTCACCAACCACTCACGGCACACGGCATACACAAAAACAAGGCCACAACGTGCCCACATACAGTAAACCCACACCATCTTCAAAACCCATTTTCTCTCCCTCCACTCGCCGTTCAATAAATAAAAAACAAAGCAAACAACAGACCAATTCACCCACTATCCCTCGCCTTAACTAATGGCGACCACCTAGAACTCCAGGTTGAGATGCACCAGCACCATTAACCCGCTGTACTATATTGGTGCTGCAAGCACCATCCACCTCGCCACTGCAA
Organism: Escallonia herrerae; assembly: GCA_033070095.1. Lineage (NCBI taxonomy): Eukaryota > Viridiplantae > Streptophyta > Magnoliopsida > Escalloniales > Escalloniaceae > Escallonia > Escallonia herrerae. The sequence continues at coordinate 271,834 of JAVXUP010000443.1, read as the reverse complement.
GCCATCTACACCACCATCACCTCGCTGCCGCAAACCATATAGACCACCCTATACATCACTTGCTGCCTTACAAGCAATCCCACGGCCACACCCATTCTCTGTACACACAGTATGCTCTCTAAATGGTTCACTCTCAAACACCTCACACACAGCTTACACACACACTCTCACAATGAACATCTCAGCCCCGCAATACACTAAATTTCATGAATTAAATCGAGGAACATAGTTTGGATATTTACCGATATTTGTTCGTTGCTTCTAGCTGGATTTGCACTTCGATCACGGATTTTCCTGTCGCCGAAATTTCTGTTGGCCCTTTCTCAGCCTCTCTCTCTCTCTCTGCTGATCCTTTCTCTATACCTCTCTGTATCTCTTTATTTCACTTGATCGTAAAACCAGAGAACCGGGTGTGGGGAAGGGAACGGCTGATGTATAGTATACGACTATACATACATGTAAAACCCTAAAAAGACAATTACCAAAAAGAACCCCTAAAGTTTCGTTAGTTATTAAAAGATGCACCCACAACTTGTTATTATTACGAAATAGTCCAAAATAAATTATTTACTATAGTTTAGGTGCTTAAACAATTTTAATGGTTTGGTTAGATAACCTGCTATACTAAGTGTCGCTAAAAATATATCGATGGTAACTAAATGTTCGTAGCTAAAAACATATATCCGCCGCTAAAATTTCTAATTAGGTCCGAAAAATATTAGAGTGTTACAAATAGATACCCAAAATATTTTGAAAAAACATAACCTCAAGAGGTAATCAGAGTTCTAAATCAAAGGAATTCACATTCAACATCAATAACTAATAATTGCAGCGGAAGTCTGATAACAACAATCACTTCCCAAACATAGGGGTTCTCAAAAGCTACTTATCCAAACTATTACAAAACTCTTATTCTTAAGTCACTAAAAAAAATTATGAGCTAGAATACATCTCAAAGCTCATACAAAAAGCTACTAACTCCTCTAGGTTGTCTCAGCTTAATTACCTGAAATGGGAGGAGAAAGGGGGTGAGTACAAAGCCCAATAAAGATCACACGCACACCCCCACGGAGTACGAGGCAGATATCCAATAACATATAGTTGAGTCCAAAAAAGGCATATGAAAATGGAAGTGCGAAGACGATAGATAATCTTAGCACGACAAATAAACTCATTTCGGGATTTCCAACCCAACCCATCAAAGATCAAATCAAAGTCAAGGAACACATTTGAATTATCGAACTAATAATCAAATATGATACAATCACATCATACGTGACTGTAAAGCACGTTAACCGAAGCACATGAATGTTCTAAGTTCAAAGTTGCATACCGATAGTAATTGCCATATCATGTTATGGCACCACGTTAACCTAAGCACGTGAAGGTTCTAAAATATTAGTTCAATTCAAAAAAGTCAAACGGACATCAAAGTATCTGACGGATACACCAGTCGTAAAAGTATCAAAACTTGCATTCCAATAAGGACTACTTAATGATTTCAGAAACTATTTGATATTAGACTCGAATCGAAGAGGACGAAGAGACGAGTTTAACCAAAGTTAAATTGCTTGAATCCGAGTTTGTATGCGCAAGGAATCATGGAATAATAAAATATGGAGTCAGAGGACATCACATACAAGACCATTGAAGGATAGACACATGGCAGTCTACTAACATATGAGTTACACCCCTGAATCTAGGAAGAATTGAAAATACTATTGCTATGACAAGGAAAAATTTCATGCATGGATGTAAACACATGCATGTTTCATGGCTTGCCACAAGAACCAAATGACAAAATGGTGTGCTACTGCATGAAGCAAAGGACACGGAATATAGAGGTTAGTCTATGCGTGCAGGAGTGCATGTCAGAAGGGTCCGCAATGCACCGTGGTTGAAATTCCGCGCAAACACAAACAAAATCTTTCATGTGTACGGCAGGTTTTGCCGATAAGAATTAAGATTGTATATGGCACTAAATATAATCGATAATGGCAAAACAAAAATTTCGAAAGTTAATGAATCAATAAAGTATTGACCAACCAAAGGCTAACAAAACGACATCAACGATCAGAGGTGAAATCCTTATAAGAAAGGGTATTATGAGTGTAACCCTTACCTCAATTCACGTTACAAGATTCGCAAGTTGCGTAACCTTTTCGAAAATATGAAACCTAATTAATAAAATCAATCGCTAAGATTAAAATCTTCAAATCAATTGTATTTTGATTATGGTTTAGGATCGATCACTTACCAATTGTGAGTAGAATGTTGAAATCTTCAAACCCTAATTTTCTCTTTCTTCTCCTCTCTCTGAAAGACCAGACTCAATTTATCGATAAAACACAAATTAACCATTTTTTTTATTTCTCTAACATTGGTAAACTACTCAAAAAACCTCTAAAATTATATTAATTATTCAAAAGTATTCTAAAATATTTTTAAAACTACAAAGTAGGTCAAAAATTAAAATACGTAGCTACATATTATTTGAGGTATTACATTTTGGCCCTCTTTTCGGCCCTCTTTTTGGCCCTATTCTAGCCCGGCCCTTTGGCCTAAATTTGGCTCTAAACTATTTTGAGTCACTTTTTTTTCTTTCCCCTTCTTTCTCATGCCTCACTCTTTCTCTCTACCTCATATTTTTTTTCTTTTTATTTAACTTTTTGGACATGCACATTTCTTTTCAACTCATGATGATAGTTTCTACTTCTTTATCAAATTTTACTTGCAATTCTCTTATGTACTAGTTTCATGGAATTATGAAGAGAATATATCTTTCTTTGTCTAGGAACTAGAAACAACACAATTTAGGCAATAGAAATGGGGAATAACTCTAGAAAGTACAGAAAAGTTCATAATAAAAGTGGTCTAATGATGCATGCTTCTAATGAGATACCTAATACTACATAAAATGCAAAGCTAGAGGTACGTTTGAATGAAATTTTTAGAAATATCATTGGAAAAAGTTTTGTAACCTTGTAGGTATCCATTGTTGAGTTTAGATAACAAAAAGCAATGGTATGAAATTACGTGAAATTGTTAAGAGAAAATGCAAAAATGTTTGATAAGAGAAAGTAGGAGCGAATTTATTAGATGAAAATGCTTAACTAATCACCTGCTAATCATTCTTGTTTTTCCAAAATTACAAGCAGTCGATCCCAAGCCCGCATAAAAGGAGGAGGGTCTATCCAAAAATTTATTTCATGTGTTAATATTTTTATAACACAAAATAAGAATATAAAAAAGGGCCTGGGCCGCCCCTAAAATTAGGGCTTAGGGCTTGGGCTTGGACAGGGCTTGGATTTCCCAACTTTTGGCCTTAACTCGGCTCGGTTTCTCAGGCCTGAAGTCCTGTTTGGCCTGGCCCATTTTCTGGCCAAAACAGGGTCGGGCTGGACAGGCCCAAGCCCGGCCCTTTGACATCTCTAGGTGTCACACTGCACACCTAGAGATGTCAAAAAGGCCGGGCCGCCGGCCTGCCCTAAATGATGAACAGTGTAGCCCTGGTCCATAGGGCCAGGGCTCAAAATTTCCAAAAAAGCCCGACCCGGCCCTGCCCTTAAGAGGCCCGGGTCAGGCCCGACCCTGGCCCAGTTTCTGGCCCCCTTTTCAGCCCTCTTTCTGGCACTATTCTGGCCCGGCCCTTTGGCCTTAATTCTGGCCCTAAACCATTTTGAGTCACTTTTTTTTCTTTCCCCTTCTTTCCATGCCTCACTCTTTCTCTCTACCTCATATTTGTTTTTATTTAACTTTTTGGACATGCACATTTATTTTTAGCTCATGATGATTGTTTCTACTTCTTTATCAAATTTTACTTACAATCCTCTTCTGTACTAATTTCATGGAGTTATGATGAGAAAATATATCTTTGTTTGTCTAGGAACTAGAAACAACACAATTTAGGCAATAGAAATGGAGAATAACTCTAGAAATTACAGAACAGTTTATAGTAAAAGTGGTCTAATGATGCATGTTTCTGATGAGATACCAAATACTACATAAAATGCAAAGTTAGAGGTATGTTTGAGTGAAATTTTTAGAAATACCATTGAAAAATGTTTTGTAACCTTGTAGGTATCCATTGTTGAGTTTAGATAACAAAAAGCAGTGGTATGAAATTAAGTGGAATTATTAAGAGAAAATGCAAAATGTTTGATAAGAGAAAGTAGGAACAGGTGGATTAGATGAAAATGCTTAACTAATCAAAGCTAATCATTCTTGTTTTTGTAAAATTACAAGCAATCGGTCCCAAGCCTGCATAAAAGGAGGAGGGTCTATCCAAAAATTTATTTCATGTGTTAATAGTTTTTACAACACAAAATATGAATATAAAAAAGGGCCCAGGCTTGGCCCTATGATTAGGGCCCAGGCTTGGGCTTGGACAGGGCTTGGATTTCCCAACTTTTGGCCCTGGTCGGTTTTTAAGGCGCGGCCCATTTTCTGGCCCTCTGGGCCTCGGCTGGGCCGGCCTAAGCCCGGCCCTTTGACACCTCTAAGCACACCATGAGCGGAGGGAGAAAGAGGTGGAGCACGACGATGTTCTGGAAGAAGACATGATACCCAACAATGTAGTCTCTGCCACTGCCGCCGCCGCCGCCGCCACCCACCTCCGTCATGGTGGGCCCCAACAATGTTAGTTCTAAGTACACTGGGAGTTTTGGACTGAATTGCATGACTTACAATTTATGTGTTCTTTACGAGTTCCTACTTTCGAATTTGGACATCTAAAGATTTACATAAACTCGATAGTGATATACTGATTTTAAATACGGATTTGACAACATAAAGTAGGATCGAGTAATATACTTGGTTTGGGTAAAAGGGAATATTTCACATGGTTTGTTGGGCATGTATTTCTATGCTATTGTTATGGTGAGAAGTTTCATTGCAATGCGAGACAATTAGGAAGCTAATTGTGAAGGTCGTTTTACCATTTGTATGTAGTTTTGCGTAGATTTACTTTTCTAGCCAGCTCTTTTTGTGATTAAATTCAAGAAAAATGTAGTCTCGTGTTCTTAATTCTTGACCTTTTTGGGCCTTCTTTTCATTATTGCACTGTCAACTCAGACTACTGATGCAAGAGTTGGTTAATATTGCACCTGACCTTCAAATGCCTTTCTCTCATCTTCTTTTAAGTTGGTGTCACCTCCAACTTTCGATTCAAAAGCTATCTCAAGTCTTTAAGTTTCTCAATAACAGAGAACATGTGGTTTGTTAAAATTGCAGATACCGTTGGGATGTAGTCAATCATTCCCAATGCAGGTATCTAGAGGGGCGATTCCTTCCAAACATAAAACGTAAAAAGCATCTTACAGTCTTTTTAAACTTGATTCCTGTCATGCGAACATAAAACCACTTATGCCTATTTTTTTATTTCCGATTGCATCTTAACTCTAACTATATCTTTGACATAGAAACTATATGTGAGGGACCTCTTTGGCCAGTTAGTTTTGAAATTTCAATCTGGAACGTAGTTCTTTTCAAATATAAGCCGTATTTTCTGATACTGGCTGGCCCATCTAAGCGGCGATTATCTATACTACTTATAATGAGAAGACATTTTTTGGTGTCCTACCCTTTTGGTGTTACATTGAAAGTGAATAAGGTGCTGACAAGTGTCCATTTTGAGGAGAAAAAAGTAAATTAATTATTTCCCACTCACCATATTTTCAGTTACCTAAAAACTCTCCCACTTCCTCAGATTACGTAACTGCAATTTTCTGCATCTCTATCATCTCCATTGAGAAGCTCCAACCTGCAGAGAAATTTTTTTTCAAAGTTCTGCATTTCTTTTTCAATTAAGTGGTAAGCTGTATTCTTTTTCAATTAAGTGGTCAGCTGTATTATTATGTTCTGCATTTCTTTTTCCATTCCGCCCTTCTCATTTCAGTTCTTTGCATTTCCTCTGAACAAATCAGTCTGTAGACAACAGAGACAACTGCCAAATTCCACTTCCATCGGCTCCAATTATCAAAGGTACTTCTTTTTTCCCAATTCGTATTTCTCTTTGCCGGCCACTAATCGGCTGTCGTTGTTGTTGGAAATGGTTGCTGGGAAGTTGGATTACAGTGACTAATTCGTCGATTGCCGTTGTGCTGCCTCCAATTTGTTGTCGATTGCCGACCGGTGTGGTCGTCTGATGTCGGCGGTGTGGTGGTCGGGTGCAGGGAAAATGGTTGATGCGGTGCTGGGTCATGGACTCATGGTAGTTCAGTCATCGTGGTGGCTGCGCGGTGGTGTTAGATCAGCCGCGGTGGTCGTTAGTTACAGCGATGTCGGCGGTGTGGCGATCGGTTGCAGGGAACATGGGTGAGGCGGTGCTGGGTCTTGGAAGATCGGCCGCGGTGGTGTCTGTTCAAAGTTTACGGCGGTGCTCGGTCGTGGTAGATCGGCATCGGTGGTGCTCGGTCGCCGGCGGTTCTCGATCGTCGGTGTAGTTGGTCGCCGGTTACGGTGTGTTGCGCGACGGCCGAATGGTGGCTGTTCGGAGATTTTGGGATGGGTGGTCGGTTGCGTGCGATGCCGGCGACGCTGCCAGAGATTGTTGTCGACGTTGTCGCCGGAGGTGCAGATGGTGTCGCCGGAGGTGTTGACGGCGGTCGGCGGTGTGTGACAGCAGCCCAATGTGAACTGCATTTGTACAACATACAGAGTTATTTGTACAACATGCAAAGTTTTTTTGTACATGATTGTAATATTATTTGCACTTTAAATAACAAGATGATTGTAATATCATTTGCATCTTTAAATTATGTTTTTTTTTTGTAGTACCTATTATTTGACTCATATATGATACAACTTCAATATTGTGGTTTTATTTGAATCTTGAATTTTTAATATTTAATTGTAGTTTTTTTTTACCCATGCAACTTCAACATTAATTAATTTTAGGTTTTATTCTATAATTTAAATACTTATACATGATATTCAATTTTAAATTATGTTTTTTTTTGTAGTACCTATTATTTGACTCATATATGATGCAACTTCAATATTGTGGTTTTATTTGAATCTTCAATTTTTAATATTTAATTGTAGTTTTTTTTTACCCATGCAACTTCAACATTAATTAATTTTTGGTTTGATTCTATAATTTAAATACTTATACATGATATTCAATTTTAACCATACTAAAAGATATATTAGAAGTTAATTTTGTGGTTCTCAAAGTTATAGTTAACCTATACTTAACTTTATCCGTACTCATCTATACTTAATTTTATCCGTACTCAAACTTGACTTAAAGTTAATTTAATGTAATTTTTTTTTACTCATACTAGAACTGATAATATTCAAATTCAATTTTCAACATATACTACCTCTAATTGTTTCGTTTCTTACAAGTCGATCTAGGATATAATAACAAATGAAGTTAATATTTATAATATTTTTTGGTTCTCTAAGATAAAATAAAGTATCATTTAGGGTAAAATTTATCGAATAAAGTTATAATTTATCTATACTTAATTTTATCCGTACTCAAAGTTGACGTAAAGCTAATTTAATGTAATTCTTTTTTTATTCATACTAGAACTGATAATATTCAAATTCAAGTCGATTTAGGATATAATAACAAATGAAGTTAATATTTATAATATTTTTTAGTTCTCTAAGATAAAATAAAGTATCATTTAAGATAAAATTTATCGAAGAAAAGTCTTTATATGAAAACGAAAGTCTTTATAGAATAAAAAAAAAGTAAGAAAATACCTTTTAGCAAAGAAAGGAACAATTATGTTGCAAAACTTATAACATTTGAAGCTAATTCTCTAAAAAAATTATATCAAATTTGAAAGCTAATTGTCTAAAAACAAAAACCCTTCTGAAAATAAAACCAATTTTTTTAATTAACACCCTTAGCGACAATATAATTATTTTACAAGACGTAATGAAGAAGAAACATAGTCTAATTTGTTTTTTTTCACCTAATCTTTAGTGTTTCTTATTTCAAAATCTTTAGGTTTAATATGTGATAAAGTTGAGAATGACGCACGTCTTCTGTATCAGCAGGAGTTTCTCAACTCTATTACACCCGATGGTTTACCCCCACATGTTCTGAGATTCTCAAAAAGGGTCTCCTGTTATGTTGCTAAGGAATATTGATCAAAAGATTGGTTTATGCAACGGTACAAGGCTGTTGTGTCGTGACCTTCATGACACTTATATAGATGTTGAAGTTATGACGGGACAACATAAGGGCACAAGGGCATTCTTGCCTAAAATAAAATTGAGAATAACTGATAGCGCAAATCTTCCATTTGAGATGGTTCGTTACCAGTTTCCAGTGCGCCTCAGTTTTGCTTTCACAATCAAGAAAGCACAGGGACGAACAATACCGAATGTGGGGATCTACCTTCCAGATCATGTTTTCAGTCATGGGCAACTATATGTGGCATTGTCCAGAGGAACATCAAAAGAAGCGACAAAGATATTGGTTAAGAAAGGAAGGATTGACAACATGAATGCAGTATACACAAGAAATGTTGTTTATAAAGAAGTGTTACAAGCATCACATTCATGAGTAAGGACCCATGTAATATTCATTGTACTTTTACTTCCACCTATTACACACATATTATAGTTTCCAAAGAGTACTCTGTCTCTGCATTGAACTCAAGGAATATAAAGCTTCTACATGTTTAACATTATAACTGAAAATGTAGGAAATAAGGTCTCCTGCGGCATGTACAGTGTCAGAGCTAATAAACACACCTTCAACAACCTTCTTAGTCAATTGGATCTTTGTTACATGTGGATAGGATGCAACACCAGAAGCACAGTGGACAAGCCGAAGGTAATAATTTTTTTTAAAATCTAATCACCATATAACATCTTACAAAAATAAATGTCTGATTATATAAAACTAAAATTATAGCTAATAAAAGGTCATATGCCCTGGGTTGCCCATCACAGTTAGAATGTATGGATTTGACTTGGGACGAATGATATTACAAGCAAGAGCGGTATGTTCACCATCTCTTATAGCATCAGCTATTTTACATATACCTTATTGCCTTTAATATTCTTTTCTATGTCTGCAGGAATAAGGTATTGCAAAAAATTGAGTGGGACTTAACAAAGGTGAATAATAAATGACATACTTTAACCTTCTACTTCCATACAATTCAAATAAACACTTTTAATACTATCTTTATACAGGTTGGAATACAATATCGAAGACATGAGTGGAACGAAAATAAATGTTTTAGGTATGTAACTATATGAAATTAGTGTACAATTTGAGATTGATGGGTTAAAACTTTCGTGAAACAATTACAGACACTTGCTGCGGAAGGAAGACAACAAAGACGTAGGAGTGGTAATTACACTATTCTAAATGCCAGTGATTTTCATTGTCGTACATTTTTCTAATTCTAGCTGTTGCTCATTATAAAATCAAACTCACTATCACACTATTTTTGAAGTTTTTCAATGAGTACTTGCGGAGAAATAAGATGCACATTACTGAATATAAAATGATATGTCGTTCTTTGACCAGGTACAGAATAATTTTTTTTTTTGCCACAATTAAAACTTATATATGTTACTAAGATTGTAACTTTGTGATGTGTTTATTATATTTTGCAGGGCTATGGCTGAAATTTCAGGAAAACAATTATAACACGTAGCGGAGAAGAAATAAAGTCTAATTGTTTATTTATGCAAATTTTGATGTTATTTATTTGAAAGTGAGAGGTTTGAAATGTAAATTAAGATAATCTTCCTTCAGTTCTATGATTTTTTTTTAATTTCAAGATTACATTGCTGAAACAGATGTTTCACGACTGATACAATAAATGACTCGCACACGCATCGCGTGTGCACGACAGCTCGTGGAAATTAAGAGAGCTATGGGGGAGGTAAATCAAATTTTCTTTGCTTCTTTCAATTTTCATTACCAAGAAGAACACCATCCAATTAGAATCTCTGCATAAGAACCCTTTTACTTTCAAAAAGAAAAGGCCGGCGACCATGGTGCACAAAGCTCCCCATTGGTGAGTTTGGAGAGGGTCGATGTATGCAGCCTTACGCCACTATTCTAGGCAGGCCGTTCATGTGTTTTTTAACACTAACCTCCGAGCCACAATGGAGCAAAGCTACTCTTGCACCAACATAAAAAAGTACAATATTCTAGATCTTCTTACACTACTTCTTTGTGAATTTCTGCTATTTGAATTAGGAACATCATAACAAGGGATAGGAACTAAACGGCTGAGTGTTTTATCCACATCAGGCGTGGATAATTGCTTCATTTTTTTCATTATACAGTTGAAAATTGAAACTCATGGAAAAATTTCGTTCGGTATAAATGTTGAGTCACTTAACTGTTTTGCATGTAAGTACCCAATTTGTCTTGTGTTCTGTAGTCACTTGATTACTAAAAGTCAAACTCCTTACATTCAGGGCTATGCACTCATTGAGTATGAGAGTTTTGTAGCAGCTTATGATGCAATATCTAAAACGAATGGGGCTAGATTGGAAGGACCATCTGATCTGTTGATTGGGCATTCATCATGGCTCCTACTGAAGTAAATAGCAGAAGGTTTGTCCTCGTTTCCCCTCCCCCCCCCCCTTCTTTTGAACTACTAGATCTGTGATAGTCACCACTCGTTTAGCTTTATTACAAATTTGACAATATGCTTTTGGTGTTCGTCTTAATATACCCAGTATTCCTTTGGGCGCATGGAAATTGCTCTTCACATTTTGGCATGCTTGTTGATATATTTATCGTGGACATTACGCTGGATTGGTACATAACAACCTGTGCCACTTACCAACGAAAGTGCCTCACTTGCTGCTAAGATTACAGAAACTTTTTGTCTCCATGTAACCCACACAAAAAAGGGGACAATTGGAATAAAGAAACTAGGGAAAATGAAGATAACATTTGGTGATTGATCATGAATTTGACTTTTATGATGCAGAAAATAACTTTTTGTTCAACTACCACGTCCCATCCAGTATTTCAGATGGTTGGCTGCCACATACAGAGTCTTGTTTACCTTTTCAGCTATTTGGTGTCGCCCAGTACATTGTGACAAATCTGGCCATTAATAGTCCCTCAATCTTATCGCTATAAATAAACTGAGTTGTTTATGAACAACTCGTCGTTCATTTCAAAAAGACCTCGTTCATGTTTATTTGTATAATAAATGAAACAACCTTTAAGAACTCGTTTACTAAATGAGCTGAGCATGAATTTAATAAAGCATGGAAGCCCTAAACTCAATTTCCTTAAAACCCAAGCCCAATTCCATGCCCAAACGCTTCTTACATGCAGCCCAAGCCCTAAACTCCACGTGCATCTTGGAAGCCCAAGTGTGCAGCCCAACTCCTCTTGTTTTCCATATGGAAAACCCTAACATCCTAATAATACCCTCACAACTGCATTCTCTTCATTTCTTTGCCTCTCTTCTCCTCCTCTTCACAAACGATGGCACGTGTGCGCATACTTCACACTCCCAAATGCACACACATAGAGGCACACCTCTTGGGATAAGATCTTAGATCCTCTAAGATTTTAATTTCCGGTCTTTGCGAAGATCTAAAAGTTCGTCGACGACAGGATTGTCTGAATCTCCAGTTGTCAATACAGTTTATATTCTTAGACCAACTCGCCGAGCCGACCGAGCCTTAGTTTTACGTTGACGAACTTGGGCCGAGTTCAAACATTCATATCTGGCTTGTGAGGAACACGAGCTGAGTTCAAACATCCATGAAAAAAATACAAACCAAGCTTGAACATACCCTGCTCGGCTCGAACTCGGTTTGTATACAGCCTTACTCGTACTACCAACATCTTCATCCTAGCAAACTAGTTGGTGGCTACATGCATCCTTCTCTTCCATCACTACCTCTCAAAGCACATTTTCACCAATAAATTTGTAGCAATCAAGTCTTTTATTACTTCTACAAAGTTATTCTCCGTTTATCCCTTATTCGTCTTATACCATCAACTGGGCACAAATCACTTCTGCTTATCCAAAGGCCTACTTTAGATATGACAAAACCATCTTGAGTTATGTTCCCTCCTCATTTCCTCAATTGGCGCTGCCCTCACTTGGCTGTGAACATCGAACATGCTCATTTCCTATTCTAGCCCTCCTTTTTCGGCCGCACATCCACCTAAGGGTCCTCATGGTCTTTCTTAGTTGCTTGACACTGTGAACCATACAAATTTTTTGGCTTCACTGCCTATAAATTTTCCTTTCATCTTGAGAATAATGGTACGATCACACAACACCATAGACGTTAACCTCCACTTTACCAACATGCTCTTACCCTGGTCAATCGCTCCATCTTGTGCATTGTTAATCCCAGATAGGTAAAAATGGTTTTCTTAGGTACCACTTGACCATGCATCTATGTAGCACTGACATCGGCACCACATCCGACACCAACACCAGTCGGGACATCAAACACCACTATTTCCAAAAAAAAAAAACAAATAATAGATACCGCCCGCGGAATTGATATATATATATATATATATATATAGGGAGCTGATCCATTGATAGCGCTAGCAAAATGGAGTATTTGCTAGCGCGATCTGGGCCGTCCATCCTGAAAGATGGACGGCCCAGATCGAGCCTTTTTCGAAAACTGTCAGTCGTCCGCGACACTATGTCGCGGACGGATTTTTTTACCTTTTTGCCCCTCCATGCCGTCCGCGACATAGTATCGCGGACGACTGACAGGCCCTGACGCATGTCAAAAAAAAGTAGTCCGCGACACAATATCGCGGACGACATTTTTTACCTTTTTGCCCTTCCATGCCATCCGTGACATAGTATCGCGGACGAATGACAGGCCCACACATGTGTGGTATGACTTTTTCTGTCATTAATGTGTCCGCTACATAATGTAGTGGACTAGTCTTCTCTTTTTCCCTCCCTTCTCTCATTCTGACTTCTTCTTTTTCTCTCTCTTCTTACTTTGATCCTGATGAACAAATCTTCATGAAGTTCGTTGGCAACAGATTGCCATTGGTAAAAAAGACTCCAAAACGAGCACACTCAATTAGCACATCCACCTGCAGGCTGGAACCATTCATGAAATTGGCTGGCAACAGATTGCCATTTTGTTCTAGGGTCTTCAACCTCCTCCATTTCTATCACCCTTTATCAAAAACGAAAAGATTTAAAAAAAAAAACTTAATTTCTCAAACCCATGACAACCAGATCAAAGCACATCATAACTATTTGAAGCGACAAGATAGAAAGAGAAGGAAGAGTTTTCAAATGGTTGTGGCCTCGATCGCCACTCGCACGCTCACAAGGGAGAGAGAGAAGATGAGAGATGAGGGGGAAAGAGAAAATAAAAGTTGGTTGTCTTTTTTCCAGAGCTGACAACACGGATGTCTCTTTTCGAGAAAGTAAAATAGTCCGCTACATAATGTAGCAGACGGTATTTTTGTTAAAAAAACGTCCGCTACATTATGTAGCGGACGAACTTAAAAAAAACGTAAAAGAAGATTTGGACCGTCCGCGATACTATGTCGCGGACGGGTGGAGGGGCAAAAAGGTAAAAAAATCCGTCCGCGACATAGTGTCGCGACGACTGACAGTTTTCGAAAAAGGCGCGATCTGGGCCGTCCATCTTTCAGGATGGACGGCCCAAATCGCGCTAGCAAATACTCCATTTTGCTAGCGCTATCAATGGATCAGCTCCTATATATATATATATATATATATATGTGTGTGTGTGTGTGTGTGCGCGTGCCCCTGTGTTTATATGTATGACTTTGCTAAAACTCAAGCACATTCCACATCTAAAATTGCACTTCCAAGTCAAGTTTCCTTGTGCACTCTTGTTACACCATCTTGCGAATCTCCATAAAGGTTCACGTTGGTCATCTGCCCTTGCTGAACTTAGTGCACTATTAGCATCACTTAAATCCATTTTTGAAATCAAGTAAGAAACAAATTTTAACATGCAGAAAGAAGATAAGCAAAAGATTGAAGAAGTTGATTGGAATGAAATCATGGAAGTTATTGTCTTTCTTCTTAGCTACACACTAAAGGATAGGGAGAGAAAGGAAACGGTAGAAAGGAAAGAAGAAAAATAAGAAATCTATATATATATATATATATATATATATATATATATATATATATATATATATATATATATATATATATATATATATATATATATATATATATAAACAAGTAGGATTTTTTAGAAACATTCTCCTTCTGCCATGTAAGCTTCAATTTTGCATGTGTTAATTCCCCTACTTAATTGGTCTATTCATTTAGAGTCCAACTTTTTTAAATTGGCTATATACAATTCAAGAATCCTATTTGTTTTGATGTCCTTTTTCTTTTCTACCTTATTCAACTATTTCCTATAATTTATTATTAAAAAATTCGTCGGTATAATTTACCCTATATTTGTAAAATTTATAAAATTAAGAAACCAATCATATACCTTATAAAACTCTATCTGATCACTATACTTATATATTAAACCCTAATTTTGATTATTAGCACCTTATAAGATTCAAGAATCCCATTTGTTTTGGTGTTCATTTTTTTTTCTACCTTATTATTTAACTAATTTCTATCATTTATTATTTCAAAATTCGTAAGTATAATTTACCCTAAAATTGTAAACTTTATAAAACTAAGAAATCAATCATACACATTATAAAATTCTACATAATAGCTATACTTATATATTAGGCTCTAATTTTGATTATTAACACCTCAAAAATACTTTAAAATAACATAATTTTTAGAACTCTATATTTACGTCACGTAAAATTTTTTAAGAAGCTTTCTTTCTGACATGTAAGCTTTAGCTTTGCATATGATACTTCCTCACTTAATTGGTCTCTTGATCTAGAGTCCAATTTTTTTAATTGGATATATAAGATTCAAGAATCCTATTTGTTTTAGTATTCTTTTCTTTTTATACTTAATTTAACTCTTTCCTATGATTTATTATTAGAAAATTCATAGCTATAATTTGTCCCATATTTGTAAACTTTATAAAATTAATAAATCAATTTTACACTTTATAAAACTCTACCTAATCATTATACCTATATATTAGGCCTTAGTTTTGATTGTCAACACCTCAAAAGTACTTTAAATTAACAATATAAAATCTCAAACATATAAAATACGAAATCTTCCCTACTTACTAACTCTTTATTGTGATTTTATTATTGAAAAACTTATAGGTACTATTGATTACTACACGTAAGATTCGCGGCACGTAAGATTTGTTGAGCACTTATATTTTCTACAAGTAAGATTTTTAGAATTCTTGATCATCAATTACATTAGAAATTCTAAGAGAATTATATGTTCTTTGAGATCGTCAAAGGTAAGTTTGAAAGGAATCTAATTTTTATATAAGTTATACCGTTAAAGTATAACATGTTACACTCAGTTTTAACTAAGAACATATATGTATTTGGAAGAAAATAACTTGTGGCAAGCTAAGATTGAGTTGGAAGAAAATAAACTCAAGGGTAAATGAGTTAAAAGAAATTTCTCCCATTAATTGATAACAATGGCCAATTATGATAGTTAAGGTAATACGGTACTACGAAGATTTGTGAGAACTAAAAAGGTGACAATGATTACAAATGTGAGAGTGGTAATTCTTGTGGTGGTAGTTGTAGCACTATTAATGAGATTGAGATTTATAATAGTTCTTGCAAGTCATGTTATAATGGTACATGTAGTTCTCGAGATGGTTGTGGTGGTGGTAATCTTAGCAATAGGATTATAGTGATGCAGAGGTGATAGTAATGGCAACAGTTAGTAAGTGATAATTCTAAGGTGATTAGAGGTTACATTAACATAATGGTGGTTGACAAGTTATACTCTAATATGCCTTGGGCAAGTGATAAGGTGTTCACAGTGATAGTTCTAAATATGCTCATTTACAATGGTAGTACTAAAGTCTTTCGAGGTAGTATCAACGTAGTAGTGGTGTATGAGTTATACTCAGAATCTGGATTGGACGGCCTGAAGAAAAAGACATAGTGCTGACTCGATTAATCTTTGATAATTTGAACATATACATAGAACGTACTTTGAGTAATATATTTTCTTTTCATTATGCACCGAACAAAAAATATGCGAAGTGCTTTGCATAAAGAAAGATATCAGATGACTCAATTAGAATTTATGCTCATAGGAAGGTTAAGCTTTATATACATCATCCCTTAAGAAAAAATTGTAACTCTTTACTAGATTTTGTTAAAAAAAAATTAAACAGAATTATAAAATTAGTATATGAATGGTGATTTTCTTTCTTCACAGTATTTTTGGAGATAAGATTATTTTACCTGGTGATTAGAACATTGATGCTTGAATGTTGAGTTAAAATATATGAATCTACAATTATATCTTAGTACGAGAATGTCGCTCATAATTTGTAAGTAAATGTCAAAAGTATTACTTATGAAAAAGCATTCTAGGTTATACTATAATTATTTTTATTGTAAATTCACATCCAATTTGTAAGTAAAAGCATGCATCAAAACTTTTCAAAAAGGTGTTTCGAAATGTGATATTGTACTTTAATTTATATATTTGTCGGTAATTAACAAGAGTTGTAACGTATCAATTATTAATGTGTTTTAACCAATATTTTCAACACCTTACTTTGTTACTTTGAAATCTTTCTAATATTCTCATTCATCTTCCTGTTTAGTCAAAAAAGTTAGAATTGTTGAGTACAGCTTGATGCGTACATAACATGCATGAATAACATAAGCTGCAAGAGACATATAGATGTATATTAGAATTTATAATAGTATGACTTAATGCGTGTTTGTTGTACTTCTTAAAATTAGAAGGAAGACAATTTTTTAAACATATCCCATGCATTTGCACGGATCCATTAGAACAAAGAGCAGTACCTCCGGCTAGAATCTGATGTCAATCCTCCGACATTGCCTTCATCTTCGTCTCTCTCTCTCAGTTAGGCAACACCATAACAGAGAATAAAGGAAGGCATTTACAATATGTTGATAACTTATGGTTCTAACATTCATTCATAAATTGACTCCCCACTTTCACTATATTATATCCTGGAACCGAAATAAGTTCTGAAAGTTAAATTTAAGCCTCATGCGTGTCCGTGTCTGATTCTTCTTCGAGCGGTGTTTGATAAATAATAATAATAATAAAAAGTGTCCGTCACGTTTCAGGAGGTGTCATGTAGTGTCTAGGTTTGTAACCATCCGACATGACCGACGTGTAAGAGGTGTTCATGCATTGGCATTCTTACCTCTCCCCTAGATCTCCTCCTAGTTTTGGTAACATTGCATTCCAAGTACTCCATCCTAGTCTAGCTTAACCTGAAGCCGTTGAGTTCTAACATACTTCTTTGTTACTGTTACTTAACAAGTAGTCCTACGATCGTACACCAAACATACATGAGACCTCATCCTAAATATTCTTTGTAAGCTCGTCCATCCTACCAAGCATAGACATGAGTTGTACGTTGTTGCTTAGTTAAATCCTCTGTTGAGGCAAGTCTTTTTAGTTTAGTTCAAATCTGAATCAACCAAACATGCCCGTGAATTTTTTAATATTTCTTCGAACAGATATTCTCAGATTAAATCAGTCTCTCTTTCTCTTTATATGCTACAGCGACTGCCACATTCAAGACTGGAGTCAAGTGAGGAGATACTGATTCTGATGTCACGGTTGCCTACAGAAAGGCTGTGTAGTTAAAATTGTGTTGTTACCCGATTCATGTCTGGACATACTCAAAGTTGCCGCCTCAATGCTCAAAGTTATCCATAGAGTTACCTGTTACAAGCATGTAAGTCCGCCACTTCAAGAACATCCTCAAGGTTGCCGCCTCAATTAAACTCTTGGTTGCCACTAAAGTCTTTGCCGATATTTTCTCCCAGTGATTTATAGCCTTTTGAACTGTATATGACGATGGCGCCCTTTTAGCATACATGTAAGATTTTGAATAGTTATCCAGCTTCATTCAGAAGAGGAGTTCAACCTATGAAGCACCTTAGCAAAATGCTTAACTAAAAGTTTCTTGGATATATCAACTGGTTTGCTTAAACTATGATTTTGAGGTAATATAAATCAGTTGTTTGGAATTGCAGGCCTCAAACATACAAAGGCATAGGTTTTCTTGTTGAAGCATATAGGGGATTAAAATGCGATAACTACAACATATTTGCAGCCTAGTAGTCTCTATCCTCACCGTTGTAAATGTGAAGGAAACCATATGCAAAGGTAATATTCCAGCCGTCCCTAAATTATGTCCTTTATGTTTCTAGCCGCCCCAAAATGAGAACCCACTTTGAGAAATTATGCAATCATTTGTTATTTTTTCAAATGCACCCTGTCACTATTAAGCATTAAGTGCTGATAATTAGACAAAAGGAGTAGCAGTTGAGAATGACATCTATTCTAGTCATGTAGTTTTCTCAAACTGTTTCCTGGGTCAAATAGGGATGTTACATTCAGCCTTGGTTTTCCATGAAAGACCACCTGAGATTCCTTGGTTTTCCTATGAATCTTATGTCTAGCTTTGTAGTTGATCACCATCATCCACTGTTGCGAGGTACTGATATATCTTCATCTGCCCAATTCCTTAGCGAAGAGAGTTAAACTGAAAGAGGAAGACATCTTAAGATGTATGTAGTAATTAAGTTAGGTCCCTGATCGAGCCAGACTGATTGATAATATTGCAGTGCAATGATTTTACCACCATCAACAAGTCTGTGGATGTATTCCACTTTACTAACATCCTCATTCCGTGCATCACAGAATGGCTTTTTTGAGAAGGCAACTTAGTAAGCCCTTTTGTAGTACTTATAAATTGAGGTTTTAGCAAGCCTATCCCTTCAGTTATGTTTTTAAAACCAAAGTCCCAACTAGTGGAATCATGTTAACACTCTCAGGAGTCCTTGAAAATGATGTTGCCACTATGTTTCAGGAATTCTAGTGATAATGCTGCCCCTAGGAATGCATCATAAATATTTCCATCTTTTGCTACCCCTTTATAGGGAAGGTGGGAGGGAACAGGGGATACCATATTCCTCAAGTCGGTGAAGGGAGGAATTGCTTCTGCCATGTCTTGAGGTGGATTAAGGGAGTGATGTTCATGGAGAAGGATTGTTCAGGGAAAAAAATGATATGTATGGTTGGCTGTTTATATGGTAAGGTTTGTAGTGTGATGCAAGCCAACAACTTCCAAGCAAATGGAAAGATAACAGGAATAAGCAGTATAAATAGGTATCCTAGGTCTAACTTTTAAGCAAGCAAGTGAGCAGCAGATATGGAACGCAGTTGAAGGTCTTGTTTTTTTATATTTTGATTCTCTCTTGGAAGGTGAACTAAGATTTTCTAGCATTCAAAACTTAATAAGTAGTGCCTTTTTCCAAATGTTGAATTAGAGGGGGAGACACTGTCCTCAATTATTTCAAGGCTCAACCTGGAAGAAGGAACAAATAGAAGATCCAGTGATCGATAGAGATGACATTTTCTTTATGCAAACTTATATGGCTGATATGTTCTTTATGCAAGCTTATAGGAAGCCAGTGATCAAAGTTCCAAGGATATAACCTATTTGACAAGCTTTAGAAAAAAATTGAAGATCTGGTCATAGAGTAGTACCCTCCTTTTATTTTAAGTAGAACAAGAAACGTAATCTTGCGTAATTTATTAGATGTCACGCTGGAGATGACATGTTCTCTCGTTTTATTCGTCGCAGAAACATCTGCAATCCCCTAGCTGGATGAGTAGACTTATCTAGTACTGTACTACATTCGAGTAATGCCTCCTTTCTCCATTGATTTCCTAACTGCAGTGCCAAATTCTACCGCCTCTCCCTTCTTCCTATGCCGTCAACGTTTCAACAGCTTATTGACTTCTTGATTATGGCACTAACTCATCTCGATGATCCCCAGGGGCGAACCTATGTGGTGACAAGGAGGATCTAGATCCACTACTGTAACTAGGGTCACATCAGTGGTGCTATAACTCTAGTTACAGTCGTTGGATTAGATCCATTGGCTCAGAGAATGCCACGTCAGCCAATGAGTTAATTGTATCAAACGCCCATTTCACGGCTCAAACAGTGCTCTGATGGTGCTCTCCAACCCTCTCTTTCTCCTTCGTTCCAACTTCAACCATCGGCAATAAGCCAATAACAAACTCAAAGAGAAAGAAGGGAGCCAACAACAGACTCAGGGAAAGAGAAGAGAGTGTCGCCGCCTCCGGATGCCGCCTTCTACTCTATTAATGTCGCTCCGTCCATGCCACCAACTCCGTCTTCTCCTCCTTGGCCGATGGCAGCCCTCCCTCTGTCTTTGATAGACCCCCCACCATTCTTCTCCACAAGCCCTCCTCCACTGCCTTCAGCCTCCTTCCAATTGTTAACCCTCATCCACTCACCAAGAGAGAAGATCTGGGTGCTTTGTTGAAGATCTAGCCAGATCTGGCGAAATCGATGCCAGCTTGGCATGATGCTGCGTCGGAGTTTCTGCCGGAGAATAAATCGAGGTGTCGCAGCTGAAAACATGGAGAGAAAGAGTGAAAACGTGATGTCCATTTCGTTTTCTGAACCGTTAACTCCAAACGCTGCCTTTTGAAGACACGTAAAAAATCATTGGCTGACATGGCATACTCTGAGCCAACGGATCTAATCCAACGGCTGTAACTAGAGTTACATCACCACTGCTGTAACCCTAGTTACGGCAGTGGATCTGGATCCTGGTGACAAGGGGGCTGAGGCACCCCCTGAGTTTTGAGAATTTTTTTTTAGAATAGCACCGCGACCCCGTTCCCGAGATCCCGTCCCCTGAGACGACGTTCCCTGATACCCCGTTCCTCGAGACCCACACTCTGCACACACACTCTCTCTGTCTCTTTGACTCTCTGACTCTCTCTCTCTCTCTCTCTCTCTCTGTGACCTACTGACAGTGAGTGACTGACCGCCGGTGACTGAGCTCAGGCAGGCCGTGACGACTGATGAGGCTACCTCGAGTCTCTGACCAGATAAGGATCTACCGGCGACGCACCGACGCACCAGATCAGGCAATGCATCAACGCTCCGACTCACAAAATCAGGCAACACACTGACGCCGTGACGGCTGCGATGAGATCTGGTCCCTCCGCTCTTCGATTGCTACTCCGAACTCTGAAGTCGACGACTGACAAGGCTGCTGCTGCTGTGGCCTATGGGTCTAAAATGTTCAGTTCAAACAAGAGGTGGGACTTTAGACTTTAATGTGTCATGTATGGGCGTATGGGTGTATGTGTCAGGTGAATTCTATGTGCAAAGACATATACCACTAGGCAAAAAGAAAAATGAACTGTTAATTGTTACCTGTAAGAGTTCATCTGATATGGTAAAGAAGATAATCAGATTATCAATCATTTAATGCGTAACACAATGCTCCAAGAAAAGTGTAAAGAGCATATTCAAACAGTTTTTATCGGAGTATAATTTAGTAATTTCGTTTGTGAGCAGTTGGAGTATAATTTGTATTTTTTTTTTGTATCGTACTTGTAAAGAGTCTTTATGGCTCTAGTGAAACTTAATATTACTTTTTGTATGTTTTTTAAGTGTACTTTGTTTTTAATATTATTTTAATAATTTTTTTGATAAATTCTATATAATTTTTGCACTCCCTGAAGAAAATTCCTACTTCCACACCTCATGATCCCAATACCTAACAGCAATGCCAGTTCTTAGTGCCTTTGTTATTAGCAGAGCGTTTCGTGGCTGGTCTTAATGCATAGGCGATGCTGCTATGGGTAATCCCATGCTCATGCTCTCCATGCACGAATTCCACTCGACTGGTGCCCTGAAATCTCCATTTGGGGCGCCCAGTCTCTCACCACCATCCCTTTTCCTTAAATTCTCTCTTCATATCCTTTTGGCAGTTCAGCTTTTCTTACTTAACCTGCAAATATGTCTCCTTTGTCAACACCCCTCAATACCCAAATGAACCTCTACTCGCTTTCTTCTAAGCCAAGTGCCGACTCTTGGATTTGTTCATCGGTTAATGAATTTGTCGTTCCAAATGAAACAACGACGACACTGTTTGGTTCTTGCTTATCAAGCCACTCCAAACAACTGTGGCGCGGATTTGAATTCTTGTGATCACGTATTGTAACGGGATTGAAAGGTCCAATAGCCCATGACTTTGTATTACCACTGACTTCTTCTTTCATAAGCAAATCAATGTATTGACCTTCTATTGCTCTGCATGTATTGTAAATGTTACCGATGTTGAATTTTTGGTAAAAAGTCCTTTGAATGCTAATTCAGTGATCTCTGGATACCAACAACCCTCTGGTGAGGGAAGTTCTTTTAGTATTTTGGACGCGAGAGGGAAAGGTCTTCCCATTGCCTCCCTAAGTACCAAAAGATCTAGAATACATAGACACTCTAAAACGTGTAGGCCTCTCCATTTGTTATCGGGACGATGCCTTGAATGATCGAAGCCATTAGCTAGTCGTGAATAACAATATCCTTTGAGTGGTGGGAGAAAAAGTGGATAGTAGTTTGGCAATGGGCTCACGGAGGTGGGACATTGCCTCGAATAATGACTGGAGGTGTGAAGGGAACTTAATAGAGACATGGGGGTTTGGTGGAGGAGAGAGGAAAGGAGGGATTGGGAACTCATGGAAATGGACACAAAGCTTGGCTTGGTGGCTGTGGATAGTGATGCTTACGTAGTGGACCGGTATATCATAGGAGGAGATCAGGTAGGAGAGGTGGAGAAGTTGGTTTAGATGTCCTTGCGCTGGAATTGGCACCATGATCGCGACCACTTGAGCTTTATTAAGGCCATTTTGGCTTTGGCTATGGTGGCTTAGATAATTGGCCATTTCAAAGCTTTACAGTATACTCCTGAGGTTCATTGTTATGTTTAGCTGGGGATTTTATAGGACATGCATGCAGGCTATAGCTATCTGGAGATGTACAGATGGTACTAATGCTTTCAGTTAGACTTACGGCATTGACTTTCAGATAAATTTGCAAGGAAACGACACCCAAAATACGTAATTGTATATATCTGTCGAAGAAAAGGTCAGAATTGGCGACTGACCTCTCTAAATTGGTGACAAGAAGCAAATCCACCTATATTTTAGTTTAGCACTAAAAGAAGTAAGGTATATTTATTTTATACTAGACTATGGGAAAAAAAGTTGCAGTAATAGGGGGCTCAACAGCCCCCCCCCCCCCCCCATAGCTCATCATCCATAGTCAGAATGACAAGCATAGCTCACAATCACCATAGCCCTAGTTCACTAACTGTTATAGAACTATGTAACTAAAGTGTGGCGGCATGATAAGGTGGTGATCTTAATTAAGTTTGTGCATTTTCCTCTAGCTTCTTCTTCTTCTATGGGTTTAAAGGATCAATGACGATAAAGCTTTATGAACTAATAAAGATAAAATAAAGTTCAAATAAAGGAAAGTGCAATTTGAAACCATTAAAGCAACTGTTATTATTGACCATAAGGTTCTTCACACCCTAATCAAACAATCTGCCGTTATACATTGGATATGCTGCAAGTTTAAACATATGAATCTCTCGTACACCAGAAAATCATTTACTCAAACAGCCACTATGAAGCAAGCCTGCCATTTCGGTCAGTGATCACACCTCGGGTGATGTCTCGAACCTTGGTCTGTGATCACTCCTAGGGTGTTGTCTCGAACCTTGAGCAACCGTGAATACATGTTCAATGGAATAGTCACTTCCTGATGAATTTCAAGTTTTACAGGCCTCATAGCTGTGGTATTATACTCATGCCTTCGTAGTGATACGTGAAGTAGCCGGAAAGTGTTGTTTCCGTGTCAATCCTAAGCTGCATGGGAATGTTCATTGCCATAGCAAGCCAGTTTAATATAGATTTTCCTAACTTGAGTGGATAAGCAGAAGTACATGCCTCTAGTTCCATTCTCCATCTTATCAATGCAACAAAGAGAAGAAAATAAGCTCAATGTTGGTTTGATCGCAAGAAAAATGTATGTTTTTTTAACCTAGATCATAAAAAGCACGTGGCATGCCTAGGAAGGATGTATAATGGAGACATGGTAGAGCCAAGAGTAATAATTTATGGGGCGTAACTCTACTCAACAAGATAAGAGGCTGAATGCGTAATTACTGAAAATGCGGTATACATCATCACAGAATGATAAGAATATCAAGCATTTAACAAATTAGGCTTGATTGCTACGAAGATTAGGCTATAAATATTTATTGGCTTATCAGAAGATGGATAGAAATTAGGGCAGGGCATGGCTTATCAGATCTTGATTCCGTTGAGATAAATGTTGGGGACATGAGCAATCTTGTGCCAATCTTCACCAGTCTCCCTTTGGCATCTTTCTACCAATTGAGGGCAATCATCTATGCAAATTTTTTTAAGCGCGTAGAGGCCTCCTGGCATAGACATCAACTTTGTACAGTCATCGATAGCAAGTCGTTCTAGAGCATTGAGATCTTCCGGCAATGTTTTCAAGTTTTTACAATAAATAAGTAGAAGGACCTTCAGCGTGTTGGCAGCACTTGGAACCAGCCACTGCGGAAACGTAACTAAATTTGGAAGTGAATAAATGTACAGTAGTTGGAGGCTCGTTAGACCACCACCGTGCTCACGTATACTTTCTTCATCCATATTCAAGTCGAGCTTGTGACAGTGAGTAAGTGCGAGGCACTCTAACCTGGTTAGGTATGGCAAACCCGGTGATGAGCCTAGATTGTAACAATAGGAAATGTCCAAATTGCGGAGGCCACGCGGGATGCCTTGAGTCTTGTTCCCCTTAGTCTGAAATAGACATTCTAGATTTTCACATTCCCGAATATCTAAAGTTCGTAGACATGTCAACCTTTGGAAAACATTCGCCGGCAGAAATCTCTCTTGTGTTGTTAGACTCAACCATCTGAGGCTGATCAGGTTTCCAAAATCTCTGGGCAACTTTGTTAGCGCCACGCATCCTTTTAATAGTAGTGTTTGCAAACCCTGCAATTTGCAAAGGGGTCTAGGAAGCGATAGAATCGAGCTCAAACTTATGTCCAGGTATTTCAGATGCTTCAAACCCCCAATGGATCTTGGTAGGGCCTCGAATTGGAAAAACCTTAAATCTAGAATCCGCAAGCACTTAAATCTTAAAAAGCACGTATCAACAAACGATTGGCTGCAACGCAGTGCAATGCCCCCCTCAACTCTAATCGTTCGCAAATTCTTTAGCTGAAGAAGAGAACTTGGAAAACCATTCCTCGACAAATATCCATTACTAAAATACACGTGCTGAACCTTTTGATTTGGAACGATTGGGCTATCCTTAGTCAAGACTAAGCTTTCACTTCCTATTACTGATAATGCCAGGTCATGCATCAGATCATGCACTCTGAACTCGTAATCCATGATAAAATTCTCGACATCCTGAAAAAATGACCTTGAGCATAATTCAGTAAAATACTTCATGCCTGCATCTTCTCCCTCTTCAGGTTGGTGTCTTGACCCAAGGAGTCCAAGAGCCATCCATGTGCTGATCAATTGAGAAGCGAGAAATTCATGATCTTTTGGAAAAATTGCACAAACAGCAAAACATCGTTTCAGATGAGGAGGTAAATGAAAGTAACTTAATTTCAATGCCGGTAAAATGCCTGTTTCAGTTTGCTGTACGTTCCAGATGGCATTATCTCTCACAGAACACCAATCCTTTACTTCAGTGTTCATATGCAAAAGGCTCCCTAACGTCGTAATAGCTAAAGGTACCCCCTTGCACTTTCTCACTATTTGCTCCCCAATTTTTTTAAGATTCTGGTGTTGCTCCATCTGCCCTTTCCCCAGTGCTGACTCCATGAGCAAGAATAACGATTCCTCATCTGAAAGTCCTCCTAACTTGTGTACATAAACGGGTTCGAGTGTGGACACAACTGATTGGTTACGAGTTGTCACAACAATTTTACTGCCAGGCGCACCACACAACAACAAATCTCTCAGTTGTCTCCATTTTTGAAGATCCTCATTCCACACATCATCCAAGATAAGCAGATACCTTCTAGCGGATAAAGTTCGTTGCAAGTGTTGTTGCAATTGTTCTAGGGTCAAGTTGTTCTTATCGACAATGTTTCCAATGATCTTTTTGACATCAAATTCGTCTGACACACACACCCATTTTCTCAAATCGAAATAGTTAACCGCCCTTTCATCGTTGTAAACCAATTTAGTAAGTGTTGTCTTTCCTAGACCACCAATCCCCACTATAGGAATAACAGCTACACCCTCGCCATCGGCTACTTTGACTAACTTATCAACGAGAAGGTCTTTATCATGATCTCTGCCAATAACATTAGAAGCAATTATAAATGAATGGGTTTCTTTTTGCCGATGCGGGAGTAGGCTCCTCTCGACATGTGGTAGATGAAAGTTGTTTCTATCGGCTGCAATCTGGTCTAGTTTTTCTCTAATTGCCTTAATCTTATGACCCATTCTAAACCGAAATACTAGTGGATTTGAACAGGAAAGGAAGTGCCTTACCTTTCTCCTTGTACTCCTTTGGTTCACTTGCTGCTGCAAAGCGAAGACATCAAACTCATCTAGAATGTCATCAATAGCACAGCAAACATCTTTAAGCGCTTCCAACCATACACTTAGCTCAGCATTTGTTTCTTGTAGTCCTTCAGCATCCACGAGCAC
Organism: Escallonia herrerae; assembly: GCA_033070095.1. Lineage (NCBI taxonomy): Eukaryota > Viridiplantae > Streptophyta > Magnoliopsida > Escalloniales > Escalloniaceae > Escallonia > Escallonia herrerae. Next base: position 245,159 of record JAVXUP010000443.1, on the reverse strand, counting down.
GGCTTTGACAGTAGATAAGGTGCCCTTTAGCTTGTTCAACTCGCCTGTCACTCCCAATGCTAATCCAATCTCCTGCGCAGCAAAGGAACCTAGCTTCCCTGTCACTCCCTCTGCAATGCTAGAAAGGATCGATTCTGCCATGCCTTAATTGAGTGGACTCGACGGTGATGATTATGATGCGAGAAGAATTGCCCAAGAAAGAAAGTTGATGTGTGCATATGATCAAATGGAATAACTTGAGAGGAAAATGGAATCAAAACCTTACGTCAAATTGCTACATTGCCTAGCTTCGTGATTAAGTAATTAAGAATTTGGGCCAATACGGGAGCTTGATTAATGTACCAGTGTATCCAAGATTGAGCCTCATTTATTTTTGGCTACTAACCTCCCACTTTAACGCACAACTGTAGTTTTTCAAAAATAAAAAAATGAGTACCATTTTCTTTCTTGTTGTTTAGAGGTATTTAATATCTGTTATTCTCCTTTGATGTAGGGCTTCCATAAGATCGAAAACTCAAGGTGGTGTCTTGCATGTTCGATTTTTTCACCATCAAAAATTTAAAACGAAGTTTACGCAACCAACGAAGAATGCTATCCTAGGTTAAGCCATGTATAGGGTTTTACGCATCAATATTCACAAAAAGATTAAAACACGTTGCTAATGCATCTTCTGCAAATAATAGTGTGTAAGTTCAGTAAAAAGGGTGTACGCTTATCTCATTTGTGGAAGGTACGCGATTGTTTTCTAACATGCAATACGAGGACAATATTCTCGAGGTGCAGCATAGGCCACCTTATATGGAAATACTTTGCCATTAATTCTGGAAAGTAATGATTCCCTAAAAGCACCCAATTCTTGTAGTGTAGTCGGAGGCTAACTTTGGTACCCAAATTCTTCGATACTGCTGAAAGTAAGATCTGTTGTTAAAGAATTTTTTTTTATCTTGGTTGAAGATAAACATATATACAATGAGTAACCAAGAGTTAAACAAGATGTATAAAAGTTAACCCAAAATCGAATGACAAGCCGATCCAGAAATAGCCAAGCGGTAGCTTACATGAAGAAAATACCACCAAAGAATCACTAGCGAATATCAAATCAACGCAAGCAATCCAAGCAGAAGCTAAAGAATACTTAATCAAGTTTCCTTGGCTCTTTCTTCTTCTTCCTCCAAGAAAACTCGAAGTAAAAAGAATTAAACTGGGGAATCAAGCCCAAAAGTTCTCTGCTACTTTGCGGCTAGCGAGTTCTTTTAACAACGTCAACTGAGATCTAGAATGCTGGGGTAAATATGGGCACCAAACTTGTCCGATGCTTACTTGTCCAATGCTTTGGTTCAAATACGCTTTGATCAATCACAAGCCAATGTCTTGAAGATTGTGTTGGCGGAGCTGTTACAGAAAGAGCTTCATATCTGATCCTCGAATTGTGCCTCCACCTATGATATTGTTTGATATCCGTTCATCTACAACGCCACGAATCACCGCCTATAACTACCCCAATCTCCGGTCAAACAGCCACCTTCTAAAACAAATTTCGACATTGATTAGAAGGCAATTAAGTTTGGAATCAGATCTGAATGTACCTGGATCGCAACCTAGATCTGCAACCAAAAGAAAGTCGTGCTTTTGACGAATAAATCTCCACGGGTGGCGGCTATGCCAGTGGGTGAGGTGGCGGTTATCGATGGTGGTTATCGATGGTGGTTCGTTGAAGGAGGTGAAAGTGGACTGGTGGTGATTGAAGAGGGCGGTGGTGTTAGACAGCCCGAAATAAAAATATGATCAAACATTTAAGAACATATAATTGGTGCATCATACCTTCATTGTGTGACATATTATCACAGCGCTCCTAAACATATTAAAGTAGAATTTACAAAAACTACTAAACATAAAAGTGTCACTGAAGTTCTCTAACTCTATTTCCTCTAACTCAAGTGACAAAAAAAATGGCTCTATAATTATAATCATTTAAGTTTGTTAAAAGAATAAAGCATATTAATAGTCTAATACTTGGAAAAGAATTAGAAGCAACATACTTAACTTAGTAGTGTCTATAAAGGTATTTAAATATTATTTTTGATGCTGTCCTTACTCTTAAATTGACTTAATTTTGCAGAATTAATGAGGCCTATATAAGTATGCCTTTTTATAGTTTGAAAAATATTTCCAAACAATCTAAAAATCTACCAAATTAATATACTACATTTCTAGGACTTAGTTTTGACTTATAAAATCACTCTCTAGTGAGCTGATAAAAACACATTTTCTTGAAAACGAAAAAACATATGAAATTTAGAAGGAGAAAATGATGTTAAAAATGAATTGAATTACTTAGTTTTATAAGTTATAATAGCCATGGTAAAAAATTAATTGCATAGTGGCTAGCTTTGAAAAATGAGTTGTAGTCTAGCTTTTTTTAAGATTTAGAAAGGAAAATCACAAAAGGAATTTAGAGAAATACAAGTAATATATGTGTAATTCTACAAAACAATGAAAAATGAATATCCTCTAGCAACTATTGTTTCTTAAGAACCTAACGACCAGTAAAAAGGCTCTAATTATTGGATAACAATAATTATTAATAAATCTTAGACAAATCATAAGTATTAGAAAATAATTTTGACTACAAATATATTATAACTATGAACAATAATGGTTTTGGGAATTAATAACAATTTATAGATCCTAAATCCATAAATGAGATGTAGAAAGGGAAAAAAATAAAAATAATTGAGGTAACAATTTATCGTGAATTTATGAAAAATATTTTTTTTCATTCAATTTATTGAAAAGTTATCTACAAAATGTATAACTTTACAATCTTTTGGCAAAAATATATAAATACATACATACGTATGTCTAGACACACACACACACAATAGGTTCTTTTGATAAAGAAGAGTACTTAAAAGGACTTAAAGTTATGTATTTAACATATTAATGTCTCTAAAGGTCTTCGATTATTATTTTGGATGAGATCCTTATTTTTAAATTGACTTCGTTTTGCAACAACAATGGAGGGTTATATTAGTAAGCCTTGGGGTGTGTTTAATAAAACTCAAATTTAAGTGTTGAAAACTTAAGCGTTGAAATTGTAAAACCTGAAAACTTTAAGTAACTGAATTTTTGTCATGGAAAAATAAGTTAACATGTTTGATAAATCAAAAGTATATGTTTAAAAATTGTCTATTTTATACATTTATCCACTTTAACAAATTTTTACATGTATGCACTATTTTTTTGGTTGGTCAAAACCATATATATTGGTTGTATTGGTGGCAGCGACGATAAGTAGCTGTCATGGCAGCGGCGATAAGTAGCTGTCATGGTAGCGGCTATAGTATGATAGATATGAAAATGGTTTTGGTAGACTTGCAGGAGGTGGCAGTGGTGGTGGAGATGGCGGCGTCTTCGTGATGGTGATCATGTTGGTGGTATATGCTGGTGTAGTGGCAGTGGCTAGGCCGTGGTAATTGTGGTGGTGGAGGTGAGAAAGGAGCTTAGTGGTTGTGGTGATGGCTCTTGAGCAGTGGAGGTGGTACTACCAGCAAATTGATTTTGGTGAATTTTGAAATGCTCGATGGCTAAGCGTTATTAAACGCACTTAATTGAAAATCACTAAACATATTAAATTTTAAGTGCTTGATTGCTTTATCAAACTGTAACACTCCAAATTTTATTTTATCAAGAACCTTAGGTAAATATTAATTAGAATAAATCATGACTAAGTAATGGACTTAAAGAATTCATTTCTTTTTAGCGACGAAATAGTAGCTAATGTGATTAAATTAGGCATTGAAAGAGATTTTGACTTGGACTTGGATTAGGACTTTACATTAGATTATGATTGTGTTAGCAATGAAGACTTTAAGTTGTACTATAATTGCACTAGTAATTAGGACTTGAAGTCATATTATAATTTTATTAGAAAACTATACAAGGACAAGGAAGACATAAGAGTCTTTATATTTTTAGAGACCAAGGAGAAGAAAAAGAGAAAAGGCCTTTGTGTTGTGATTGAGCAAAGTCGCTTCTTTGAGGTAAGGGTTTTCTCACGTATCTATCATATCTAAAATCTAAGTATTGATCATTTCTTCAATTGATTTATTATTTGGAAGGGGTTTATTGGTATAACACCCCAAACCTGAGGCTAGTTTTATGGTAAAAAAATAAAAATAAAAATCTTTGTTGATTATTTATTGGACCTTTAGCGACAAATGAGTGACAATTATACATTATGATACTTAGCAAAAAAATTTAGAAGTCATAAGTTATAATTTAACGCTAACAGTTATAAGTGATAATACCGATTAGTTCTTTAGTGACGATTCACGTGATCGATATTTTATTTATCAACTTTTAGCGATGATTTGTGAAGCGGGGTCATGTAATACCCTGTTAAAATTTTCTATTATGTTAATTTATTGTACATAGTGTTTTGGGCCTTTTTCGCAATATTAGAAAGCTTTGGATAAATTTTGAAAATAGCCTAAAGTCTAGCGGGGGTTTGGTAAATTGCCAAATTAGGGTTCTAATATGCTATTGAAGAGGATTCGGCCCTAATTATTTTTCCATATACTTCTGCAAGTCGGCAAAGAGAAGAGAGAGAGATCTCAAAATTCATAATAAATTACTATAAACAATTTTATTGCTTTAAACATTATAAAAAGTAAAAATATGAATTTTCTAAAACTTTGAAAATTTTTGAATTAAAATAATTTCTTTAAATGCAAGAAAAGCCCAAAAATAGCCATAATTACTTCTATATGAAAATAAGGTCTCATAAATTTTCTAATAGCTTTAAAATATGTATAAAAATTTAAATCAAAAATTAAAATGCACTAAATCTATTTATTCAATTATTCAAGTAACAGTTATCAATATCGTACCGGCCGGTACGTACCGTTTTTACTTTCTACTGATACGGTACACCTTACATTTTGTACCTGTCAAAATACTGCTCTGTACCGGCCGGTACAGGTGATACCTGTCAAGAATTACGTACCGGCCCTGTACCGGCCGAGATATTCTATTTTGTACTGGTTCCTTAAAAATGTAAAAGTAACAAATTTTGTTAGAAATTTTGTAAATTGACCATATAAAGATTAAATAGAAAAAATATTCTAAGTTTATTGCTCATAATATTCACTTAGTTTTGATTTACTTTATACCTGAAAGTTTTGATCATATTCTTTCATTTATATGATGTACTGCTTTAGACACTTGTACGCGAGCAGACGTACACACACAAAAATAACTTATTCTTGAACCTGAAGACGTTATTATTTAACAAATAACTTATTCTTACATAAGAATTTGGCAATGAGATCGTTAAAAAGAATAGATAATCGTAGAGGAGATAATTCAATTGAATAAGCTATTTATTTTATTTAAAAATTAACGTAATTCAAACTCTATAGGACAAACAGTTTTATCCTAAAATGCTGTTAGTAAAAAATATATATTTATGTTTTGTTAGTTAGACAATGAATGAATATTGCAGATGTATCATGTATATTATTGATGAAAAAGTTAAGACGGTACCAAGACGGTACCGGTACCGGTATGTACCATGTTATGAAAAAAACGGTACATACTCCGGTACGGTATTCATAACTATGATTCAAGTTGCTAAAGCCAATGCGGTTTGGAAACCATAGCAAATCAACTGCAAAAATCATCAAAATTCAAACTGAGACTTATTTATACCATAAAAACATTAGTCTAATTTTTTCAGAACATTTTCATGAGTTTAAAGGTTCCAAAAGAATTTTACGAATCTAAAATTTTAGAAAATATTAAAAATGCATATATTTTCAAAAAATTAAAAAATTTTATCAAAAATTCTAAGATACTATACTATCCAATGTGCGTGATGTACCTAACGGTACCTGTACACTGTACACTATCCAATGTGCGCGATGTACCTAACACTAATCCGTGTATACCTATCCAATCATACCCATTTCATCTTCTTCTCTGTCCATTGCCCAGAACATAATCACCGGCCGATAGTTGCTTTTCACGCAGCTTCCCTTTGCTCCCCATTTTCGTCTCATGACCACCACTTGCTCACACATGAAACATCACACACACACACACACACACACACACATATATATATATATAGAGGGAGTTGATCCGTTGATAGCGTATTTTTGCGGCGCTGTCAGCACTCCGCAACACAGTGTAGCGGACCATCCTTTTTACCGTTTTGCCCCTGCTCCCCCCTCCGCTATACTGTCTAGCGGAGCACATAATTGGGCCCACGTTGACAGCCAAAATATCATCCTCTAGACAGTGTAGCGGATGACTGACACAGTCAATGTCAGTCCTGCCGATGCACGACTGTTACTTTGTCATTAACTTACCGTCCGCTAGACAGTGTAGCGGACCGTTTTTCCCTTTCTTCACTTCGAAACCCTTATTCATTCCTTCTAAACTGCTATTCATTCCTTCTTCTCACAATTCTTCTAGTGGTGTTGGCAAGTAGATCGGCGCAATTTCTTCTCAAGAAATCCTTTATTCGACGAATCAATCACGTAAGTTCACAAACCAATCCTTTATTTGTTCATAATCTAGAGTTGTTATCGCGGCTTATGCATGATTTTGAATGTGTGCGCGGTGCTGCATTGTGCTAGCGTTTGTCAATGTATCTATACATATATATAGATTATATATGTGTATTGCGTATTATTTGTTCATGTGATTTCACTTGTAAAATCTCATTCCGTGTCTGTTTGTATCTATGTACATTGCATATACACAGCATGTGAACTTATGTGAGTATTATCTGATCACATGCTAGCGTTGACTGTGCTAGCGTTGTATGTTTGAGAATGTTTACGCTTCCAACCTTGCCGTTTTACATAATTTCAGTTGCGAAAAATGGATTTCAACCCTGGACCAGAAGATCCGTCCGTATTATACGACCAAGCAAACCATATCAGTACGCTCATATGGGATGGTGGAGTAAGATACTTATTTTATCAACTTTGTTATTCTTGGGAACGTTGTATATCGTTTAATTTGCTTAAATTGTATTTATTAATTCGTAGGAAAGAGCACTTCTCAACATGGTAGAAGTATCCGATAATTTTAAAGAATGGAAATTGAACAGAACCCAGAAAAGATTACTGCGTGGGATTTTCACACGTGGGCAGATCTTTCAACAACTTGACCGGCACTTAATAGGTGCCCTTGTTGAAAGGTGGAGAAGTGAAACGAATACGTTTCACTTCCCTCTCGGAGAGCTGACAATTACCCTAGAAGATGTAGGGTTCATCTTAGGGTTACCGGTGACGGGGCGGCCGGTAATAGCTCCTCCGTCGGAAGCAACGAATAAGAGGACCGCTAGGGACTTCTTTACTTCGATACCCCAGGATCAATTTAGCACTGGGGGTATCAAGTTGAAATGGTTGGTAGATACCTACAAGGTTCTGCCGGATAACTACACGGATCAGATGCTTGTGCTGTACACACAAGCTTTCCTCTTGTGGGTGATGGGGGCAATTCTGTTCCCAACAACGTCGAAGAATACCGTCAGCGTCAAATATTTACCGTTGTTGGGTAACCTGCTGGAGGTTGGGGATTATGCCTGGGGAGCCGCAACTCTTGCGTACCTCTACCGAGCATTGCACAAGGCAACGAGGCCCGACTCCAAAGCGATATGTGCATGTCTCTCGCTATTGCAGGTATATCATACAATTCTTGATTACTCGCTCGTTTCTTTTTTTTGGGTTGAATTGACAATAAAATTTGACGATACTTTATTTAATTTGTCTTTGCTCTCAGGTGTGGTCTTATGAACACCTTGCTACCGGCGCACCCACGCGTAGGGACGGAACCGATAATGTGTGGCCTCGGTTGTGCGCCTGGGAGTACAGCCGGAAGGACAGCCACTACCAGAGGAGAGACGATCCCCATCACAACATTACGTACTATCGGGGGGAGCTCGACTCGTTATCTCCTGGCCAGATGCGATGGGCACCGTACAAACATTTGGCGCGACGGGTGGGAGAGTCGTTCGTCTTCACGCTCTCCGGGTTACAACGCACACCCCTGATCCACTTCGAGGTCGCAGAGTGGCAGCTGCCAGATCGCGCTATGCGCCATTTTGAGTGCCTGCAGGGGTTGCCAGCCGGCGCGCCAGATATGAGGCTTAACAGGAACCCACCGGGTGTCCCTCGGTTTGGCAAGGCAAATGCGCACGACTTGTGCGCACGAGAACTTGAGGTTTGGGATTCCTGGCAGGACACGCTGGCGGCCATTGTGTCGGAGCCTGACCCCGTGATCAGTATCGAACAGTACAATGGGTGGTACTACCGCATCACCCGGAGGAGAGTAGCTCCAGTAAGGTTTGAACGCGGGGAGAAGTACCACCCTAGGGGTCAGATCGATGAGCACATGGCATACAATCTGGTAAGTTGGCCAATAAGTGCTTTAATTGAACTTGATGATTCTAACTGTGTATGAAGTTACTTATTTATTATCTCTCTGGATGTAGGTTAATGCCTCGTTCGCCTTCTTCCAGAAGTTGCGCGAGCGGAAGGATTTGGTGGATGCAATGGGCGAGGAGCTTCGCCAACAGGCTGATGCGTTGGCGTATGGCTGCAGGAATTTTTTACACCAAGCATCGGGCCAGCCTTCCGGCGTCAGCCCGGGAATGGGTTATCCGGGGTGGCAGCCCCCATATGTGAGCGAGGGATACACCGATCCCTCGGGACAGACTTCAGGAGTGAGCCAGGGATATGGTGGTCCCTCTGTGCCGGGAATGGGTGGTGATTGGGGACAGCCAAGCACCATGGGCCAGGCTCAAGCGCCGTGGGAAGACTACAGTGTGCCCTCCTTCTCTTTGCTATTGGACTCGGAACCCCAACCCTTCTCTCAGAGTCAAGTCACGCAAGACTGGGGTTTCGGACACATCAGTCTGTCGGAGACACTGCCTATTGTCCCATGGGCAGGACCATCTACTGCCGAAGGAGGGCAATATCCCCCGGTCGACCCCCCGGAAGGAGTGCAATATCCCCCCGTCGACCCCCGAGGGCAATATCGCAAAGGGCATCCAGTGAAGCCCCTAAAGCCGCATAAATGCCAAATAATCAGAGAGCGTTATTTTAGCGGCTTCCCCCGGGACAAAGCGTTGTATAGTGTGAATCATCCGGAGGGCATGGATTACACTTGCGAGTGGGGAGAAATGGCCTCCCTGGCTCCGGGGAGTTGGTTAGACAACGGTGTCATCTCCACATACGTGGAGATTCTGAAGGAAAGGGGTCGGGAGCGGCTGAACGAGTACCCGGCCGTTTTTTTGGTTGATGCCTTTTTTCATAGCCTCCTAGTGTCTGAATGGCATGAGTGGGTCGAGCGAAGGCGGAAGAAAAAGTTGAGCCAGTGGAGACCGTCCGCTAACCTACGAGCGTATCTTGCTAGGGATAGTCCAGTGAGCGCAAGTGTTGCCGACGTGTTTCTAATCCCATTTTTAGGGGAAAGCCACTGGTACTTGGTTTGCTATGAACCGGTGAAGAAAGTCGTATCGGTGATCGACAGTCTCCACGACGATACCGCCTTTATGCCTGTGCTGCAGATGTACAAAGCCCAGTTGGATTCAATGGTAATATTACGATTGTTGTTTAACAGTTATTGTAACTTGGCATAAATGTTAACTCGTGTCTTACGCCGTTTTGTGTTTCTTGCAGAATATATTTTGTGCAATGGTCAATGGTGTCCGTGGTAACCCTGTACCGGCGCGGCCAAAGCTCGATTGGCGACTGAAGAAGAGGAGGCCCAAGCAACGTAACACTTCGGACTGCGGCGTTTTCCTTTGCATGTACATGGATTACATTTGTCGGTCCTAGAGCCTCAAGGCGGCGGTGTGGAGCCAAGCAGAAGTAGACACCTTTAGATATAGAATGGCTTGGCAAATTATGAAAGGCCGGCCTAGAGCGGTTACGTATATTGTAAATCCGGCAAATGCTTCCCTCCCAACATGATTCCCCCCGTTGACATTGTACCATTACACTTTCATTTTTTTTAATAAACTATGAATATTTAGAAAGCTCTCATTGATTTGTGTTGAAGATTATTGATTGATTGATTTGTCTGATTTCCGTTGAAGATGATTTGAGTTTGGTTTTTTTGGCTCTCATTGAGAATGATTGAAAGGTGGAAAAAAAATCTGTCCGCTAGACAATGTCGCGGACTGTGGGGGAAGTGAATTTTCTAAGTGTTGGGTTAAGACAATCTGCTGGTCTGTCCGCTAGACAATCTCGCGGACAGTGGGGTGGGAAAAACTGTATAAGGCATTTTGCTGGCCTGTCCGCTAGACAATGTCGCGGACGGTGGGGGTGGGGGAAATTTTGCAAGTGTTGATATAAGGCAATCTGCTGGCCTGTCCGCTAGACAATGTCGCGGACGGTGGGGGGGTAAATTTTCTAAGTGTTGATATAAGGCATTTTGCTGGCCCGTCCGCTAGACAATGTCGCGGATGGTGGGCGTGGGGTAAATTTTCTAAGTTTTGATATAAGGCATTCTGCTGGCCCGTCTGCTAGACAATGTCGCGGACGGTGGGGGTGGGGTAAATTTTCTAAGTGTTGATATAAGGCATTCTGCTGGCCTGTCGGCTAGACAATGTCGCGGACGGTGGGGTAAATGTTCTATGTGTTGATATAAAGCATTCTGCTGGCATGTCCGCTAGACAATGTCGCGGACGATGGGGGTGGGGAAAATTTTCTAAGTGTTGATATAAGGCATTCTGCTGGTTTGTCCGCGGGGTGGGGAAAATTTTCTCAATATCGATAAATAATAAATAACGTACGATTCACAATCAACGATCTCAATATATTGAGGGTATCTCAAACGACACAATTAAGCCAGAAAAAATTTAGAAACACAATGAACATGTATACAATAAATTTGGTTATTAATAATAAATAAATTAGGGTTCACATTGGGGGAAAGAAATTTTTTCACAAGCGCTCCTATCAAAGATTACAACTTGAAAATCCCACCAGCGCAGGTGTTCAAACACTACAAAGTGCGCGAGTTCGTGGCCATGCTGGCGCACGAAGACGTACCAACCCTCTGCGAATTGCTTTTTTTGGGGTCGGCCGGGCTTCAGCTTGATTTCAACCTGCCAGGCCCCCTTGCGGCTATATAATCTTGAACTGTCATGAATTGTTATAAATTGATTGGTAAAGGCTTCCGGTATGTCCTAACAAACACAATACAAAAAATAGGTTAGTTTTTAACCAAAAGATCAAACTTTTAACACACGAAAATACAGAGAAAGAGGGATGGGCTACAAGTTCATTCTTAAATCCCGGCATCATGACTTTGAAAAAGTGTTTGCCTGCCAGGTGCAAGTTACCAATAAAATCGTAGGTGGTCTCCGATCCAGAAGCCATCGAGGTCGGCGATGAGGGGAGGACGGTGGTGTCGTCGGAGATGTGGGTTGCCGTAGATGGGGTTGCGGCTTGGGTTAGATGTGAGAGAGAGAGAGAGAGAATATAACGGACTGATAAAAGCTGATTGCCCGTTTTGATTAATATATACAGTAGGATAGAGGTCCGCTACATTGTATAGCGGACATAAATGAAAACCAAAAGTTTTTCTGCGATGACGTCCGCTACATTGTATAGCGGACATAAATGAAAACCAAAAGTTTTTCTGGGATGACGTCCGCTACATTGTATAGCGGACATAAATGAAAACCAAAAGTTTTTCTGCGATGACGTCCGCTACATTGTATAGCGAACATAAATGAAGACCAAAAGTTTTTCTGCGATGACGTCCGCTACATTGTATAGTGGACATAAATGATGACCAAAAAATTAGGACTATGCATATCCGTCCGCTACATCAGAAAAAAAATAAATTAAAGGTCAACTGCAGCTTGTCCGTCCTCATCTTCGGCGTCATCTTCTGCCCCATCTTGCAAACCCCCGGGACTTATCCCCAGTGCCTTGTAATGGTTCCGCTTGTCGTGGTCGGTCATTTTGTTGCACAATGCACACCTTCGCAGCTTTTTAGGTTGAGTTGCCATTTCAATTAAGCTTTTCATCCGCGTAGATCTCTTGCGGCCTTTCGTTTGCGATATAATTGGATCCAACGGCCGGATATCATTGTCGCCTTCCTCCCCCGGCTCATCATCTTCGGATTCTGTCGTAGGCTCGGTGTCAACCGCATTGGTGACTGAAGCTGCTTCCAACTGGTCGACGATGGGCTCTTGCTGCTGAGCTACATCGAGGAGATGTTTATAACCGACCATTGTAGCAGCAGCCTTTACGGACAAACGGGTGAACATCGTCACCAGATGATTATACCGCAACGTCTCTGATTCTTCAAAGTCAGTATACGGGTGCTCCGGAAAGGAAATGGTACCGTGCAACCTGTTTGCACCTTTCGTCCACCGTGGCAAGACCTATTTATCGGGGATTGTCCTGATATTCTTCTGGGTGAAAAACCGCAGAATGTGTCTACACAGGATGCCATGGAACTCAAACTTCTTGCAAACACACGTCACCGTCTACAGTGTGCCATCCTTCTCTTTGCTATTGGACTCGGAACCCCAACCCTTCTCTCAGAGTCAAGTCACGCAAGACTGGGGTTTCGGACACATCAGTCTGTCGGAGACACTGCCTATTGTCCCATGGGCAAGACCATCTACTGCCGAAGGAGGGCAATATCCCCCAGTCGACCCCCCGGAAGGAGTGCAATATCCCCCCGTTGACCCCCGAGGGCAATATCGCAAAGGGCATCTAGTGAAGCCCCTAAAGCCGCATAAATGCCAAATAATCACAGAGCGTTATTTTAGCGGCTTCCCCCGGGACAAAGAGTTGTATAGTGTGAATCATCCGGAGGGCATGGATTACCCTTGTGAGTGGGGAGAAATGGCCTTCCTGGCTCCGGGTAGTTGGTTAGACAACGGTGTCATCTCCACATACGTGGAGATTCTGAAAGAAAGGGGTCGGGAGCGGCTGAACGAGTACCCGGCCATTTTTTTGGTTGATGCCTTTTTTATAGCCTCCTAGTGTCTGAATGGCATGAGTGGGTCGAGCAAAGGCGGAAGAAAAAGTTGGGCCAGTGGAGACCGTCCGCTAACCTACGAGCGTATCTTGCTAGGGATAGTCCAGTGAGCGCAAGTGTTGCCGGCGTGTTTCTAATCCCATTTTTAGGGGAAAGCCACTGGTACTTGGTTTGCTACGAACCGGTAGAGAAAGTCCTATCGGTGATCGACAGTCTCTACGACGATACCGCCTTTATGCCTGTGCTGCAGATGTACAAAGCCCAGTTGGATTCAATGGTAATATTACGATTGTTGTTTAACAGTTATTGTAACTTGGCATAAATGTTAACTCGTGTCTTACGCCGTTTTATGTTTCTTGCAGAATATATTTTATGCAATGGTCAATGGTGTTCGTGGTAACCCTGTACCGGCGCGGCCAAAGATCGATTGGCGACTGAAGAAGAGGAGGCCCAAGCAACGTAACACTTCGGACTGCGGCGTTTTCCTTTGCATGTACATGGATTACATTTTCCGGTCCGAGAGCCTCAAGGCGGCGGTGTGGAGCCAAGCAGAAGTAGACACCATTAGATATAGAATGGCTTGGCAAATTATGAAAGGCCGGCCTAGAGCGGTTACGTGTATTGTAAATCCGGCAAATGCCGAGAATCCCTCCCAACATGATTCCCCCCGTTGACATTGTACCATTACACTTTATTTTTTTTTAATAAACTATGAATATTTAGAAAGCTCTCATTGATTTGTGTTGAAGATTATTGATTGATTGTTTTGTCTGATTTCCGTTGAAGATGATTTGAGTTTGGTTTTTTTGGCTCTCACTGAGAATGATTGAAAAGCAAAATCTGTCCGTTAGACAATGTCGCGGACAGTGGGGGAAGTGAATTTTCTAAGTGTGGGGGAAGTGAATTTTCTAAGTGTTATAAGGCATTCTGCTGGCCCGTCCGCTAGACAATGTCGCGGACGGTGGGGGTGGGGAAAATTTTCCAAGTGTTGATATAAGGCATTCTGCTGGCCCGTCCGCTAGACAATATCGCGGACGGTGGGGGTGGGGAAAAAAGGCGTTCTGCTGGCCCGTCCGCTTGTGAATTTTCTAAGTGTTGGGTTAAGACAGTCTGCTGGTCTGTCTGCTAGACAATGTCGCGGACGATGGGGGAGGGGAAAATTTTCGAAGGTATTTTCTTGGCCCGTCTGCTAGACACAATGTAGCGTTATGCAGTTTTAATAAATTGGCGTCCGAAGACAATGTATCTCAAACGGCACAATTAAGCGAGAAAAAATTTGGAAACATAATGAACATGTATATAATAAATTTGGTTATTATTAATAAATTAGGGTCCACATTGGGGGAAATAAATTTTTTCACAAGCGCTCCGATCAAAGATTACAACTTGAAAATCCCACCACCCAAGGTGTTCAAACACTACAAAGTCCCCGAGTTCGCGGCCATGCTGGCGCACGAAGACGTTCCAACCCTCTGCGAATTGCTTTTTTTGGGATCGGCCGGGCTTCAGCTTGATTTCAACCTGCCAGGCCCCCTTGCGGCTATATAATCTTGAACTGTCATGAATTGTTGTAAATTGATTGGTAAAGGCTTCCGGTATGTCTTAACAAACACAATACAAAAAATAGGTTAGTTTTTAACCAAAAGATCAAACTTTTAACACACGAAAATACAGAGAAAGAGGGATGGGCTACAAGTTCATTCTCAAATCCCGGCATCATGACTTTGAAAAAGTGTTTGCCTGCTAGGTGCAAGTTGCCAATAAAATCGTAGGTGGTCTCCGATCCAGAAGCCATCGAGGTCGGCGATGAGGGGAGGACGGTGGTGTCGCCGGAGATGTGGGTCGCCGTAGATGGGGTAGCGGCTTGGGTTAGATGTTCGAGAGAGAGAGAGAGAGAGAGTATAGCGGACTGATAAAAGCTGTTGCCCGTTTTGATTAATATGTACAATAGGATAGAGGTCCGCTACATTGTATAGCGGACATAAATGAAAACCAAAAGTTTTTCTGCGATGACGTCCGCTACATTGTATAGCGAACATAAATGAAGACCAAAAGTTTTTCTGCGATGACGTCCGCTACATTGTATAGCGGACATAAATGATGTCCAAAAGTTTTTCTGCGATGACGTCCGCTACATTGTATAGCGGACATAAATGATAACCAAAAAATTAGGACTATGCATATCCGTCCGCTACATCAGAAATCGCTACATCAGAAAAAATAATTCCGGTATTCGGTTGAATAATAAAAAATTATTACAAATGTCAAACTTATATAAAAATTATTACAAATGTCAAACTTATACAAAAAATTAAAGGTCCACTGCAGCTTGTCCGTCCTCATCTTCGGCGTCATCTTCTTCCCCATCTTGCAAACCCCCTGGACTTATCCCCAGTGCCTTGTAATGGTTCCGCTTGTCGTGGTCGGTCATTTTGTTGCACAATGCACACCTTCTCAGCTTTTTAGGTTGAGTTGCCTTTTCAATAGAGCTTTTCATCCGCGTAGATCTCTTGCGGCCTTTCGTTTGCGATATAATTGGATCCAACGGCCGGATATCATTGTCGTCTTCCTCCCCCGGCTCGTCATCTTCTGATCCCGTCGTAGGCTCGGTGTCAACCGCATTGCTGACTGAAGCTGCTTCCAACTGGTCGACGATGGGCTCTTGCTGCTGAGCTACCTCGAGGAGATGTTTATATCCGACCATTGTAGCAGCAGCCTTTACGGACAAACGGGTGAACATCGTCACCAGATGATTATACCGCAACGTCTCTGATTCTTCAAAGTCAGTATACGGGTGCTCCGGAAAGGAAATGGTACCGTGCAACCTGTTTGCACCTTTCGTCCACCGTGGCAGGACGTATTTATCGGGGATTGTCCTGATATTCTTCTGGGTGAAAAACCGCAGAATGTGTCTACACAGGATGCCATGGAACTCAAACTTCTTGCAAACACATGTCACCGAGTCCGTCAATGTGTCGTGGCTCACCGTATAAATTCTGCGCAGCTTCTCAGGGACGAGGTCATTCACGAGCGAATAAACCTTGTACTCACGCGTAGACATTTCTGCCACCTTGTTTATACTGTATCGTCCCGATTTTCGCAGCTCTACTTGGTATAGCAAGAAGATCTCCTTCGTATAGACTTTGGCACCGTTCAGCTCCAGCGGGGTCTCAAGCAACCTTCTCCTTTGTTTGTACGTTGTTGCAAAGTCGGCAGCCCTTTCTTTTACGAACAACGAAGCTACCGCTTTTTGTGCGGATGCAACGAAAGTCTTCAAATTGGTAGCTGTACCCACATAACTATCGAACGTGGCATTCATAGATTCACTCCTGCCCGTCGTTTTCATGCCCGCAGAAAAATACCTCCTCGTGTAAACGCCAATCCATTGCTCTTTGCGCTCGTACAAGTGCTGGAGCCACTCGTTGTCTTGCAATGAGTAATCCCGAACAAGCTTTTCCCACCTCTCCTCGAATTCCTCAATCGTTAATGACTTGGTAATGCACTTGTCAAAATCCTGTTTAAAGTCTGGATACTTTGCGTACACGTGATGCAGACGTTCAGGGTATTTGTTGCTTATGTGCCAAGTGCACAAGTTGTGCCGGGTGTCTGGGAAGACGGTCGCAATAGCCTTCTTCATTGCCAAATCTTGATCGGTGATGATCACTTTGGGTGCTTTGAAGTTCATTGCTTCCAGCCACGTCCTAAACAACCATACAAAAGAACCCTCGCTCTCGTCCCTTAACAAGGCGAACCCGAACAGGATGGAGTGATAATGATGATTGACGCCGGTGAAAGGAGCGAACGGCATCGAGTACTTGTTGGTACGGTATGTGGTGTCGAAAGTCACGACATCCCCAAAATGCTTATAAGCTAGCCTCGAACGACCGTCGACCCAAAAAATTGTACTAACTCGATGCTCGTCGTCAAGTTTATAGTCGAAGGTAAACTGCGGGTCCTCCATCTGCATCCGTTTCAATAGGCTCATTGTCGATTGCGCATCATTGAGGTCATACGCGGCTCGTCTATGGGTTCGGACCGCGTTACGAACGTCTGTCGTGTTAAAGTTTAAATTTTGAATTCCCCCAGCCTGTTCAGCAAGAACATTAACAATCTCAGTAGGTCCAATTCGCGCATTGCTCATTGTGTGAATTAGGCTCCTCGCGACCTTACCCATCTTCTTGTGTTGATGCATCTGACTCACCTTAGAAGGAGTTACTAACGGGTGATTGTGTGCCAGTTCCAGGCTGGTAATAAGCCAATGATCTTGATTGGCTTTGTAGCTTACGAACATCTTGACCTGGCAATTTGTGCGCTCAAAGCAGTCCCGTCTTCTACGCGAATATCCTATTTCGTCATCACTGTCATCATTGCCTACGCGTGTCTCATTTTGCTGTGGATTTCTGCCCCTATGACACTCGTATAAGCGAGAGCATATCTTTTTTGTTACGTTGCTTGTTCTTGTAGTCTTTATTCTAATGCCAAAACCAACCCTCAATGAATACGCTCGAAAACATTCTTCAGCTTCTTCCAATGTTTGAAACGTTCGTCCTAGATACGGATCACTAGCATCTACGGGGACGTTGGAGCTCGACACGAAATCAGACATTGTGAAACAAGACCTGTGTAGAAATAGACTACGCTTAACAATCAAATGACATTTCTAACTGAAAATATTACCTAAAAATTACCTTGGCGAATAGACCAATTTAGGATGACAAACATACCGTATGCATAACCCCTGAAAGTGTCTCCAAATTAACAATTATTAATTTACTGAACATAACAAATTAAAATTACTAAGATAAATAGACGAATTCATCATGCCAAAAAATCGAATTAAACTATAATTTTATTTAGAGTTTACAAATTACACCTTTTTTATGAACATCATGTCTAGAACATCACAAATTGAAGAATAGAGTGACAAATTTCTAGAACATCAAAAAAAATCTATACGTTTTTGTCCGAACAAAATAAAATTATATTTTACCATTCAATCCATAAAGAAAACTTCACCATTCGCAAACTTACCTTACTTGAGTGAAGCTAAGTTTTACTCGAAGCTTGAAGGGAGCTGAAAATTGTAGCGAGTCCGAAGGAGGAGAAGAAAATTGTAGCCGAAGGAGCTTGAGGAATTCCGACAACCCGTCGTGTGTAGAAATGAAGGTACAAACACGTGGTAATGTGTCAGTTGAGTCAGTCGTCCGCTACACTGTCTAGCGGACGACATTTTGGCTGTCAACGTGGGCCCAATTATGTGCTCCGCTAGACAGTGTAGCGGAGGGGGGAGCAGGGGCAAAACGGTAAAAAGTATGGTCCGCTACACTGTGTAGCGGACTGCTGACATCGCCGCAAAAATACGCGATCTGGGCCGTCCATCCCTTGGGGATGGACGGTCAGATCGCGCTAGCAAGATCTCCCATTTTGCTAGCGCTATCAACGGATCAGCTCCCTATATATATATATATATATATATATATATATATATATATATATATATATATATATATAGGGAGCTGATCCGTTGATAGCGCTAGCAACTTAACTCAAGTTGCTAGCGCGATCTGGCCGTCCACGTCCGAGAATGGACGGCCAGATCGCGCGCCACGCCTAGTATTTTTTTCACCCGTCCGCTATATAATGTAGCGGACGGTAAATTATCGTCCGCTACATTATGTAGCGGACGGCGAAACAGCGCTAGCAATATGCTAGCGCTATATATATATATATATATATATATATATATATATATATATATATATATATCCTACACACACCCATTACACACCACCATTACAGCTACTGCCTCACGGTAGCTTGTCTTCTTTGCCTAACACACAACCCACATGCACAACCACAAAGCACACAGTAAACACTCACACAGGTTCACAAAATAACCTATTCACGCACACATCACTCACACCCACACACACAAATGCACTCACACAGCACACATGCACTCAAAATAGTTTTTGTTTGGTTGAGTGGTCTCCTGCATAGCTATCAAATTACCAGCTACGCCACACCAGTAATGTTTGACAGTTGCATTGCTGATCTTCTATGTTACCTTACAACGCGTTTCACCACCATCTGATGCGAATTAGGCCACAAGAATGTTTGGATGGTATATTTTTACAGTTGGCACGTTATCATTCTTCAATAAACCATGGCCAAAGCTAACAGGTAATAGGCAGTACACTGGATATGTTAGGAGTGGGGTGATTTAGATTTACTAGTTAATGGACCCGCACAAATGTACGGGAAGTGATTAAAGTGAAACTCTATTGTAACCTAAAAGTCACAATAAAGAAGAGAAATTTACAAAAGATAAATTAAATAAGTCCAAACTACAAGTGCTCGAGACATCAAATTTAAACTTTTGAAAGCATTGATTCAGACCTCATGCATCGGTATGCTTCCCAACCTCTAGCTTCCATAGGCATATCGTAATGCTATCTTGCTAAATTGACCTATTGCGTTTGTTTAAGGTGAGCATAGGAATTACTTAGTCTGCAAATGAAGCTTGAGTCCTACACAACATGTTTTTTGAAAGCCACGACCTAGTGGTTCTAACTAACGCATCTTAATCGTGAGAGCTTTTTTCTCGTGCGTGAGCTGGTCACAGCATCTTAAACGTTCCATAGACTACAAGAAAACAGGGTTTTAGCGACAGGATAATCCGTCGCTAAAAGCCAAAAATCCGTCGCTAAAAGAATTAGCGACGGATTCACCGTCGCTAAATATCCCTCGTATAAAAGCCCGTCACTAATAGTTTAGCGACGGAATTTTTAAATCCGTCGCTAAATATGTCATTTTTACCGACGGATTTATTTTTAATTAGCGACGGATATTCCGTCGCGAATTATATTTTTTAGCGACGGATTTATATTTTCGAGACGGAATATTCCGTCGCTAAAAAACTTATTTAGCGACGGAATATTCCGTCGCTAAATAATTGATTGTAGGAATACTTTAGCGACGGAATTAATCCGTCGCCAAAAGTCAATTTTTTTTTGAATTTTTTTTTTATTTTTCAATTACCCAGACCTGTAATACAATTTTCAAATCTCAACAACAACGCGCAATAATCAATACAGAAAGAAATATATATAATCAATTATAAAAAATATTTATAATAAAAAAAATTCATATATGTACAAGCCGGGAACCGGATATAGCCGGTTAGGAGAGGGGAGAAGAGTACAAGCCGGGCACGGGGGGGGAAGCTAGGAACGGGCACGGGAAGGGGCTCATCAGGGGTTCCCGAGTCCCGGATCTGGATCCTGCTGATCCGGGGCCGGGGCGGCCTGTCCAGCAGTGCCCTGCTCCCTGATCATCCGGCACACCACTGTAGCAATGCGCTGGATCTCCTCGTCGTCCAACTGAGGCCGAGGAGCCGGTGTCTGTGGAGGGGCAGCAGGGGGTGAGGACGCTCCTATCACGGCACGAGCAGTCGTGCTAGGCAGGCCGCGTATGCGGCCTTTCGGCCGATTCACGACCTCCGGCGTATCCAGCCATCGCTTCAACCCCCCAGTACTCGCAGCCGTACTAGTGGACGCTGATGGCTGTCCGGACTGCTGCTCGGACCCCCTTAGCTGTTCATACGAGGCCTGCAAAAATAGTGGTTTAACGATATGTTAGGGCATTAATTAACGAAACAGACATTGAGGATAGAAAGAAAAAACATTAACTTAAATAAATTGACTCACATCGATCCGCCGGGCAATATCTGAAATATAGTCGCCCGCCCGGTGCGTCTCGTCCTTGTCCTTCTTCCGCACGTGCGTCTGAGTATAGGTCAGAGCTATGACCTCATCCTCCTCCAGATCCGGGTGCTCGACCGCGTTCATGTGTCGGACGATGTCGTGTGGCACCGACCCCCCCGTGTGCGTCGGATCTCTGTTCTGTCTGTTCTCAGCCCCGCTCTTACTCTTGGCGTCCCAACCTGGATCCGCAGCCCACCGATCTATCATCTCCCCCCATACACGGTGAGATATCCAATGTGGGGGATATCTCGCCATGTCCGTCATCGGGGCACCCGCGGGCAGCGCCTTCTTCGCCCGGTCCCGTGCATCGTGGAGCCATCGGGGGGTTAATTTATGGTTCAATTTAGGGTTCAATTACTTCAATTTAGGGTTCAATTAGGGGGTTCTATTGATTCAATTTAGGGTTCAGTTGATTTGAGGCATTAAATTTAGGGTTCAATTAGTTCAATTTAGGGTTCGGTTGGATTAGGGCATTCAATTTGGGGTTCAATTAGGGTTCAGTTAGATTGGGGCAATCAATTTAGGGTTTAATTAGGGGTTCAATTAGTTTAATTTAGGATTCAATTCAATTGGGGCATTCAATTTAGGGTTCAATTACTTCAATTTAGGGTTCAATTAGGGGGTTCTATTGATTCAATTTAGGGTTCGGTTGATTTGAGGCATTCAGTTTCGGGTTCAATTAGTTCAATTTAGGGTTCGGTTGGATTAGGGCATTTAATTTAGGGTTCAATTAGGGTTCGGTTAGATTGGGGCTATCAATTTAGGGTTTAATTAGGGGTTCAATTAGTTTAACTTAGGGTTCGATTCAATTAGGGCATTCAATTTAGGGTTCAATTACTTCAATTTAGGGTTCAATTAGGGGGTTCTATCGATTCAATTTAGGGTTCGATTGATTTGAGGCATTCAATTTAGGGTTCAATTAGGGTTCGGTTAGATTGGGGCAAACAATTTAGGGTTTAATTAGGGGTTCAATTAGTTTAATTTAGGGTTCAATTCAATTAGGGCATTCAATTTAGGGTTCAATTACTTCAATTTAGGGTTCAATTAGGGGGTTCTATTGATTCAATTTAGGGTTCGGTTGATTTTAGGCATTCAATTTAGGGTTCAATTAGGGTTCGGTTAGATTGGGGCAATCAATTTAGGGTTTAATTAGGGGTTCAATTAGTTTAATTTAGGGTTCGATTCAATTAGGGCATTCAATTTAGGATTCAATTACTTCAATTTAGGGTTCAATTAGGGGGCTCTATTGATTATATTTAGGGTTCGGTTGATTTGAGGCATTCAATTTAGGGTTCAATTAGTTCAATTTAGGGTTCGGTTGGATTAGGGCATTCAATTTAGAGTTCAATTAGGGTTCGGTTAGATTGGGGCAATCAATTTAGGGTTTAATTAGGGGTTCAGTTAGTTTAATTGAGGGTTCGATTCAATTGGGGTTTAGGGTTTTGGGTTTGCGTCATCTTAATTTTAATGTCCCTTGCCCAGTTCCGTCCCGTCCCATCCCATCTAGATCCAACGCCACTTAACCCGATCTTGTCTATGGCTTCCTGCCACCAAAGTAGTCGCATAAGGCCTATTTTCGGATCAGAAGCAACATCCATTGCTCTCGTCGTTTCAATATTGAAAGCGCGGAGAGCAAATCCAGCCCACTCAATCTCCAATGTCTTTAACTTTTCACAGCAATTTACATGTATAAGAGGAAGACAGAAGGTATAGCGTAGAGCAAATAGAGAGGAAGACAAGAACTTTACCTCACGAGAAATACTGCCGGAGGTGAGAAACCGTCGTCTCCGGTGGTCCCGGTGGTCGAGGCTGCTCTCTCTCTCAGTCTCTCTCCTCTTCACAGATCTGCCGGAGGTGAGGGCCCGTGGTCGCCGGAGTTGCAGGTGGTCACCGTTGTCGAGGGAGGTCACCACCGGGGTCGAGGGAAGTCACCGCCGGTGTCGAGGGAGGTCGCCGCCGGGGTAGAGGGAAGTTGGGTTTTGGGATTTTCGAAGAGAGAAGCAGTGACAGTTCAAACCAGATCTATGAATTAAATAGACTTTTAGCGACGGATTTATTCCGTCGCGAAACGTCAGTCGGTGAAGACCTATTTGTACCGACGGAGTTTTTTGCGACGGAATAAATCCGTCGCTTAAATAATATTTCACGGCGGAGTGTTACCGACGGAGGTTTTCGTCGGTAAAACGCCTTTTCACCGACGGAGTTTTTTGCGACGGAATAAATCCGTCGTTTAAATAATATTTTACGACGGAGTTTTACTGACGGAGATTTCCGTCGGTAAAACTCATTTTAGCGACGGAATCTATGCCGTCGCTAAAACTCCGTCGCAAAAAACGTCTTTTCTTGTAGTGATAATTTAAATGTTGAGGATTCCTTTACTTCGTGCTTGGGCCACTGTATATTGCTTTATATGATTGAAAAAGGTAGTCGTGTCATTGCATATGGCAATCTTACAATAGGGAGAAAAAAAACTTTTTTAAAATCTTTTAATGAGGCGTCAAGAAAAGAACTCGATTATGATAATATTTTCTTGGCTATTAAAGGAAGAGTTGACATAGGATGTGATTAAAAGTGAATCTCTCTTCTAACATAAGAGGTCACGATAAAGTAGAGAAAGTTATAGAAGATAAATTAGTTCAAACTTCAAACAAATAACTTTTATATATTGTCTTAAAATATCAAACATAATGGAGAACAAATGAGATAACAACATGGGTCTCTGTAAGCAACAAAATATATAGACCACATTTAACACATATAGGAAGTAGGATCCTCCGATGTCTAATGTGGTAGATGTGGTTCTCCACGTGCGCGTGACATCAAACTTTTGAAACCATTGATCCGGGTCCTCATGTATTGGTATGCTTTCGGACCGCCAGCTTCCATAGGCATCTCGTTATGCTCTCTCTAGCACAATTTCCTGTAGTGTTCGTTTGAGTTCTACCTGCATGTCTTTTGGAAGCCATGACCTGATGTTTGTAGCTAATGCACCTTAATTGTAAGAGCTTTTCTCTAGCTTGATCTAGTCACAGCATCTTAAAATGTTTCATATTTAAATGTTGAGGATTTCTTTAGTTCGCACTTTGGCTACTATACATCACTCCAATCTGATTGAAAAATGTAGTCATATCACCGCATATGACAAAATATTTTTTATAGCCTTTAGTGAGGCGTCAAGAGAATTACTCAATTACGATAGTATTTTTTTGCTTATTAAAGAAAGAGTTACCTCATAATAAAACTTGAATCCTAATTGGGAGAAAGAAGTAGCTCCAAATATCCCACACATAAAAGTGAGCTCTTTAAATTCTCTGTGTTTGTTATTTACCTAATCTAGGTTTGGAAGATCTCTCGTCCACTACTTTACCATTGCGACTATTACTGTCGCTATTACTTTCATCATTAACACCATCATTATCGTTAACCGCATTCCCAACAACACCCTGTTGCCAATAGTATCACCATTGTCACCATGCCATTTCCACCCTTTGTCACAAACCACAGCTATTATAGATATTAGTACCATGTCGGTTGACCACCACAGCTATTGTTATTGCCATAAATACATTGCAATGTACAATGAAGACATTTACCAACTGATTAGAAGAAATAGTAGCACGCTGACTTTTCATTTGCAACACTACAAGAAAAAAAGCTTTTAGCGACGGGAAAATCCGTCGCTAAAAGCCAAAAATCCGTCTCAAAAACAATTAGCGACGGATTCACAGTCGCTAAAAATCCCTAGTATAAAAGCCCGTCACTAATAGTTTAGCGACGGAATTTTTGAAATCCGTCGCTAAATATATAATTATTTGTGAAGGATTTATTTTTAATTAGCGACGGATATTCCGTCGCTAATTATATTTTTAGTATTTTAATTAATTTTCTTTTTTGTCAAATTAGCGACGGAATAATGTTTTAGCGACGGAGTATTCTGTCTCTAAAAAATTTATTTAGCGACGGAATATTCCGTCGCGAATTAACTGATTGAATGAATACTTTTAGCGACGGAATTAATCTGTCGCCAAAAGTCAAATTTTTTTTTGAATTTTTTTTTAATTTTTCGATTACCCAAACCTATAATACAATTTTCATTTCTCAACAACAACGCTAAAAATCAATACACAAAGAAATATATATAATCAATCATAAAAAAGACTCATTATGTACAAGCCGGGAACCGGATACAGCCGGTTAGGGGAGGGGAGAAGAGTACAAGCCGGGCGCGGGGGAAGCTAGGAACGGGCACGAGAAGAGGCTTATCAGGGGTTGCCGAGTCCCGGATCTGGATCCTACTGATCTGGGGCCGGCTCGGCATGTCCAACAGCGCCCTGCTCCCTGATCATCCTCACCACCACTGTAACAAAGCGCTGGATCTCCTCGTCGTCCAACTGACGCTGAGGAGCCGGTGTTCATGGAGGGGCAGCAGGGGGTGAGGACGCTCCTATCACGGCACGAGCAGACGTGCTAGGCAGGCCGCGTATGTGGCCTTTCGGCCGATTCATGACCTCCAGCATATCCAGCCATCGCTTCAACCCCCCAGTACTCGCAACCGTACTAGTGGACGCTGATGGCTGTCCGGACTGCTGATCGGACCCCCTTAACTGTTCATACGAGGCCTACAAAAACAGTGGTTTAACAACATGTTAGGGCATTAATTAACGAAATGGACATTGAGGATAGAAAGACATTAATTAACGATATGATGAGAGCCATCATATCTAAGTTTAAGTTGTTTTTTTTTTGTTTAGCCCCGTCCGCTACATAGTGTAGCAGACGCATCTGCTTTTTGTCCGCCACACTATGTAGCGGACGGCATTGCAGAAAAAAACTTTTGGGTTCTTTTAGTCCGCTATACAATGTAGCGGATGACTCTGTACTACATAACCCAGATCGGCCAATCATCTTATCACTCCGTATGTTTCTCTATCTGTCTCGAACATCTCACCCAGTCACTACCCCATCTACGCCGACACAACTGTCCTCCCCTGACGTCGCGCTGCCCCCGACGATAGCCCCGTCCTCCCCTCAACGTCGCGGTGCCTCCAGTGACATTCCCAACGTGATGGCTTTTGATTCGTCGAGCAGCAGTGAATTTGTAGGCAACATGCACCTTGCAGGCAGACATTTCTTCAAGGTCATGATGGCTGGTTTTGATATAGAACTTGTAAGCCATTCCTCTTTCTCTGTGTTTTCGTGTGTGTTAAAGTTTGATCTTTGGTTAAAAACTAACCTTTTTTTGTATTATGAATATGTTAGGACATACCGCATCCTTTTCTGATTGGCTTACCACAATTTATTTTGATTCAACTTTAACCAGCCGCAAGGGGTCATGGCATGTAAGAATGAAGATGAAGCCCGGCCAAGGTCAAATTTCATTCGCAGAGGGTTGGAACGAATTCGTGCAGCAGCATGACCTCCAACTCGGGGACTTTGTAGTGTTTGAAGACACGGGAAAGTGTAATTTTCAAGTGACGGTATTTGATCGGAGCAGTTGTGAAAAAACTTTCTCCCAATGTTGAACCCTAAATTCTGTTATGAACAATTTTATGTTAATGTTCATTATTTTTCCGAATTTTAGGTTCTTAATTGTGCCGTTTGAGATTCCGTCGATGTTGAGATTGTTGATTGTTAATCGTACGTTTTTTTATTGTTAATCGATATTGAGATTGTTGATTCCGTGGCTAAAACAAGTCTTCGGTCGCCAATTTATTAAAAAATGAACTTCAACACAAAGTATTTGGTCGTCCGCTACACTGAGTAGCAGACGGAGAAGCAGAAATAATCAACTACAACACTTAGAAAATTTTTCATATTTGGACGTCCGCTACACTGTGTTGCGAACGGTGAAGCAGAAACAATCAACTTCAACACTTAGAAAATTTTTCAGTATTTTGACGTCCGCTACAATATGTTGCGAGAGGAGAAGCAGAAACAATCAACTTCAAAACTTAGAAAAATTTTCAGTATTTTGACGTCCACTACACTGTGTAGCGGACGGAGAAGTAGAAACAATCAACTTCAACACTTAGAAAAATTTTCAGTATTTTGACGTCCGCTACATTGTGTAGCGGACGGAGAAGCAGAAACAATCAACTTCAAAACTTAGAAAAATTTTCAGTATTTTGACGTCCGCTACACAACTTCAAAACTTAGAATTTTTTCAGTATTTTGACGTCCGCTACACTGTGTAGCAGACGGAGAAGTAGAAACAATCAACTTCAACACTTAGAAAAATTTTCAGTATTTTGACGTCCGCTACATTGTGTAGCGGACGGAGAAGCAGAAACAATCAACTTCAACACTTAGAAAAATTTTCTGTATTTGGACGTCCGCTAAACTGTGTTCGGACGGAGAAGCAGAAACAATCAACTTCAACACTTAGAAAATTTTCTGTATTTGGATGTCCGCTACACTGTCTAGCGGACGGATACTTCATCAGCTAATGAATTCTCAATGAATTTTGTTTTCCACCATTCAATCATTCTCAATGAGAGCAAAAAAACCAACTCTAATCAAATCAAATGTCCACTGATATGGACACAAATAAGTTAAATCACTCAATCATTCAACACAAATCAACTAATCTCAACACAAAAAAATTCACACCAATGACAGCTTTCTAAATAAAAAATCATGATTTATTAAAAAAAATTATTGTAATGGTACAAGGTCAACTAGGCATCCTCATGTTGAGCCGAATGTTCATCCTTAGACGGATTTTCAATAAACCTAATCTCTCTAGTTCGGCCTTTCAAAATTTGCCAAGCTATCCTATATTTAAAGCGTTCTACGCATTCTAAACTCCAGGCAGCCGCCTTGAGGCTCTCAGACCGACAGATGTAATCCATGTACATGCATAGGAAGACGCCACAGTCTGAAGTATTATGTTTCTTGGGCCTCGTCTTCTTCAATCAGAAATGGAGCTTTGGTCGCGCCGGTACAGGTACACGACGGATAGCATTGACCATGGCATAAAATATATTCTGCGAGAAAATAGAAAACTGGGTAAGTCACGAGTTAACATTTACAATTGGCAAGTTACAATAAGCATTGAACAATCAACTTCAAGATTACCATAGAGTCCAGTTGGGCTTTATACATCCGCAGCACAGGCATGTGGAGGGTATCGTCGTGGAGACTGTCGATCGTCGATACGACTTTTTCTGTTGGTTCATAGCAAACCAAGTACCAGTGGCTTTCCCCTAAAAATGGGATTAGAAACACGTGGGCAACCATTGCGCTCACTGGACTATCCCTATTCAGATACGCTCGTAGGTTATCCGACGGTCTCCACTGACTCAACTTTTTCTTCCCCCTTCGTTCGACCCATTCATGCCATTCAGCCACTATGAGGCTATGAAAAAAGGCATCCAACAAAAATACAGCCGGATACTCATTCGGCCGCCCCCGGCCACTTTCCTTCAGAATCTCCACGTAGGTAGAGATGACGTCGTTGTCTAACCAACTCCCCGGAGCCAGGGAGGACATTTCTCCCCACGAGCAACATTAATCCATGCCCTCAGGGTGATTCACACTATATAACGCTTTTGTCCAGGGGAACCCGCTAAAATACCGCTCTCTGATAATTTGGCATTTATGCTGCTTTAGGGGATTCAGTGGATGCCCTTTGTGATACTCCCTTCGGGGGTCGACCGGGGGATATTGTCCTCCTTCTGCAATAGATGGTCCCGCCCATGGGACAATGGGCAGTGTCTCGGACAGACTGAAGTTTCCGAAACCCCAGTCTTACGTGACTTGACTCTAAGAGAGGGGTTGGGGTTCCGAGTCCAGAAGCAAAGAGAAGGGGCCACGGCGCTTGAGCCTGGCCCATGGTGCTTGGCGGTCCCCAATCACCACCCATTCCCTGTACAGAGGGACCACCGTATCCCTGGCTCACCCCCATGTCCAGTTCTTTGTCCTGTTCTCCTTCTCTCTAATCTTTCCTACGTATTTTCTTACTCTCTCTCTCCCGGTTGTGGTTTTGACGGCTGAAATGAAGCCCTCAGTCGGCTGCCAGATGTGCTATGCGTATATATATATATATATATATATATATATATATATATATATATATATATATATATATATATATATATATATATATATATATATATGCTAAAAAAAACCCTAGTAGGAAAAAAAAAGAAATGAAAACCCTTTAAAATTCTTTTGTCGCTAAAAGCTTCTAACCCCCAATATTATTATTGCGAAAATGATCCCATAATAAAACATTTACGATACATGTTGTGTTAGAAAAATTATAAATAGGTTGTTACACCATCCCGTGGACCAAACGTCGCTAATAAATATATCGTTACTAAAGAAGTTTAATTGTCGCTAAATATCACTTTTGCAAATCGATACTAATCATTGCGTGTAAAATTTGTCGCTAAACACATTAATTTTAACCGGCTTGATAATGTCGAAGAGTCGGGGTATTACATTAACACTCTCAGGAGACCTTGAAAATGATGTTGCCACTATGTTTCAGGAATTCTAGTGGTAATGCTGCCCCTAGGAATGGACCCTAGATGTTTCCATCTTTTGCTACCCCTTTATAAGGAAGATGAGAGGGAACAGGGGATACCATATTCCTCGAGTCGGTGAAGGGAAGAATTGCTTCTGCCATGTCTTGAGGTGGATTAAGGGAGTGATGTTCATGCAGAAGGATTCTTCAGGGAAAAAAAATAATATGTAGGGTTAGCTGTATATATGGTAAGTTTTGTAGTGTGATGCAAGCCAGCAACTTCTAAGCATATGGAAAGATAACAGGAATGAGCAGTATAAATAGGTATCCGAGGTCTAACTCATAAGCAAGCAAGTGAGCAGCAGAAATGGAACCCAGTTGAAGGTCTTGTTTTCTATATTTTGATTCTCTCTTGGAAGCTGAACTAAGATTTTCTGGCATTTAAAACTCAATAAGTAGTGCATTTTTCCGTATGTTGAATTAGAGTGGTAGACAGTGTCCTCAATTATTTCAAGTCTCAACCTGGAAGAAGGAACAAATAGAAGATCCAGTGATCGATAGAGATGACATTTTCTTATGCAAACTTATATGGCTGATATATTCTTTATGCAAGCTTATAGGAAGTCAGTGATCGAAGTTCCAAGGATATAACCTATTTGACAAGCTTTGGAAAAAAATTGAAGATCTGGTCATAGAGTAGTACCGTCCTTTTATTTTAAGTAGAACAAGAAACGTAATCTTGCGTTTTTTATTAGATGTCACGCTAGAGATGACTTGTTCTCTTGTTTTATTCATCGCAGAAACATCTGCAATCCCTAGTTGGATGAGTAGACTTATCTAGTGTCAAGAACGAGCTGCTTGACTTGGTGCCAGTTGAGTTTGTGAGGGAATTTGGTATCAAAATTGCGAAGAAAATCCAATTTTCTGGACCAGAAGAAGAGAAAGTTCAGAGCTCAAGAGAAGAGAGAGAAAATGATAATTTCATTTCATAACCGAATGATTCTCTCTAGTGCTCTCTTTGCCATCATATAGATGGTTACAACTGATTCTAAACATTAGGCTTGAATGCTACAAAGATAGGGCTATAAATAATTATTGGCTTATCAAAATATGGATAAAAATTAGAGTAGCGTACCTGAAAAGTTGCAAATCAAATTCTAGATCTTGATTTTGTCGTAATAAATGTTGGGGACGTGAGCAATCTTGTACCAATCTTCACCGGTCTCCCTTTGGCATCTTTTTTTCAATATAGGGCACCAAGATATGCGAATTTCTTTAAGCGCATGGAGGCCTTCTGGCATAAACTTCAAGCTTGGACAATAGATGATAGCAAGTTCTTGTAGAGCATTGAGATCTTCCGCCAATGTTGTCTAGTTTAGAGACCAATAAAGTACAAGGTGCTTTAGTGTGTTTCGAACCAGCCACTGCGGCAACGTCCTCAAATTTGTTTGTGCTTCTATCTTCAATACTTGGAGTCTAGTTAGACCACCACCATGTTCACGTATACTTTCTTCATCCATATTCAAATATAGGTTCTCACACCCAGAAATTAATAGCCACTCTAACCTGGTTAGGTATGGCAAACCTGGTGATGAACCTAGATTGTGACAATTGATAATGACCAATTTGCGGAGGCCACTCGGGATGCCTCGAGTCTTGTTCCCATCAGTCTGAAATAGACATTCTAGATTAGCGCAAGACCGAATTTCTAAAGTTTGTAGACATGTCAACCTTTGGAAAAATTGACTCAAGCATCTGAGACTGACAAGGTCTCCAAAATCCCTGGGCAACTCTTGTAGTAGCCGGCATTTCTTTAATTGTAGTGTTTGCAAACTCTGCAAGGGATCTAGGAAGCGATTTAAGATTATAGATCCAAAACTCCAGGTATTTCAGATGCTGCAAATTTTCGATGGATCTTAGTAGGGTCTCGAAATCGGGACCCCTTAAAACTAGAACCCTTAAACACTTAAATCTTGAAAAACCCGTATCAGCAACCGATTGGCTCCAAAAGACTGAAATGTTCGGTTCAACTCTAATCATTCGCAATTTCCTTAGTTGAAGAACAGAACTTGGAAAACGACCATCTCTTAACAAACCTTTATTGTTAATATGTACGTGCTGAACTACTTGATTTGGAACCTTTGGGCTATCCATAGTCAGGACTAAACATTCACTTCCTATTACTGATAATGCCAGGTCATGTATCAGATCATGTATTCTGAACATGTAATTGAATACGGAATAGCGAACATCCTGAAAAAATGACCTTGAGCATAATTCAGTAAAATACGTATTGCCCACACATTCTTCCTCTTCAAATCGGTCTCTTGACCCGAGGAGCCCTAGAGCCATCATCCATATGTTGATTACTTGAGAAGAGTGAAATTCATAATCTTTTGGAAAAATTGCACAAACAGCAAAGCATCGTTTCAGATGAGGAGGTAAATGATTGTAACTCAATTTCAATGCTGACAAAATGCCTGTATCTGTTTGCTGTACGTTCCAAATGGCATTATCTCTAATAGAACACCAATCCTTTAACAATATTTTTAAGATAAGCAGATACCTTCTAGCGGACAAATTTTTTTGCAAGTCTCCTTGCAATTGTTGTAGGGTCGAGCTCTCCTTATTAACAATATTTCCAATGATCTTTTTGACATCGAATTCGTCTGGCACGCACACCCATCTTCTCAAATCAAAATAGTGAATCACCCTTTGATCGTTGTAAACCAATTTAGCAAGGGTTGTCTTTCCTACACCACCAATCCCCACTATAGGAATTACAGCTACACCCTCGCCATCGGCTACTTTGACCAAGTTATCTACGAGAAGGTCTTTATCATGATCTCTGCCAATAACATCAGAAGCATTTACAGATGAATGTGTTTCTCTCGGCCGATGTGGAAGTATGCTCCTCTCGACATATGGCAGATGAAAGTTGCTTCTATTAGCTGCAATCTGGTTTAGTGTTTCTCTGATTTCCTTAATCTTATGACCCATTCTAAATCGATACTAGTGGATTTGAACATGAAAAGAGGTGTCGTACCTTTCTTTTTTTACTCCTTAGGTTCCCTTGTCGCTTCAAAACAGCAATATCAAACTCATCTACAATATCATCAATGGCATACCAAACATCTTCAAGCCTTCCCAACCATAAACTCAGCTCAACGCTTGGATCCTGTAGTGCCCCAGCATCCGTGAGCCCGGCTTTGATAGTAGCCAAGGTGTCATTTAGCTTGCTAAGCTCGCCTGTCACAGCCATAGCTAATCCAATCTCCTGCACAGCATGGGAACCTATCTTCCCTATCACCACCTCTAAAATGCTAGAAAGGACCAATTCTGTCATGGGGTTAAAAACACTTGAACGGCCATGCATAACTTTCTCTAGAAAAATCGGATTGAGGTGCCGTTTTTTGCGTTGGAAAGCTAATGAAAAGTTTTATCAAGATATTAAAAGATTGGCACGAAAATAGTTTTTGAGAAAATCTGAGTGAGCACCAAAGTTCACTCATTTTTAAGAACAACACTTGTGTGAAAGGTTATGAACTCACATGTAATGCACAAGGTGTCCTAAGGTCTTTTTAGGTCATAGTCATCAATCCAACCATCAAACCAAGACTAGGTACATAATAGTAAAGACCAATCATTATCGTAGTAACTTAGCCTTTGCATTCTTTCTTGCTCTTTGACATAGGACTTGATGAAGCTTCTATAGTATGTCCACTATAACCTTAAGCTTCTTTGGCTTCAATCCATCTATCCAACTTCTCAAATGTGTCTTCATGAGTGTCATGTATATATCTACTAAGAATCCACTCAAAACACACATTAGAACATAATCAATGTGTAGTTATCATCAAAACAAGATGTAAGCCTAGGTTATCCAACCATAGGGCTAACAATAACGATAATAAATTAGAATAACATATGAATCAAATAGAGGAGTTAGGTTCGGAAGAAAATCCCTTACCTCTATCCAAGTGCTGAAGCTAAAAATGCTCTTGATCAAATCCTCGGAGTTAACCTAGGTTGACAAATTCACTTATCAGAACACTATCTATACCACTTTATTATAAACCTAATAATATAACTATCCACAGTGTACCTATTTCTCTACCTAGAACGATAAAATTCAAAACGGGTTTAACCTATGACCAACTTATTCCGAAACTCGTCACACTCCCCGAGACTTAGAAATATTCCAAAATATTCTAATCGTTCATGAAACATTATTTATAGCTTAATACAGCATATGGGGAAAAATATAATTTTTGAATATTTTTGATTATTTTTTAATTAAATAATTTCCTTAAACACATTAAAAAACCAGTAAATTGCCATAATTGCTTTCAGTTGGAAATAAAGACTCATAATTTTCATACAAACTTTAATATATGTATAAAAATTATAGAAGTAAAAATCAGAATTAAAAAGGTGCTAAAACTATTTCTTTATTTTTCATTTTGCTAAATTCCATGCGATACGAAAAATGATAATAAATCAACTCTAAAAATAATCAAACTTTTACTACATTTTCTGGGTTTAAAGGCTCCAAAAGAATTTTCACGAATCTGAATTTCCAGAAAATACTAAAAATACATACGATTTCAAAAAATTATAAAACTTTTCTAAAATTTCTAACGTAACCCAAGGAATCTTACTGTAAGATTTCACCTGTTAATGATCACTATACGCTACCCAAAGTTTGTGATAAACCTAACGTTAAACTACAAACCACCACAAGAAAATATGTATTTTGCGACGGAGTTTTAGCAACAGAAGGTATTCCGTCGCTAAACATGTCTTTATGCGACGGAATATACCGTCGTTAAAAATCCGTTGCAAAATACTATTACCGACGGAAGACACCGTCGGTAAAAGTATTTTGCAACGGAGTTTTAACGGCGGGTTTTAGCGACGGAATTACCGTCGCTAAATATTTTTTATAAAATTAGTAATTTTGAGTTTTTTTTTAAAATTATTTAAACGACGGAATAAAACCGTCGCTAAAAATTCTGTCGCAAAAGTCTTTATAATAAGACATTCACCGACGGATTTTTAGCGACGGTGTTATTCCGTCGCTAAAGATCCTCCATTTAAATTCAGATCTGGTTTCTTTCTCTCTCCCCGTTCTCTCTCTCCCCGTTCTCTCTCTGAAATTCTGCTCCCACCCACCGCCGTTCTCACCTCCGGCGACCCTTCTCTACGGCGACCCAGCTCCGGCGACACTCCCGTCCCCCACCCGACGCCGCGCCACCAAGCCTTGCACTCCGGTCGTGCCACAAAGCCCTCCACTGTCGCCGCGCAAGGAAACCCACCACTGCCGCCGCACCACCAACGCCGGCGCCGTCGTACCCACCTCGAGATTTGTATGTCAATTGCCCTAAATTATCTGAATTTTTTGTTAATTTGTCTTCAATTTAGGTTACATGCCCTAAATTATCTGAATTATTTAGATTTGTATGTCAATTTAGGTTCAATTTTTTGTTAATTTGTCAATTGCCCTAAATTATCTGAATTATTTATCTGAATTATTTATGATGTCATAATTGAACCCTAAGTAAATCCTAAATTGAATTCCCTAATTGAATCGAATCCTAAATTAAACTAATTGAACCCCTAATTAAACCCTAAATTGATTGGCCTAATCTAACCGAACCCTAATTGAACCATAAATTGAATGCCTCAAATCAACCAAACCCTAAATTGAATCAATAGAGCCCCCTAATTGAACCCTAAATTGAAGTAATTGAATCCTAAATTGAATGCCCTAATTGAATCGAACCCTAAATTAAACTAATTGAACCCCTAATTAAACCATAAATTGATTGCCCCAATCTAACTGAACCCTAATTGAACACTAAATTGAATGCCTCAAATCAACAGAATCCTAAATTGAATCAATAGAACCCCTTAATTGAACCCTAAATTGAAGTAATTGAACCCTAAATTGAATGCCCTAATTGAATCGAACCCTAATTTGAACTAATTGAACCCCTAATTAAACCCTAAATTGATTGCCTCAATCTAACCGAACCCTAATTGAACCCTAAATTGAATGCCCTAATCCAACCGAACCCTAAATTAAACTAATTGAACCCTAAATTGAATGCCTCAAATCAACTGAACCCTAAATTGAATCAATAGAACCCCCTAATTGAACCCTAAATTGAATGCCCTAATACAATCGAACCCTAAATTGAAATAATTCAAGCGCATCGGATATGTGAATTTTGAACATTTTTTCCCATTTGAACATTGATCATTTGTTTGATAATTTTAGGTTGTTAATTGCGCGTTTTAGAATTGTGATTATTGATCGATGATTTTAGGTTATTAGCTGTGCATTTGAAGTAATTGCGATTATTAATTGATGATTTTAGATTGTTAATTGTGCATTGAGCATTTGAGATATTGAGATTATTGACGGAGGATGGGACCCAATTGGATTGAATGTGTGGTTTTTGTTAATTTTTATTGCATTGAGCATTTGAGAATTGAGAATTGAGGTTGTTGACGGAGGATGGGACCCAATTGGATTGAGATACCTGTTAGTTAGCGCAGACACGGACAGCACGTCTGATCGACGGTGTCCGACATTTAAAAAACAAATTAACGTATGCCGATGTGTCTGGAGGTGCGTGTCGGTGGGCGTCGGACACGTGTCCGGAGGCTTCAGACACGTGTCTAAAGGCATCGGACACGTGTCGGTATGTGTCGGACACGTGTCCAGAGGTGTCAGACACGTATCGGACACCATATCGACACCCTATATGAGGTGTCGGAATTGAGATTGTTGACGGAGGATAGGAC
This sequence comes from Escallonia herrerae, assembly GCA_033070095.1. Taxonomy (NCBI): domain Eukaryota; kingdom Viridiplantae; phylum Streptophyta; class Magnoliopsida; order Escalloniales; family Escalloniaceae; genus Escallonia; species Escallonia herrerae. The sequence continues at coordinate 209,084 of JAVXUP010000443.1, read as the reverse complement.
CCAATTGGATTGAGATACCTGTTAGTTAGCGCAGACACGGACAGCACGTCTGATCGACGGTGTCCGACATTTAAAAAACAAATTAACGTATGCCGATGTGTCTGGAGGTGCGTGTCGGTAGGCGTCAGACACGTGTCCGGAGGCTTCGAACACGTGTCTAAAGGCGTCGGACACGTGTCGGTATGTGTCGAACACGTGTCCGGAGGTGTCAGACACGTATCGGACACCATATCGACACCCTATATGAGGTGTCGGAATTGAGATTGTTGACGGAGGATGGGACCCAATTGGATTGAGATACCTGTTAGTTAGCGCAGACACGGACAGCACGTCTGATCAACGGTGTCCGACATTTAAAAAACAAATTAACGTATGCCGATGTGTCTGGAGGTGTGTGTCGGTGGGCGTCGGACACTTGTCCGGAGGCTTCGGACACGTGTCCAAAGGTGTCGGACACGTGTCCGGAGGTGTCAGACACGTATCGGACACCATATCGACACCCTATATGAGGTGTCGAAATTGAGATTGTTGATGGAGGATGGGACCCAATTGGATTGAGATACCTGTTAGTTAGCGCAGACACGGACAACACGTCTGATCGACAGTGTCCGACATTTAAAAAACAAATTAACGTATGCCGATGTGTCTGGAGGTGCGTGTCGGTGGGCGTCGGACACGTGTCCGGAGGCTTCGGACACGTGTCCAAAGGCGTCGGACACGTGTCGGTATGTGTCGGACACGTGTCCGGAGGTGTCAGACACGTATCGGATACCATATCGACACCCTATATGAGGTGTCGGAATTGAGATTGTTGACGGAGGATGTGACCCAATTGGATTGAGATACCTGTTAGTTAGCGCAGACACGGACAGCACGTCTGATCGACGGTGTCCGACATTTAAAAAACAAATTAACGTATGCCGATGTGTCTGGAGGTGCGTGTCGGTGGGCGTCGGACACGTGTCCAGAGGCTTCGGACACGTGTCCAAAGGCGTCGGACACGTGTCGGTATGTGTCGGACACGTGTCCGGAGGTGTCAGACACGTATCGGACACCATATCGACACCCTATATGAGGTGTCGGAATTGAGGTTGTTGAATGTGCATTAAATTTAGGTTAGTTAGGTTGCGACATTTTTAGCATGCACCCCCTGGAATCTAATCGTGGCTCCAGCGCTGGCTATAATTACCCCTAATTAGTCCTGATTAACAATATTTTAGTAAATCAATTAACCCTAATTAGCTCTAACGAGCCTAATTAGTTTTAATTAACCCTAAGAACCTGATGAAATTCAAATTAGCTGTAATTACCCCAAATTAGCCCAAATGAACCCAATTATGCGCATATTGATTGTGATTAGCGCTAGTTAGGACTAATCAACACTACTCGGCACCATCAAAACCCTAATTAGGACTAAATAACCCTAATTAGTCCTAATCAACCCTAATTAGCTATAATTATCCGAAACTAGCCCTCATTAACATTAATTAGCCCTAACATAACCCAATTAAGCCTAATTAGCCCTAATTAGGACTAATCAGCACTACTCGGCACAATTAAACCCTAATTAGGACTACATAACTCTAATTAGCCATAATCAACCCTAGTCAGCTATAATTATCCGAAACTATCCCTCATTAACATTAATTAGCCCTAACATAACCCAATTAAGCCCAATTAGCCCTAATTAGGACTAATCATCACTACTCGGCACAATTAAACCCTAATTAGGACTAAATAACCCTAATTAGTCCTAATTAGTCCTAATCAACCCTAATCAGCTATAATTAATAATCGTAATTAACCCTAATAACCCAGTTAGCCCTAATTAGCCCTTGTACATCCCATAATTACTCCATGTTGCCCAGAGATGGTTCAATTACTCGTTGTTTACAAACCCTGCCTTCTTTATATTAATTGTTGTTTTGAGAAGTCCATTGGCAACGAGATGGTTCAACTCGTTGCCAACGAGTTCTATTTAATGTGGAATTGGTAACATATGCAACGATCATTCTGTAGTTTTGATATTTCGGAAAGATTCTTGCATATCTTATCAATTTCTGAACACATGCATGCATAGAAACCCTTAGTTCCCGTTCAAAGGTACTCATTACAAGGTAATGACTTGTAATGAGCCTTTGGATGTCCAGTTTGGAAAAGCTAATTGTTTATAAAACAGTATTTTGACTCATGCTTTATGTTCTATGTCGTGGATATTTGGTACACGTTCTCGTGTGTTTCTCTGGGTGCATACAGATCTGGTGTTCTAACATCCGTCAAACCTTCCTGAGCAAGGTTAGATGAATGTTAGAACACCTAATCGATGTGGTGTACTTGGAGAAATGCGGGGAGGTGCTGCCGAATTTTCCACAGACATCGGACTAAGCATGAGTTATTCACTGTTTTATAAACATGTGCTTTTCTGAATGGGATAGGACCACTACCTGTGTCAAGAGTGGAGGGGAAATATGTAGACATGTTGTAACATTCATGCATTGATATTTACATCGGCAATGCCTAATCACTGGTCATTATTGAAGGTGGTATACAGTACGATAATTCAGTCGTCATGTCAGTCGATCGAAGTTGGATGAAAAGGAAGAATGCTGAAGATTTTGAGTGTCGCGTTGACGAATTTCTCGACTTCGCTTATGCGCATCCTGCACATGTTGACCTTGATAAGATAAGGTGTCCGTGCGGTAGATGTGAGTTGTTGCACTGGAGAAAAAGAATTGAAGTAAAATGGCATCTTCGTCGGTACGGTTTTATGGGTGGATACACAAGGTGGACGCAGCACGGGGAAACGATAGTATTGTCGTCCAACCTGGCTAGTCAAACTGAAGTTAGGGAGGAGGCACGATATGATTTTCGAGATATGATTATGGATGCTGGGCATGCTAATGTTGACTGGGGTAACGACAGTCCACAACCGCCGAACGAGGGGGCTCATCAGTTTTATGAGTTGTTGAGAGCTGCGGAAGAGCCGCTGTGGGATGGAGCTCCGAAACACACACGGCTGTCTGCGGTTAGTAGGTTATTACAGTTGAAATCAGACCACGGGCTGAGTGAGAAAGGTTTTAACGAGTTTGTTACCTTCATCAAAGAAATACTGCCCGAAAGTGAAAAGCTACCGCCGTCGTACTATGACGCGAAGAAGATGATGAGGAAACTTGGGTTGAGCTATGACCGGATAGATGCGTGCAATAACGATTGTGTATTATTCTGGAAAGAGAATAAGGATTTGTCATTATGTCCAGTATGTGATCATTCGAGGTACAAACCGGACAAAGGGAAGAAGAAAAACATTGCATGGAAGATATTGCGATATTTCCCGGTCACACCACGGCTTCAGAGAATGTACTACTCCTCCAATACAGCTGAACATATGAGGGCTCACCGTGAGACTCGCAGCAACGATGCCGATGTGCTGACACACCCAGCTGATGGAGAGGCGTGGAAGGAGTTTGACCGCAGGCATCCAGTCTTTGCTCAGGAAGTTCGGAATGTTAGACTTGGTCTGGCAACCGATGGGTTCAACCCTTTCGGTCAGTCTACCACGCCTTACTCCTGTTGGCCTGTTATTATTGTCCCTTACAACCTTCCACCAGGCATGTGCATGAAGAAGCCGTATATGTTCTTGTCGTTGCTTATTCCGGGGCCGAAGAGTCCCGGTAAGGACATAGATGTGTATTTAAGGCCGTTGATTGATGAGTTAAAACAATTTTATGGAATCATGGAGTCGAAACATATGATGCATCCCTTAAACAAAATTTTCAGATGAGGGCTGCTTTGATGTGGACTATACATGATTTCCCCGCATTGGGAATGACGTGTGGCTGGAGCACACATGGGAAGCTAGCATGCCCTGCTTGTATGGGCGTGAACCCCGGTCATACGTTAAAGCACGGCGGAAAGGCCTCGTGGTTCGGATGTCACCGTAAGCTTTTGCCACCGGGCCATCAGTTTCGTAGGCAGAAGGATAAATTTGACGGGACAATCGAGCGTGAGGTTGTCACACTGGACTACCCATCTGGTGAAGAAGTACTCTCACACCTGGAGGCACTTGATACTGACATACCACACGGTAAGGGTGTGCCGGATCGGAAGATTGCAGGGTTCGGGAAAGAGCACAACTGGAGAAAATTTTGTATCTTCTGGGAGTTAGCCTACTGGAGGACGCTCGTTATCCGAAACAACATGGATGTGATGCATATTGAGAAGAACGTTTTTGATAATGTGTTCAACACAGTGATGAATGTCAAGGGCAAATCGAAAGATCACCTTAAAGCGAGAAGGGATCTACAACAGTTGGGTGTACGCCGTGAATTGCATCCTCGGACAGTCAGTGGGAGGACCATACTTCCGAAAGCACCTTACTGTCTAGACAAGAAACAAGTGGAGAAGGTCTGTCAGTGGGTTAAGAATTTGAAGCTTCCGGATGGGTTTGCGTCCAACATATCTCGTTGTTGCAATGTATCGGAATGCAAGTTCCAAGGGATGAAGAGTCACGACTGCCACGTATTCATGGAGAGATTCATTCATATTGCCTTCCGGGGACTGGTTTTTATTCTGCAGAAAGGATCAAATTTAACAGAACTTATGTATACATCTTATATATTACTTTCAAGATAAGTTATTACTTTTTATAAAAATAAATTTAACAGAATAACCATATGTTCTCAACCTATATTGGTTAGACCCAAGGTCCCACTAGGGCCCCACTTCGTGCGAACACGTCGACACGTTCAACGGTCAATTTTTCAACGCATCAAACCGGTCAAAGTGCGAGAGCCCAAGTCATGTGTATTTTTTGCTTCGTGCACGACTTAGTCACCAATTATTTCATGTTGACGTCACTCACGGTAGCACAATCATCAGGCCGCGACCATCCGAACACCTTTTCACCAAAAGCATCGACCGACGATGCAACCGGAGTGACGAGGTCAAGGGGCAAAGGCCTTGGCCAACCCCATGGGGTCGGCCTCGGCCTCCCCAAAGGCCATGGGGTTGGCCTCGGCCCCCCATGGGGGGTTGGCCTTGCCATTCTTCCCCCAGCTGTTCAATTTTTGTGCAAGGTCCCTTTCGCGCTTTGTTCGATTTGTACGCTTTGTATGTGACTTTGGCACCTTTTTAGTCACATGGGTACGACTCATGGCAACATGCTCGTCATAACGCAACTTCCGGATTAGTTATTGCCCATAAAAATCCCTACCGTCGGCCAGCCCAAAGTTTACCAAAAAGGGGAGTGGCGTTGGCCTCCCTTCATGGGAGTTGGCCATTGGCCTTGGCCACCCCCTAGGGTCCGGCTCAGCCTCTGCCTCACCTGGGATGGTGGCCTTGGCCTTCCCCCAATTTTTGGCCTATGGCCTTCCCTCCCGCGCCCACTTGTTTTCTCGAGTCTTTGCACCTCCGCGATGTTTACAGACGTTTGTACATCAACCTCACGACATTCGTCATCCGTCTCCCGCTATCGCGCACCGTTCCCATGATGCTTGTCGCCCAAATTTAGGCACTACCGCCGAATGACCCGTCGCCAACGACTGCTTATCATCATTCATGACTTTATCATTACTAAACATCGCACTTATTATTTTGATATAACATGTAAACTTTGCTCACGCCCCATCTTCGAGACGTCCAATGCGTGCCCGTGAGCCATCTCCACAATGGTCATCGCCGCGCTTGTGTGCCACTTCCATGATACATGCCCCCGGCAACAAGTATTGTCTTGCGACGGTCGTCGCCGTGCCCGTGCGCCACTTTCATGATACGTGCCCCCAGCACCAGGTATTGTCCTGCGATGGTCGTCACTGCGCCCATGTGCCACAATCATATCTTGTGTTGTAGGCACCGTGCCCATGCACCACAATCAATGTCTCGTGCTGTAAGCACCGAGCCCATGGGCCATAATTAATGTCTCGTGCTGTAGGCAATGCGCCCATGCATCACAATTAATGTCTCATGCCGTTGGCATCGCCCCCGAGCCCCAAAATCATGTTACTGGCCTCCAGGCATCACACTCATTCACCACACCATGCGCCCCCGCCATGAACGTGGAACATGCTTCGACCCACTCCCCAGAGTGTGCAGCATTCTGAGGGGCTCCACTCGTAGTGCTCCGACACAAGGACCTTTTAGAACGAGATAGGCTCGTTACCATAGAGCTATCGCTGCCTATGGTGTCTTGCATGACGCTAGGCACTGAGCTGCGACCATGTTCACTCACATTACCGGTGATCATCGGCACCCCCAAGACGATGACCCCCGGGTTACTCAAGGATGGGAGCAGGTCTTTGGAGGGCATCGCGCCTAGTCTGTCTGGCAGTTGATTACAGAGGCAACCCTCACCGCTGTCAGGTTCTCTACGCGTCTCTTGATGCACTTGTGGGATTCAGTAAGGGCTTGGATCGGTGGCTGGGGCAACCGGCTTACTCTGATCATGCCGTCATGGTGTCTTCAGTCTTCTCAGACAGGTAGAGTGACGCTGTGTGGGGCGAGGCAGTGCAAATTTTAGAATCGGCAGTTCAACGAAGAACTAGTATTTTGGGACCCCTGGTGACGTGTCACTCCCAGGGGACGACATGTGGCGCTTTATGACACAGGCACACTGTTTCTTGAAAATAATGGACTTTATGACTCAAAAAAGGACTTCTTGGCTCATTCTGACAAAATTGCTTTCTCACTCTAGAATTTGGGAGCTCTTGGATTCTAGAGAGAGAAACACAACTTGGACATAACTTTGGAACGTGACTTTGGACCGTAACATATGACCCCGACTCGAACCTTGACTTGGACTGTCGACTACCAGTCCTGTTTGTCTCAGCCTTGTCTCCGCAGCACTGCCACTCCTCACGGCCTGTCTCGGAAGCCTTGCTCTCTCTCACTTTGCATACTTAAAAGCTGACTCAGACTGCAGCGTTTTTGGTACCTCCACGTATACCTCCATGTATGTATGAATCCAATTTCCTTGGCATCATCATATAATACTCAATATTTTCATATATGTGTGTTTCTTTATAAGATTCTAGTAACGAAGACGTTCAATTGATGAAGATGACGTGTCCTTATTTTAGAGTGATGAAATTATTTTTCACATTATCTATAACTACTATTTGTCACCAATTCTAGTTCTTATATCTATTAAATACGTTTAATGATTTTTTTTTCAGGAACTACACTTATTTTACTACAACATAATATGAGTTTTATATTCCAAAACATATCATGTTATACCTATACCTTTGATGAGCTTGCAAATGATAACAAATATCATTATATTAGGCTAATATTACAATGCAAAAGTTAGTCAACCGCTTGCTATTGAATTTTGCACAATAACCAGCACTCATAGTTATAATCAATTTTGTTACAATCAGAATTAAGTTTTAATGCCTATAACTTGTCTAAAATTTACTAATTAATCTTAATTTACCTGGAAATCTAATTAAGTTTAAGTAAAGAGGTCTTTTATTGATCTTTAGGGCCCTATGTAAAAACGAACTACTTTATCGTTAGTTTTGTAGAATTACATGAATACATTTTTGCATCTTATAGGTTTTATATATTCTTACATGTAGTAATTAAGAATTATTTGAGTTGATTGTACCATTTTTTTTTTCTAATACACATGTGATTTCTTTTCAAAATCTCATATATGCGATCGATATAGTTACTTTGTTGGTTGTGCGGTCTTATCAAAATAAAAATTATCATTTAACTTGATTATCAAAATTGATATTACATTGATAATTTCTTATAATGATTATGTTATGTTATGTGTGTGTGTGTCTATACACACACACACACACACACATTTGTTGATAATATCTTATAATGATTATGTTATGTATAAATATAACTTGATTATCAAAATTGTTATGTTATGAGATCGACATAGTCACTTAGTTGGTTGTGCGGTCTTATCAAAACAAAAAATTATCTTATAACTTGATTATCAAAATTGATATTACATTGATAATTTCTTATAATGATCTCTGAAACTTTTTCTCCTTTTACTTTTGATCCTAGACTCTTAACTGACCCGAGGTAAGATCCGGGTTCTATAAACCTTGACCTTAAGTAAAATAGTTATGTTGATAGTCTGTCCATCGGGTCAGAACCTTAAACTTCGTTCTCTAGCAAAACAGGGAGAATTGAGTACTTGACGATTTTGATCCTAAGATATTGTGTACGTATTACATATAATCATTCTAGCAGTGTTGGAGAATCGAAAAGATCTTCTCAATCACTTATTTTCCTTTTTTTTTGTTGTTTTTGTTGATATCTTAATGACTTGAACAATTTCTGAATTTCGTTATGTTGAACCTTCAGGATGCTGCCCATCGTTAATGGTGCTTCTTTGTGTCCAGAATGCCTATTCGTAGGATTTTGAGAACTTGTTCCATGAATCTAACACTTCTCTTAAATGTTCTGGTGTAACAGGAGGAAGCCTTATATCTATTGCTGCCGCAGTTATTTACTTTGTAACCCAGCTTTCCGATGATAAGAAGTCCGTCAAAGGTAAATTTGGAGCCGTTGGTTAAATTTCCTTGAGACACTTGTTTATGACCGTGTGCTCAGAATCTCTAAACCTCTACTCTGGAAGAATATTCAGTCCAAAAGATCTAAAGTAATTTGAGCATGTCAGGGCATCAAATTTACTAGCTCAGAGAACAGGTTATAGAGTCTCGTCCTAGGTTTTATACTTTCATCACGCATGGATAGTGATAAAAGCATATGTTGATGCAGATGTTGCAATTGCAACTGGAGTTGCAGAAGGGACAATCAGAAATTCCTACAAGGATTTGTACCCCCATCTTTCAAAGATCATACCTGGCTGGTACGCGCAACAAGAGGACCTTAAGAACCTCTGCAGCCCTTGACCTCTTGAAGTATACCAAACGCGAAACTCTCTGCATTATAAGGGGCAGAATTGGTCCCTTTTTGAGGGAAAGAAACATGTTTAGTTAATGAAGAAAGCAAGCTTAATTATACGAGGCTTTACCCATCTTACATTCTTGCTTCTTCTAATGAGTAGACTTCTCTTCCTTGTACATGTAGAGAGTGCCTACATTCATTTTGTGTAGCCTCTTTCATAATTTACATGATCTCTTTCTTTTTAAATGTCCAATTTGAGCTCATTGAAACTAAAGCTATAAAAATATTGCACTATCTTGTGTACGTTGCCGTTTATTGGTCTGCTCTACCAGCCTGCCATCACTACCTTTCCATGCAATGACTTCTTACTGCCTGTTTGGGATTAATTTTCAAAAGAAAATTTCAGCTTTTACTTAGTTTTAAGGTATAGGTGATTGCTGAATAAAAAGTCCTAAACTCACTTTTCAAAGTCAAAATTTCAACATGTAGTGCTTGAGTAAAAGGTGTTAAAGATCTTTGTAACTAATAGGTCAGATCTGATAATGAAAATGAAATCATAATCTTTGTTTTCTTGTATTGTGATTTAGCTAGTGTTTGAAAATTAAAAACATGTGCGCTATTTGGAAATTAAGATAAGATAGTGTTTAAAGCACCTTCAGGAAAGAAAAAAAAAGGTTTAAAACCATAAACCATACTTTTGTAGTTTATGGTTTTTGGGCAAACATGTTTGACCACAAAAAGTATTAGATTACCCTCATATTCTTTACAATATGACATTAAGTGCTTCTTTTTTTTTAAGAAGTTTCCTTTTAGAACTTAAGTATCCTTCCTGCATACAACCAAGTAGGAAAAAATGGTGAGCCAATATTTAAATGTATCTATGGGGGTATGATAATTTACAAAAGAGTAAAAAAAGTAGCCATCACATGCAGGTCATTTATTTTAATGTTTTTGTTAACGGAAAATATTGCGAGTCTTGCATGTTTATCGATGCCTTTTTGATCATTTTCTCACATTAAAGCTATTTTTAGCAGTTTTATCCTAACGCCTTACATAACTTTCAATAAATGTTTTCACGTCTTTTGGCAAGCGGAAATTGATTTAGGTAATAACTTTTTTTTTAAACTGTTTATGTTACTATGTGAAAACCCTTTTTGAGAATCAACCCGTGAACGGACTTTACTTTAGTTTTAAGCTTCCAAATGCTCATTCAATAAGTCTTACTATAGGTTTGTCAAATAACTATCAGTTTGATTCATCAAGATTAAATTAAGTTTGACACTTTAACCTTTTCAAAATCATCCCAAGCAGGCTTCTGTATATTCCTAAACTTAGAGGTCGTTTGTGATTAATTCTAAAAATAGATTTCAGCTTAAATCTGAATCAGTTTTCAAAATCAGATTTAATCTACTTTAAGCAGAATCAGTTTGGCAAAATTATCTGCGAACTAACTTAAAGTTACAAAAAGTGTTTGGATAAAAAGTGATTAAATCAGTTTTGAAATGACAAAATGACCATAAAGGACACTACATAAAGAAAGTTTCTAATATCCATTTACTGAAGTAATGTTAATATAACTTTCATTTGAAAATAACTAAAATATACGAAAAAATTGTGGAAGAAACTATTTTCAACTACCTACCAAAGTTGTCACTTCTTATTCTGAATTAAGGTAAAAGAGCGTACATAAATGGTGGTGAGGAAGAAGGTGGCTGTTGATAAACTACTATGCTCCATCTCTCTGTTAGCATAAAAGAGAATATTAAGCATTAAGTGCTGATAATTAGACAAAAGGAGTAGCAGTTGAGAATGACATATATTCTAGTCATGTAGTTTTCTCTCACTGTTTCCTGGGTCAAAGAGGGATGTTACATTCAGCCTTGGTTTTCCATGAAAGACCACCTGAGATTCCTTGGTTTTCCGAAGAATCTTATGTCTAGCTTTGCACTTGATCACCATCATCCATTGCTGCGAGATACTGATATATCTTCATCTGCCCAAATCCTTAGCGAAGAGAGTTAAACTGAAAGAGGAAGACATCTTAAGATGTATGTAGTAATTAAGTTAGGTCCCTGATCGAGCCAGACTGATTGATAATATTGCAGTGCAATGATTTTACCGCCATCGACAAGTCTGTGGATGTATTCCACTTTACTAACATCCTCATTTTGTGCATCACAGAATGGCTTTTTTGAGAAGGTAACTTAGAAAGCCCTTTTGTAGTACTTATAAATTGAGGTTTTAGCAAGCCTATCCCTTCAGTTATGTTTCATAAACCAAAGTCCCAGCTAGTGGAATCATGTTAACACTCTCAGGAGTCCTTGAAAATGATGTTGCCATTATGTTTCAGGAATTCTAGTGATAATGCTGCCCCTAGGAATGCACCATAGATATTTCCATCTTTTGCTACACCTTTATAGGGAAGATGGGAGGGAACAGGGGATACCATATTCCTCAAGTCGGTGAAGGGAGGAATTGCTTCTGCCATGTCTTGAGGTGGATTAATTAAGGGAGTGATGTTCATGGAGAAGGATTGTTCAGGGAAAAAAATGATATGTAGGGTTGGCTGTTTATATGGTAAGGTTTGTAGTGTGATGCAAGCCAGCAACTTCTAAGCAAATGGAAAGATAACAGGAATAAGCAGTATAAATAGGTATCCTAGGTCTAACTTTTAAGCAAGTGAGCGGTAGAAATGGAACCCAGTTGAAGGTCTTGTTTTTTATATTTTGATTCTCTCTTGGAAGGTGAACTAAGATTTTCTAGCATTCAAAACTCAACAAGTAGTGCATTTTTTCGAATGTTGAATTAGAAGGGTAGACACTGTCCTCAATTATTTCAAGGCTCAACCTGGAAGAAATAACAAAAAGAAGATCCAGTGATCGATAGAGATGACATTTTCTTTATGCAAACTTATATGGCTGATATGTTCTTTATGCAAGCTTCTAGGAAGCCAGTGATCAAAGTTCCAAGGATATAGCCCATTTGACAAGCTTTAGAAAAAAAATTGAAGATTTGGTCATAGAGTAGTACCCTCCTTTTATTTTAAGTAGAACGAGAAACATAATCTTGCGTAATTTATTAGATGTCACGCTAGAGATGACATGTTCTCTCGTTTTATTCGTCGTAGAAACATCTGCAATCCCCTAGCTGAATGAGTAGACTTATCTAGTACCGTACTCCTTTCGAGTAATGCCTCCTTCCTCCACTGATTTCCTAACTGCAGTGCCCAATTCTACCGCCTCTCCCTTCTTTCAATGCCGTCAACGTTTCAACAGCTTCTTGCCTTCTTGATTATGGCACTAACTCATCTCGATGATCCCCAGGGGCTGACCTGCGTGGTGACAAGGAGGATCTAGATCCACTGCTGTAACTAGGGTTACAGCAGTGCTGCTATAACTCTAGTTACAGCTGTTGGATTAGATCCATTGGCTCAGAGAATGACACGTTAGCCAATGAGTTAATTGTATCAAACGCCCATGTCACAGCTCAAACGGTGCTCTCAAACCCTCTCTCTCTCTCTTTCGTTCCAACTTCAACCAGCGGCAATAAGCCAACAACAAACTTAAAGGAAAGAAGGGAGCCAACAATAGACTCAGGGAAAGAGAAGAGAGCGTCGGCAGAGAATGCCATGTCAGCCAGTGATCCACATGTCTTCAAAACACATCATTTGGAGTTAACGGTTCAGAAAACGGAATGACATCAAGTTTTCACTCTCTCTCATCTCTTTCTCTCCATCTTTTTATTGGCAACACCTCGATTTATTCTCTGACAGAAACTCTGACGCGGCATCATGCCAAGATGTCGTCGATCTCGCCAGATCTGGCTAGATTTTCAACAAAGCACCCAGATCTTCTCTCTTGGTGAGTGGATGAGGGTTAACAATTGGAAGGAGGCTGAAGGCGGTGGAGGAGGGCCTGTGGAGAAGGATGGTGGGGGGTCTATCAAAGACGGAGAGAGGGCTGCCATCGGCCAAGGAGGAGAAGACGGAGTCGGTGGCAGGGACAGAGCGACGTTAATAAAGTGGAAGGCGGCAAGGTGGTGGCCGGCATAGACAGAATCAACGGCTGTAACTAGAGTTACAGCACCACTGCTGTAACCCTAGTTACAACAGTGGATTTCCTGGTGACAAGGGGGCTGAAGCACCCCCTGAGTTTTGAGAAAAAAATTATTTTTTAGGAATCACACCGCGACCTTGTTCCTGAGATCCCGTCCCAAGAGACGATGTTCCCCGATACCCTTTCCTCGATACCCACACTCGGCTCTCTTTCTCTCTCTCTCTTACCGTGACCGACTGACCTTGAGTGACTGACCGCCGGTGACTGAGCTCAGGCAGGCCGTGACAACTGACGAGGCTACTTCGAGTCTCTGACCAGATCAGGATCTGCCGGTGATGCACCGACGCACCAAATTAGGCAATGCACTGACGCTCCGACGCACCAATCAGGCCACGCCACGACGGCGGCGACGAGATCTGGCCCCTCCGCTCTTCTACTGCTACTCCGAACTCCGAAGTCCGACGACTAACAAGGCTACTGCGGCGGCTGTGGCCTGTGGGTCTTAAATGTTCAGTTCAAACAAGAGGTGGGTCTTTAGACTTTAATGTGTCATGTATGGGCGTATGGGCGTACGTGTCAAGTGAATTCTATGTGCAAAGACATCACCACTAGATAAAAAGAAAAATGAACCATTAATTGTTATCCTGTAAGAAATCATTTGTTATGGTAAAGAAGATAATCGGATTATCAATCATTTAATGCGTAACACAATGCTCCAAGAAAAGTGTAAAAAGCATATTCAAACAGTTTTTATCGAAGTATAATTTAGTAATTTCGTTTGTAAACCACTTGGAGTATAATTTGTATTTTTTTTTGTATTGTACTTGTAAAGAGTATTTAATGACTCTCGTAAAACTTAATATTACTTTTTGTATATTTTTTAAGTGCACTTTGTTTTTAATAGTATTTTAATAATTTTTTTTGATAAATTCGATATAATTTTTGCACCTCCTAAAAAAATTTCCTGGTTTCGCCCTTAATGATCCCAAGTACCAAAAACTACGCAAGATTACGTTTTGCACCTTGATGATCCCAAGTACCAAAATTTCCTGGTTTCGCCCTTAATTTTTGTATCCTGGTTTTGCACCCACTTTGTTCTTAGTGCCATTGTTATTAGGAGAGCGTTTCGTGGCTGGTCTCAATGCATAGGCGATGCTACTATGGGTAATCCCATGCTCATGCTCTCCATGCACGAATTCCACCCGCAATGACTCAGAACCCACCTGGCGACTGGTGCCCTGAAATATCCATTTGCGGCGCCTAGTCTCTCACCACCATCCCTTTTCCTTAAATTCTCTCTTCATATCCTTTTGGCAGTTCAGCTTTTCTTACTTAACCTGCAAATATGTCTCCTTTGTCAGCATCCCTCAATACCCAAATGAACCTCTGCTCGCTTTCTTCTAAGCCAAGTGCCGACTCTTGGATTTGTTCATCGGTTAATGAAGTTGTCGTTCCGAATGAAACAACGACGACACTGTTTGGTTCTTGCTTGTCAAGCCACTCCAAACAACTGTGGCGCTGATTTGAATTCTTGTGATAACGTATTGTAACGGGATTGAAGGGTCCAATAGCCCATGACTTTGTATTACCACTGACTTCTTCTTTCATAAGCAAATCAATGTATTGACCTTCTATTGCTCTGCATGTGTTGTAAATGTTACCGCTGTTGAATTTTGGGTAAAAAGTCCTTTGAATGCTAGTTCAGTGATCTCTGGATACCAACAACCCTCTGGTGAGGAAAGTTCTTTTAGTATTTTGGACGCGAGAGGGAAAGGTCTTCCCATTGCCTCCCTAAGTACCAAAAGATGTAGAATACATAGACACTCTAAAACGTGTAGGCCTCTCCATTTGGTATCGAGACGATGCCTTGAATGATCGAAGCCATTAGCTAGTCGTGAATAACAATATCCTTTGAGTGGTGGGAGAAAGAGTGGATAGTAGTTTGGCAACGGGCTCACGGAGGTGGGATGTTGCCTCGAATAATGAATGGAGGTGTGAAGGGAACTTAATAGAGACATGGGGGTTTGGTGGAGGAGAGAGGAAAGGAGGGATTGGGAATTCATGGAAATGGACACGAAGCTTGGCTTGGCATCTGTGGATAGTGGTGCTTACGCAGTTGACCGGTATATCATAGGAGGAGATCAGGCGGGAAAGGTGGAGAAGTTGGTTTAGATGTCCTTGCGCTGGAATTGGCACCATGATCACGACCACTTGAGCTTTATTAAGGCCATTTTGGCTTTGGCTATGGTGGCTTAGATAATTGGCCATTTCAAAGCTTTACAATATACTCCTGAGGTTCATTGTTATGTTTAGCTTGGGATTTTATAGGACATGCATGCAGGCTATAGCTATCTGGAGATGTACAGATGGTACTAATGCTTTCAATTAGACATACGGCGTTGACTTCCAGATAAATTTGCAAGGAAACGACACCAAAAAATACGTAATTGTATATATCTATCGAAGAAACGATCAGAATTGGCGACTGACCTCACTAAATTGGTGACAAGAAGCAAATCCACTTATATTTTAGTTTAGCACTAAAAGAAGCAAGGTATATTTATTTTATACTAGACTAGGGGAAAAAAGTTGCAGTAATAGGGGGCTCAACGCCCCCCCCCCCCCCCCCCACCCCCCGCGCCCCACATAGCCCATCATCCACAGTCAGAATGGCATGCATACACTAACTGTTATAGAATTATGTAACTAAGGTGTGGCGGAATGATAAGGTGGTGATCTTAATTAAGTTTGTGCATTTTCCTCTAGCTGCTTCTTCTTCTATGGGCTTAAAGGATCAATGACGATAAAGTTTTATGAACTAATAAAGTTCAAATAAAGGAAAGTGCAATTTGAAACCATTAAAGCAACTGTTATTATTGACCATAAGGTTCTTCACACCCTAATTAAACAATCTACCGTTATACATTGTATATGCTGCAAGTTTAAACATATGAATCTCTTGTACACCAGAAAATCATTTACTCAAACAGCCACTATGAAGCAAGCCTGCCATTTCGGTCGGTGATCACACCTCGGGTGCTGTCTCGAACCTTGGTCGGTGATCACACCTAAGGTGTTGTCTCGAACCTAGAGCAACCGTGAATACATGTTCGATGGAATAATCACTTCCTGATGAATTTCATGTTTTACAGGCCTCATAGCTGTGGTATTATACTCATGCCTTCGTAGTGATACGTGAAGTGGCCGGAAAGTGGTGTTTCCGTGTCAATCCTAAGCTGCATGGGATTTTTGATTGCCATAGCAAGCCAGTTTAAGATAGATTTACCTAACTTGAGTGGATAAGCATAAGTACATGCCTTCAGTGCCATTCTCCATCTTATCAATGCAACGAAGAGAAGAAAATAAGCTCAATGTTGGTTTGATCGCAAGAAAAATGTACGATGTTTTTTTAACCTAGATCATAAAAAGCACGTGGCATGCCTAAGAAGGATGTATAATGGAGACAAGGTAGAGCCAAGAGTAATAATTTATGGGGCGTAACTCTACTCAACAAGATAAGAGGCTGAATGCGTAATAACTGAAAATGCGGTATACATCATCACAGAATGATAAGAATATCAAGCATTTAACAAATTAGGCTTGATTGCTACGAAGATAAGGCTATAAATATTTATTGGCTTATCAGAACATGGATAGAAATTAGGGCAGGGCATCATGGCTTATCAGATCTTGATTCCGTCGAGATAAATGCTGGGGGACATGAGCAATCTTGTGCCAATCTTCACCAGTCTCCCTTTGGCATCATTCTACCAATTGAGGACAATCATCTATGCGAATTTGTTTAAGCGCCTAGAGGCCTCCCGGCATAGACATCAACTTTGTACAGTCATCGATAGCAAGTCGTTCTAGAGCATTGAGATCTTCCGGCAATGTTGTCAAGTTTTTACAATAAAAAAGTAGAAGGAGCTTCAGCGTGTTGGCAGCACTTGGAACCGGAGGCTCGTTAGACCACCACCGTGCTCACGTATACTTTCTTCATCCATATTCAAGTCGAGCTTGTGACAGTAAGTGCGAGGCACTCTAACCTGGTTAGGTATGGCAAACCCGCAATTTGGACAATAGGAAATGTCCAAATTGCGGAGGCCACGCGGGATGCCTTGAGTCTTGTTCCCCTTAGTCTGAAATAGACATTCTAGATTTTCACATTCCCAAATATCTAAAGTTCGTAGACATGTCAACCTTTGGAAAACATTCGCCGGCAGAAATCTCTCGTGTTGTTAGACTCAACCATGGGCAATCTGCAAAGGGGTCTAGGAAGCGATACGAGAAACGAGCTCAAACTTATGTCCAGGTATTTCAGATGCTTCAAACCCCAATGGATCTTGGTAGGGTCTCGAATTGGAAAAACCTTTAATCTAGAATCAGGAAGCACTTAAATCTTAAAAAGCACGTATCAACAAACGATTGGCTGCAACGCAGTGCAATGCGCCCCCCCCCCCCCCCCCCAACTCTAATCGTTCGCAAATTCTTTAGCTGAAGAAGAGAACTTGGAAAACCATTCCTCAACAAATATCCATTACTAAAATACACGTGCTGAACCTTTCGATTTGGAACGATTGGGCTATCCAGTCAAGACTCACTTCCTATTACTGATAATGCCAGGTCGTGCATCAGATCCTGCATTCTGAACTCGTAATCCATGATAAAATTCTCGACATCCTGAAAAAATGACCTTGAGCATAATTTACTTCTTGCCAGCATCTTCTCCCTCTTCAGGTTGGTGTCTTGACCCAAGGAGTCCTAGAGCCATCCATGTGCTGATCAATTGAGAAGCGAGAAATTCATAATCTTTTGGAAAAATTGCACAAACAGCAAAACATCGTTTCAGATGAGGAGGTAAATGATAGTAACTTAATTTCAATGCCGGTAAAATGCCTGTTTAAGTTTGCTGTACGTTCCATATGGCATTATCTCTCACTGAACACCAATCCTTTACTTCAGTGTTAATATGCAAAAGGCTCCCTAACGTCGTAATAGCTAAAGGTACCCCCTTGCACTTTCTCACTATTTGCTCTCCAATTTTTTTAAGATTCGAGTGTGGACACAACCGATTGGTTACGAGTTCTCACAACAATTTTACTGCCAAGTGCACCACACAACAACAAATCTTTCAGTTCTCCACTTTCGAAGATCCTCATTCCACACATCATCCAAGATAAGCAGATACCTTCTAGCGGATAAAGTTCGTTGCTTGTGTTGTTGCAATTGTTCTAGGGTCAAGTTGTTCTTATCGACAATGTTTCCAATGATCTTTTTGACATCAAATTCGTCTGACAAACACACACATTTTCTCAAATCGAAACAGTTAACCGCCCTTTCATTCGTTGTAAACCAATTTAGTAAGTGTTGTCTTTCTTAGACCACCAATCCCCACTATAGGAATAACAGCTACACCCTCGCCATCGGATACTTTGACTAACTTATCTACGAGAAGGTCTGTATCATGATCTCTGCCAATAACATTAGAAGCAATTATAGATGGATGGGTTTCTTTTTGCCGATGCGGGAGTAGGCTCCTCTCGACATGTGGTAGATGAAAGTTGTTTCTATCGGCTGCAATCTGGTCTAGTTTTTCTCTGATTTCCTTAATCTTATGACCCATTCTAAACCGAAATACTAGTGGATTTGAACAGGAAAGGAAGTGCCTTACCTTTCTCCTTGTACTCCTTTGGTTCACTTGCTGCTGCAAAGCGAAGGCATCAAACTCATCTAGAATGTCATCAATAGCACAGCAAACATCTTTAAGCGCTTCCAACCATACACTTAGCTCAGCATTTGTTTCTTGTAGTCCTTCAGCATCCACGAGCATGGCTTTGACAGTAGATAAGGTGCCCTTTAGCTTGTTCAACTCGCCTGTCACGCCCAATGCTAATCCAATCTCCTGCGCAGCAAAGGAACCTAGCTTCCCTGTCACTCCCTCTGCAATGCTAGAAAGGATCGATTCTGCCATGCCTTAATTCTTTTGAGAATTTGGGCCAATACGGGAGCTTGATTAATGTACCAGTGTATCCAAGATTGAGCCTCATTCTTTTGGCTACTAACCTCCCAGTTTAACGCACAACTATAGTTTTTCAAAAACAATAAGATGAGGTACCATTTTCTTTCCTGTTGTCTTTCATCTTCGATTTTTTCACCATCAAAAATTTAAAACAAAGTTTACGCAACCTACGGAGAATACTATCCTAGGCTACGCCATGTATAGGGTTTTACGTATCAATATTCACAAAATACCACCAAACAATCACTAGCGAGTATCAAATCAAGGCAAGCAATCCAAGCTTCCTCCAAGAAAACTCGAAGTAAAAAGAAATAAACTGGGGAATCAAGCCCAAAAGTTGTCTGCTACTTTGCGGCTAGCGAGTTCTTTTAATAACGTCAACTCAGATCTAGAATGCTGGGGTAAATATGAGCACCAAACTTGTCCGATGCTTACTTGTCCAATGCTTTGGTTCAAATACGCTTTGATCAGTCACAAGCCAATGTCTTGAAGATTGTGTTGGCGGAGCTGTTACAGAAAGAGCTTCATATCTGATCCTCGAATTGTGCCTCAACCTATGCTATTGTTTGATATCCGTTCATCTACAACGCCACGAATCACCGCCAATAACTATCCCAATCTCCGGTCAAACAGCCACCATCTAAAACAAATTTCGACATTGATTAGAAGGCAATTAAGTTTGGAATCAGATCTGAATGTACCTGGATCGCAACCTAGATCTGCAACCAAAAGAAAGTCGTGCTTTTGACGAATAAATCTCCACGGGCGGCGGCTATGCCAGTGGGTGAGGTGGCGGTGATCGATGGTGATTCGTTGAAGGAGGTGAAAGTGGACTGGTGGTGATTGAAGGGGGCTGTGGAGTTAGACAACCCAATAGATATATGATCAAACATTTAGGGACATATAATTGGTGCATCGTACCTTCATTGCGTGACACGTTATCACAACGCTCCTAAACATATTAACGTAAAATTTACAAAAACTACTAAACATAAAAGTGTCACTGAAGTTCTCTAACTCAAGTGACAAAAAAAAATGGCTCTTTAATTATAATCATTTAAGTTTGTTATAAGAATAAAGCATATTAATAGTCTAATACTTGGAAAAGAATTTGAAGCAACAGACTTAACTTAGTAGTGTCTATAACGGACGAGGAAGACACCAGTCTTTATATTTTTAGAGACGAAGGAGAAGAAAAAGAGAAAGGGCTTTTGGGTTCAAAGATATGGTTGTGATTGAGCAAAGTCGCTTCTTTGAGGTAAGGGTTTTCTCATGCATCTATCCTATCTAAAATCTAAGTATTGATCTTTTCTTCAATTGATTTATTATTTGGAAGAGGTATATTCGTACTTTAGAACGCTAATTTCTTTCTTAATCGTTTTGCTAAATTGATTATTGATTTTGATTGGCAATGTGTTGTTACTAATTTTGGAGTAAATTCAAGAATACATGTCTTCTTTGTTCTTTGTCCAATATTTGTGTTCTTATACTTTTTGAAAACCTCAAAGAGTCGACTACAGCTTTGTAGATTTGAGTTTTTCCAAAATATATCTGATTAATATTCAACCTGAACATTTTTACACTTATATTTCTTTCAATTTAAGCTAGCCAAGTTCGATTTACCCTATCTGATTCGTTTCTCATTGCATTCTAAAATCCTTGAAGAGTCTTCTTCAACTTTGCAGTTTAAGGTTTTATCGGAGTCCTTCTGCTTCTCATTTGAAATTGAATTTGAAAGTTATTGGTCATCGTAGACTTTTCAGTTTATTACATTGTAAATCAGTCCACTTCAATTTTCTCTGTCTCCTTTATTTCTCATTGGTTTTTGATCGTTCTAAACATTCTGGAATCCTTAAAGAGCCCTCTCTAACTCTCTAGTTTTATGTTTTTATCAGAATCCTTTAATTGTTTTTATCGAAATTAAGTTTAATAACTTTTTGGTCAGTATAGAAATTGTTGTTTTGACACTTCAAATCAGCTTACTTTGACTTACTCTATCTTATTAGTTTATAATGATCTTAGACATTATAGAAACTGTAACAAGTACTCTTCAACTTTTATGTTTTGAGTTATTGTTGAGACTCGCTTTGATTTGCATTATTTTGAGAGTAAGAGTGAACACTATTGGGTAGTTGTTATCCAGTTTATAGCATCGTAGCATAGATTGTAATCTAATAAATGATTTCCCAATTTAGTTTAATTCAAAAGATTTTTGCTTGAGGTTGCCTAGTTTAGCTTAACTTCAGACAGAGGTAAAGGATTCTATTTGAATCCCCAATTCATCAGAACTTGTATGTTTTATTCTATATTGTTATCAAAATTTATTGAACTTAGTATTTTTTTAATTGTCATAAAAATGTTTTTGCATTGCCCATGAAAATTCCATCTTGAACCTTAAAGCGATCATTTGAAACTCTCATTAATGCTCATATGTTTTGTTGACTTGAGCATTATACAATATGTTGAATTATGTTTATTTCTTTTGAATATTGACATGAGATAGTAATTATGAGACGTAATAAGGATGGTCTGTTTTGTGGATGTTATAAGGTTGGCCTGTTCTATTTGGGTTGTGCCTAGTACCCAAGTTGACTAGTTTATTCATATGCATATGCAGTCTATACCTGTATCTGAGCATTACTGGGGTGGCTTTGATATTTTGTACTGCTCATGTTCAATATCATCGATTTCTGTTTTATTGTATCTGAAATGTTTTACCTACTGATTTGAGGAATTGAGATTGATACTATTCCTTTTGTATATCAAAATATTGTGTTCTTATTTCAAATCTCTTTTCAAACTGTCATTTGACTCCATATATAAAATGACTCAAGTTGTACTGTTTGAACTTTGATCGACCTTACTAGGCTTTCAAAAGCTCACTCTCATTTAATTTCCTTCTATAGGTAATAATCACCGGTAAGTTCCTAAGGGATAGTTAAGAGCCTCAATGAGAAGTTGGATTATCTATGCTATTTTATTTAGTAGGACCCTTATGTGGGTAATCACCATCTAGCCGTTCTATAATGAGCTTAATACTTTTCGTTTATGATCAGTTATTTGTTTTAAAGTTTGAAATACATATTGCACTGATTAGAAGCTCTGATATATATTCAAAGTTGTTTGTTGAATCGAGGACTTTTATGTCATCAATCGGGGTGTTAAGGCTCCGAATTTTCGTGTCGTTACACAAACATAGCCTCATATAATTTAGAAACTAATTCCAAACAATCTAAAACTGTATTGAACCAATATACTAGCTTCTAAGATTTAGTTTTGACTTAGTAACCTTAAAGTCACTCTCTAATATGAAGATAAAAGTACATATTTATGAAAAACGGAAGTACATATTTCTGAAAAATAAATTGAATTATTAGTTTTATAAGTTTTAGAACTTGTAATAGTCATTGTAGGAAGATAGTTGCACAATGTATGGCTTTAATAAACAATTTATAGGCTAGCTTTTTTTAGACATGATTTCATGACCTACAATTTTCAAGAAAAACAGCTTCACCAATAGGACTGCCCATTCTGATAGCATCGTGACAAGTTTCTTGATGAATTAATTGGGTCAATTTCTAGGTAGATTTGATGAAATGCCTACTTTGGCATCATTATTGTCTAGGAATTTTGAACCCTTATCTCTTTCATTTTATATGAAATCGACAGTGGTTGATTTCATAAAATTTTAGGATGATCATATCCAGCCTACTCTACATATGATTTTGATAGAAAGCTTTCATGAATTACATAGATTTGAAAACTATATTAAAACCTAGATGGGAATGAATCTTTTAGAAGATGTACATGATGAATTAAAGAATGCTGAAGGTGGATGAAGAACGAAGTGGAATTATTCCTTTCCACACTTGTTGAGGTTGAAAAGTTACTTACCAATAGTTACTCTTTGATTATTGAAAATGAACTGATGCCAAACATGGTTGAGACAAAACAATATTTTAGAGATGAACGCAACCAATTCATGATTCCTAAAACTAACATGACTATCTATCAAGAGGAGTTGAATCAAAATAACTAGCTTCAAATGTTATCTCCTGACAATTCGAGTGCGTTATTCGATGAATTGCATGAAAAATGTATGTTGTGGAGACATCATCTGATTCATTGGCACTACCGACTAAAACTTACACGAAAAATGGTATAAGTAATTTATGTAAAATCGATATTGTGCCAAAAATGGCAAACTAGTTCGATGGTATATCCTTTTTCTTTTTAAATTGCAAACAATAATATGACAACTGGGGGGAGGGGGGGGATTGCATGCCACTTACTTACTATTAAGAGCGTACAACACTCCCCTATGTCAAAAGTTGCGATTGCAGTATTAAAAATGATTGTAAATAATGATAAAGTGTGTAGCCCTTTTACGGCTAAATGCATAGAACAACCCCTTTCATCAACAAAGAGGAAGCCTGGTCAATGAAATATGTAAATGACGAGTGTTCAGAAATCACCATCAAGCACTTTGCAATTGGCGAATCCAAGCATTTAAGTGTTGTAAATCTCACTGAAGTGCAAGAATTGCCAATCCCACTCCATGTTATAGATTATGGAAATTCTTGCAATCCCACTCCATCTTATAGACTTTGGAAACCGATTCTTAAATTAGATATATTGGTCACATCAAAAGCTATTAGACATGCAATGGTTAATCTACTGGGTTTTATTAGCA
The DNA here is from genome assembly GCA_033070095.1 of Escallonia herrerae. Taxonomy (NCBI): domain Eukaryota; kingdom Viridiplantae; phylum Streptophyta; class Magnoliopsida; order Escalloniales; family Escalloniaceae; genus Escallonia; species Escallonia herrerae. The sequence continues at coordinate 185,440 of JAVXUP010000443.1, read as the reverse complement.
TTTCTTTGGATTTTATTTTTGAAAAATGCAAGGTTATCGATAAGAAAAGTCAATCAATTGAAAAAGGCTATCAATAGTGAGAAATGCAAGAAGAAGTGGCTAGAAAGTCTTAAGACACTTCTTTATTGTATCTTGATATAGTGTATGCAAAATCAAGATAACTTAAAGTCAATTGATGGTTAATTGATATGGAAATGTTTTCAAATCGAAAAGTGCAAGCCTATCAAAGTTGTTGGTGTATCGATAGATAGTGAATGCTATCTTGATACTGGTGTATGCAAAATCAAGAAGGTGCATTTTAAGCCAATAGATGACTTATCGATAGTGAAAACTGCAAGGCTATCAACAGTGAGGGGCTAGCTATTGATAGTAAAAAAAATGCATCTACTTTGAACGGTGCAATGCTATTAATAGTGAAAAAATATTCTTTTTAATACACTCCAATGTTATCTTGGTGTAGCTAAGGGCAATCCATGGCTAATTTATAGTAAAATGCTTTAAATGAAGAGTGCAAGTCTATCGGTAGTGACAAAACTCTGAAAGATATTACTATTTGCAATTTTCAAGTATTCAGTTGTTTGAGTCAAGGGACAATGTTTGCAAAGACAAATAATTTTTCACTAATGACATGCCTTTAATTAAATGCCACTAAATGACATTAAGTTTTATTAATATTTGTGAAAAGGAGATAATGAAGGATTCAATCAGGAAGTTATTTTCTAACTTCTAAAAATGTGCTCATATTGATAAATAATAAGGTAGTTAGTTACTAATTAGTGGGTAGTTACTTTCTAACTGGATAGTTTCTCTTGTAGTGATTTTTTTACAATTTGGGCTATACTATAAATGTTCGGTCAAAGAAGGAACAAATGACATCATCTGACAAATCAAGACTTGACTTCAAGTCCTTTTTTCTTTCTTTTTCCATGTTTAGAGGCTTTTGCTAAAGAATTCGGTTTCTAGATTTGGAAAAGCTCTTTTTGCTTTTTTTATGGATGCGCAATTTTTTACTTTTTATTTTCATTTGTTTGTCAATGTTTTCCATTTTTAGGGAAGTCCCTATGCCTAACAGGCAAAAAAGATTGTGTCGATTGTGTCAATTGTGTCACAGGTGCACAAATCGATTGTAAATTTGTCTGCAACGCAAACACTCAAAATACAAGCATGTAAATCCGCCACTTTAAGAAAATGCTAAAAGTTGTCACCTCAATTCAACTCTTGGTTGTAGCTAAAGTCTCTGCCGATTGACAAGAACTTCAATACCCAAGCTGGATGGGAAATAAAAGCACCAAACTCCATCTGAGTAATGCCTCTTTCCCCAACTGATTCTAAGGGTGAGCATTTAAACCGTTGAAATCAATCTAACTGCGAAAATCGAACCAACCAATCCGTATATTTTCAAACCGATCTAAAAATCAATCGGCTTGGTTTTTTTTTTTCAAACCGTACATTTGATTCGGTCGGTTTGGTTCGATTTTTTTGAAACCGCATAAACCGAACCAACCGTATATAATATAACATATTTATATATTTACCTAATCCATGTTTTTTTTACTAACCTTAATTATCTAATACTCATATAAAATGGGATAAATCCTAAATCCCTTGACAAACACACATTTTTCCCTCACCGCCTATATTTTACTAAGTGTTATTAATTATGATGAAAAAACTCTAATTTTTTGGAGCTTGTTAGCATGTATAAGTTATTAATTTTTGGGCCTAAACTTGCTCAAAATTGAGTTTAGCCCAAACCGATTAAACCGACCAAACCGATCCGTTCGATCCGTAGAAACCAAACCGTTGAAACCGATCCGTTCGATCACTGTTCAATTTTTTTTTTTGAAACCGAGGTTAGTCGGTTCGGTTTGGTATTCAACCTCCAAACCGAACCAACCGAACTGTACTCACCCCTAACTGATTCCCTAATTGCACTGCCAAATTACACCGCCCTCTCCCTTATCTCATCTCTTCTTTAGTTGCCATCAATGTTTTAAACAGCTTCTTGGAATCTTGAGGATGGCACTAACTCATCTAGACGATCCCAATCCCTAAGAGCAATGCTAGTCTTAATACCTTTGTTATTGGCACGGCGTTTCGTGGCTGGTGGATGCATAAGCCATGCCGCCATGTGCTCTCCATGCATGAGTTCCACCCACAACGACGTAGAACCCAACCTGTTGACAGGTGCCCAAAAATCTCCATTTCGGGTGCCCAGCTTCAACAGCCCCCCCATAGCTCATCATCCATAGTCGGTATGGCAAGCATAGCTCACAATCACCATAGCCCTAACTCACTGATATAGCTAAAATATCCCCCTAACCAACTTATGACACGTGGCATGGATGACTTTGAGCGGAACTGAGGAATCTGTATCGGGACAGAGTCTGAGGGAGGTGATAGAATCCGTTTAGGACTCAACTGCTAAAAGGATTAGTCCTGGTAGGACTCTACTACGTGAGGGATCAGCGAGGAAAGAATCCTAAAGGAGAGAGGAGTCTGGGAAATGGCCTACATAAGGGGAAAATCCTCAGGTACACAGACAAGTTCACACACAAGCACCCAGTGCATTCTTACGCTATTCAGAGCTCTACCCTAGTAGCAACGTTCTGACTTTAGCATCGGAGCCGCCTCCACCGGAACATCCCCGGTGGTCACTCCGTGTTCTATTTTGCAGGCCCAATTCCTAGCCGTGGATCCCGATCAATATTCTAGCAGCAACATTTTGGCGCCATCCGTGGGACCGACAGGGAACATGGCAAGGAAATCATCTTCAGACGCTCCTGCAGCCGGTCGCTCCGTCCAAAGTCGGCGAGCAAGATCAAGTTGCTCCCGCCGAAGAGGGCGTAAACCGACACCATCCCAACACCATTCTTCGAACGACCGGATTAATGTGACCTCAGTCACCCCGAATACAACTGACAGTTCCCAGGGAACTCGTTCCCCAACCCCTCTTCTAAAGAGGGGAGATTTACGCCATCGCCTGACCCGAAAGCTGTTTGATACCCCGAATGCAAACCTGACCAGAGAAGTCCAGGAACTTAAGGGCGTGGTGACTACCTTACAGAAGAAGCTCGAGGCGGTGGCCCCGACGATCTCTACGAACCAGACACATCTGGATCCCAGCGACCTTCGCCTTAGACTGACCTCAAGGTCCGGATATGGTCGAAGCCATAAGTCAGAGACTGATCCCAGTTACCAACCAAGACATGTTGCCAGAAGCGAATCATATCTCCGACGAGAGAAGTCAATAGAGGACAGCACGAATTCGCCTCCCGCAGCAAGCGAAAAAATTCAGGGACGACGCTCTACGGGGCAAAAACATTGTCCCTAAGGACGAGTTCATCCCCCCGGACGTAAAGTCCGTCCCCAAGGACGAACTTCTCGCAAACCCACCTCCGGGACATGCCCGGAGGAATACACTCCTCCCAGGGATGATTCGGGATACCCCCTGTCCAAAGGAATTGAGAAGGCGAAACTCCCTCCTAATTTTCGGATGCCGCAGTGCGATTTATATGATGGGAGCGGAGACCCCGGAGAGCACGTCTACCAGTTCCAAACAAATATGCTGCTCCTCCAAGTCTCGGACGCCGTCATGTGCCGGGCATTCCCAACCACTTTGAGGAAGGCGGCGCATGCGTGGTTTAAGTCCCTACGACCCAGGTCTATCCATTCCTTCGCCCAGCTATCCGACTCATTTCAGAAACATTTTGTGAGCAGCCGAACTCGGAGGAAGAATTCGGCTAGTCTCCTCAATGTAGTCCAAGAAAGGAACGAATCGCTGTCGCGGTATTTGGGACGTTTCAACGCGGCGACGTTAGAAATAGACAACTTGGACGAGTCAGTAAAATACACCGCCTTTATGCGCGGGCTTCGTCCTACAACCAAGTTTGCATTTGCGGTAAACAAGAGCCCCCCTGGAAACATGAGTGACTTGTTGGAGAAGGCCAACAAATACATCCAGGCCGAAGAATACTTGGAAACCCACAAAGAACACAGAGGAGACAATGAGCAAGGACAAGAAAAGAGAGCCCGGGAAGATAGTCCAAGAAGTGGACGGGGTTCTAAGCGTTCAAGGAGAGACGAAAGGCGCCCAAAAGAAATGTTCGACATGAAGAATCTGACGCCATTGAATGCTAGACCGTCACAGATTCTCCATGAGATAAAGGATAAAGAGATACTGGAAAGACCAGAGAAGATGAGGTCGGCGCCCAGTCAGAGAGATAGGAACTTGTGGTGCCATTACCACAATGATCATGGTCACACTACCGACAAATGTGAATCGCTCAAGCGCGCAATAGAGGCCCTTATCAAACGGGGACATCTGCGAGGGTATGTCAATCGCAGAAATGAAAAGAGGGAAACCACCCCCTTAGCAGGAAGAGATGAAGTACGAGAGAATGCGGGCGTCATCAATACTATCTCAGGAGGAATCGCGGCAGGAGGATCTTCCGGACAAGGACGAAAAGCTTACGTAAGGGAAGTCCTCACAACTATGGGACCGTCGACAAAAAAGCAGAAGAATGAACCGGCCCAGACAATATCCTTCTCTGATGATGATGTGGGAGACACAAGAATACCTCATGACGACCCCCTAGTAGTCACACTCCGGGTGGGAAACTTCGACGTGAAAAGAATCCTCATAGATAATGGAAGCTCAGCGGAGGTACTCTTTTACGAGGCGTTTCAAAGAATGAACATCCCATCCGACCGCTTGCGGAAGATAGATACGCCTCTATACGGTTTCTCTAACCACCCTGTCGCTTGCGAAGGAATTATTGCATTACCAGTGACTGTAGGTGCCCCTCCGAACCAAGCTAAGCTGATGCTAGATTTCGTGGTGGTACGTGTTCCATCAGCATATAATGCAATTTTGGGCCGAACTGCATTAAACCAGTTAAGGGCTGTGGTATCAACATACCACATGAAAATGAAATTCCCCACGGAGAATGGAGTAGGGGAAGTCAAGGGAGACCAGGTGGTGGCTCGGCAGTGCTACATGGCGTCGTGCCGAAACAGAGCCAATGAAGCCCTCATGATTGAAGATTTGAGGGATGAGACCAAAGTCGAAAGAGGCAAGCCCGCCGAAGACCTCTTTGATATCGAGCTGTACCCAGGCAACCAAGAGAAAACAGTTAGGGTAGGCACAGGACTGTCAGACGACCTCAAGCTCAAGCTTGTGGACTTATTGCGGAACTACTCAGATATCTTCGCTTGGACGGCGTCGAATATGCCCGGGATTGATCCGAAAGTGATCACCCATAGATTGAATGTGGACCCGCTCAAGAAGCCGGTCAAGCAAAAGAAGTGAACCTTCGCTCCAGAAAGACAGGTAAAAATCGAAGAAGAAGTTGACAAGTTGTTGGCAGCCGGATTTATCGAGGAAATATCATACCCCGATTGGATAGCTAATGTCGTGATGGTACCCAAGTCGAACGACCGTTGGCGAATATGCATCGACTTCACTGACCTCAACAAGGCTTGTCCAAAGGACAGTTACCCGCTACCACGAATAGATATCTTGATTGATGCAACTTCAGGTCATGAGCTGTTGAGCTTTATGGATGCGTATTCTGGCTACAACCAGATCAAGATGTGCGTGGACGATATTCCCAAGACCGCCTTTATTACAGAACGAGGATTATATTGCTACAAAGTCATGCCTTTCGGACTAAAGAACGCCGGGGCAACTTATTAGCGCCTTGTTAACATGATCTTCCGCGATTCAATTGGGAAGAATATGGAGGTATACGTTGACGACATGCTGGTGAAGAGTGTAAAAGCAGAGGCTCATGTGGAAGACCTCAAAGAAACCTTTGAAATCTTGAGAGCTTATAACATGAAGCTAAACCCACTCAAGTGTGCGTTTGGCGTAGCGTCGGGGAAATTCTTAGGATTCATGGTATCTCAGAGGGGTGTTGAAGCCAATCCTGAGAAGATAGGCGCCATTCATGCCATGAAGCCGCCTAAGACAATCAAGCAGGTTCAGGAACTCACAGGAAGAGTAGCTGCTTTAGGAAGGTTCATGTCGAAATCAGCAGAAAAATGCCTCCCCTTCTTTAAGGCTATCAGGAAGGCGAAAGATTTCGAGTGGACAGAAGAATGCCAAAAGTCGTTCGAGGAATTAAAACGTTACTTATCGTCCCCGCCGCTTCTTACAAAGCCAATCACTGGTGAAGACTTGTTCATATACCTATCCATCAGTGAGGTTGCGGTGAGCACGGTCTTGATCAGAGAAGAAGAAGGCAAGCAAAGACCTGTTTATTATATAAGCAAGGTCCTGCAAGACGTGGAGACCAGATACCCTCGAATAGACAAAGTGGCGCTTGCCCTCGTCACATCGGCTAGAAAACTGAGACCATATTTCCAGTCACACACCATCGTTGTGTTGACTGATCAGCCGCTGGGGAAAGTACTCCAAAATCCTGATGCGTCGGGGAGATTGGTAAACTGGTCGGTGGAACTGGGTGAATTTGATATCAAGTACCAACCCCGTACAGCAATTAAGGCTCAAGCCTTATCAGATTTTGTTGTTGAGTGCACAATACCGGAAGACCCCCAGCAGTTGATTCTTTCCGAAGTTTCGGACCCTTGGCTTCTTTATGTCGACGGTTCTTCAAAGGCTGGAAATAGCGGAGCCGGGCTTATACTTATCAGCCCCGAAAAGTTCAAAATTGAGTATGCCCTTCGCTTCAACTTTCAGGCGTCAAATAATGAAGCGGAATACGAAGCGCTATTAGCAGGAATAAGGTTGGCACAATCTCTGAAAGTCGACTCCCTTTCAGTACACAGCGATTCCCAGTTAGTTGTGAATCATATATTGGGAGAGTATGGAGCGAAAGATAATAGAATGGCCCAATATCTCCAGGCCGTGAAGACAGAAGCCGCCAAGTTCAAGAATTTCGCCATCCGCCACATACCGCGAGACCAAAATACCCAGGCAGACTCACTGTCAAGACTGACCTCCGAAGACATTTCGGAGTTCTCACGTGCAATATACATTGAGTTCCTCGAAGAAATAAGTATCCAGCTCTCGAATGAAGTGGATGTGATAGAGCATGAACCGTGCTGGATGGACCCGATCATTCAGTACCTCGCATCGGGAGCGTTACCTATAGAGAGAAGTGAAGCACGTAATCTACGGGCTAAAGCTGCTCGGTTTTTCCTTGTAGATGGTGTGCTATACAAGAAGTCTTTTAGCCTGCCATACCTAAAGTGCCTGACCCCTAAAGAGGCAGATTATGCGTTACAGGAGGTTCATGATGGTATTTGCGGACAACATTTGGGTGGAAGAAATCTAGCGCACAAAATCTTGAGGCAAGGCTATTTCTGGCCAGGGATGCAGAGAGACGCGATAAAGTTCACGAAAAGGTGTGACCCATGTCAAAAATTCGCTCCTCTTACACACACACCGGCAGCGCCCCTTAGTATCTTAACTTCCCCAATCCCGTTTGCAATGTGGGGGATGGATATTTTGGGCCCCTTTCCGATGGCTACCGGGCAAAGGCGATTTGTGATAGTTGCCATCGACTACTTCACAAAATGGACTGAGGCCGAATCGTTGGCTACCATAACGGCGTCGAAATGCGAAGAGTTCTTCTGGAAGAACGTTGTCTGTCGCTTTGGGATTCCAAAGATCCTGATCACCGATAATGGGAAGCAATTCGATAATTCTAACTTTCGAAGCTTTTGCGAAGGTCTTTCTATCTGTCTCCGTTTTACATCAGTCGCTCATCCCCAATCCAATGGACAAACAGAGAACATGAATCGTTCAATCCTTCAAGGGTTGAAGAGAAAGCTGGACGATGCTAAGGGGGCATGGGTTGATGAACTTCCGAAGGTACTTTGGGCATACCGCACAACACCTCATTCGGTGACAGGCGAGACACCATTTCTGCTGTGTTTCGGGACAGAGGCGCTGCTTCCCGTAGAGGTGGGCCTCCCCACTGTTCGAGTGTTGCAATTCTCGGAGGCAGAAAACGAGGAGAATCTCAGAGGAAATCTGGATTTGTTAGATGATGTGCGAGCCCAAGCCTTAGATCGGGTGATTTCAACCAAACAACGAGTCGCGCGATTCTACAATCGAAGGGTTCGAATGAGGATATTTAGAGTTGGGGATCTAGTCCTCAGAAAATTGGGAGTTTCAAACCCGAAGGCTGCCGTGGGGAAGTTGTCGCCAAACTGGGAAGGACCTTACAAAATATCGAAGGTGCTTAGACCAGGCGCTTACTCACTTGAAACACTTTCTGGAGAAGCGATCCCGCGAACATGGAATGCAGACAACTTGAGGCCGTACTACCAGTAGAGTCTTGTATCTGTTACAAGACGTTTTCCTTTTTTGTGGGGAAATGGGGGATAGAACACAGAATGATAGTAGAGATGAAGTATTTCGATTATAATAAAAATCTTCTTCCTCTCCTTCAGTTTGAAGTATATCTTTTCGCCTACTTAATATAAAGATCTTCACCATTCTTGGAAAGAAGTACGGCTTACATTATCCTAACGATGAATGGTTAGCTCGGATAACGTTGTCCATAGTCCCAAGAACGACGTAAATTCAATGCCCGGGCAGACTTCCCAAGTAGACCGCCCGACCAAGTAAAAAACCAAGAATGATGCTCAAGCAAAGTATCACCCATTGTGATAGGGTAAGACACAAGTTTTACCCAACACGGTCTAGCTTTAGTTCTAGCCCGAGAAACGGCAAAACCATGTGGGGGATCGTCGCCCCACCCTGTCTTGTTAATTCAAAATCTGGCCGAGCGTGAGTGCAAGGCTTCTTTGCCAGCCCTTAGCTGACGATAAGGGTTCGCGTCAAAGTAAAACCACGAATGTTGCTCAAGCAACATATCACCCATTGTGATAGGGTAAGACACAAGTCTTATCCAACACGGTCTAGCTTTAGTTCTAGCCCGAGAAACGGCAAAACCATGTGGGGGATCGTCGCCCCACCCTGTTTTGTTAATTCGAAATCTGGCCGAGCGTGAGTGCGAGGCTTCTTTGCCAGCCCTTAGCTGACGATAAGGGTTCGCGTCAAAGTAAAACCACGAATGTTGCTCAAGCAACATATCACCCATTGTGATAGGGTAAGACACAAGTCTTACCTAACACGGTCTAGCTTTAATTCTAGTCCGAGAAATGGCAAAGCCATGCGGGGGATCGTCGCCCCACCCTGTCTTGTTAATTCGAAATTATACCAAGCGTGAGAAAGATACTTCTTTGCCAGCCCTTAGCTGACGATAAAAGCTCATGTCAAAAGTAAGAGCATCACAAAAAATGACATATCCGAAACAAGATTGTTTAGCACTCATAAGCCTCTGAGGCAACACAAATTTTAGGAGCACATCAAACGGAAATTGCAAGATAGGGGGAATAGAGGTAAGTTATCCTAAGATACAGGAGCATCTCCAGATCGGACACTCTTCTCCCCGGGAGAAATGGCATCCCCAGCTTCAGTAGGCATGGCCGTTTCACCAGACGGCGACTCAAAGCTGGGCACCACAACGTCGTCCAAGAAAAGGTCTGGATACTTGGCCAACGTTAGTTCCTTGGCTTTTTGGAAGCCCTCTTGAAAGATGGAAAGCCCGTCTTCAGTCCGCCTCCGGAGCCATTCATCACCAGCTGTACCATCAAGGAACGCATGGATGGCCTTGTTCCCGACCTCCGACTTTTCATGCCTCAGCTTCTCACATCGCTTTTCCAGACGACCAAGCTTGGTAAGCAGATCAGCATTCTCCATCTTGAGGTTCTTGACCTCCTTATCAAGTCTGTCAGCCTTGCCTTCGGCGGCTCTCTTATCCGTCTCAGCGTTCCGAGCCACGTCCATCGCCGTCGAGAACCTGTCTTGCATCTGGCTGCTATAGCAGTATGCCTGAAAAGGAAAGGGAAATGAAGACGGTTATGGGGTAGGAAGAAGTGTTTAATTGACAGCGACAAAAAGAGAGAAGTAATTCCAATTACGTTGTAAGCAGCCTGGACGTGCGCCATAGCAAAGGCCTCATGAGGCTGGTTTTCCAAGATTAGTTTGTCACTTGGCAACACTCCGTGAGCTAAGTGTTGAGCGGAGACATGCGAATGGGGCATTCCCGAGTCGCCCCTCTTGATGGTCCATCTGGGACGGAAAATGGGATCCTTCTCGATGGGAAGATCCTCAACCACCAGCGGGGGTACTGGAGGAGTTGGCGCGCGAAGCCTTTTTACAACGGGAGAAGAACCATCCCCCGTGCTCTCTTTCCTTTCCCCTTCGAAGCCTTTTGCAGCAGACCCATGAAGTCACCTTTTGCACCTCCTCCTTTGCCAGCCATCTCTGTAAAAAGGAAAGGGTTAAGGAACATGTTTACAATTACGTAGGACAGGAATACATAAACATTGTTTTAGACTCTACCTAAACTTGGGGTCCTAGAAGACGACGTATCTATCGTCGGGTCCTGAGCCTTAGGCTTCGAAATAATTCGAGGTTCTAGAACAGGAGTTGGAGAAACAGGCGTGTCGGAGGCGGGAGGGATGAGCCTCGCATGCCGCATCTCTTGATCTGTAAGGGGCTCATCAATATTGAGAACACCCCTCCTCTTTATGTGATCGAGCAGTTTCTTGGTCACAGCATTGGGAGACAAGAACCCATCCTTTTCAAAATCTTTACAGAAACCGTTCCACTTTCTTGGGAACTCCCATTTGCCGCTTGGCCTCTGAATGAAAAAGTATCGGGAGTGCCAGCCTTTGTTGGACTTGGGACCTCCCTTTATCACTCTGATTCGGTTGTGAATATAATACCAACCATCACCTTTCGCCACACTCTTTATAAAGCATACCTCAAGGTATAATCTCATGAAATCATCAACAGTCACTGGATACCCTGAGGTCTGCACAAGATAGATCAACCCAACTAGTTTTCTCCATCCGTTGGGCACAAGTTGACCTGGCGCCATTTTATAGTGGTTGAAAAAGGCAACAGCAAAGGGGTGCATGGGAACCCTATAGCCAGATCTAATCTGACCTTCGTAGACACTCGTTTCCAAGTTCGTACCATAGTTGGCAGGCTCTTGGAGTGCAGGAACCCGAGCAGAAAAGGGAGGAGGCAAAGGATACTCCTTCAAAAGCTCCACTATGCTTTCTTTGGTCATCTTGTTCCTCTTCTCATCTGCGGCGAACCAAGTGTCTTCATCAAATCTATCCTCGGCTTCATCTTTGATTTCCCCAAGGGCATCTCTACGGCAAAATGAAGTACTGGTTTGGGTTAAAAACATTAACCCAAACCAGGTGTTTTCCCTATCACCACCTCTAAGATGTATACTCTCTAGGTGTTAACAAAAAAACATTAACTCTAGACTAGGAAACCCCATTCATATTTCCTTCCGGCGCTAATCCAATATTAATATTATTAATAATTTTGAGTATATAAAAAATTGAATGATTACAAAACTATATGCAAATGTGCCCACTAAAATTTACAAATCTAAATTCAAAGCCAATAAAAATTTTATAAGACACAAAGTTTTTTTTTTTGTATATGTGTAAGTACCATAAGTTAGGCATGAGCAAAAGTTTTTTCTCTATTTGACATTTCTTTTACTCAAGTCACGTAGTAAAATATTATTTCTAATAATACATGTTAGTTTTGTTTTCTCCGTTTGGGTGTGAACAACCTCACCCACAACGTATTAGGAGATCTTGATATGACTATGCAAATAGTATTTACTAGATTCTGGTACGTAATAATTAAAGGAGGATATAAAGAACTAGAAAATTAGAATGTTAGTGAAAACAAAATACATTTTCACTTTGATAGTAGTTTTAAATACATTGATATTATCTATTTGCAAAGAGATGTACCAAAATGAGATACATTTTCAGTATTCTACACAGTTTTTATCAATATGATTCTAATCGTATTAAGTAGTGGTTTATTTGATTCATGAAATCTATATTCATGCGTAATCTCGATTATTAGGATTTATTATGTATATATACATCAATGCAGCGAAAGTCATTATATTTGTTCTTTTTTAATTTAAAGCATTATTAACTATGTTATAATATATAATTAATGAGAAAACAAATTACATCTCAAACCGACAAAATTACATCTCTACCCTTGCATTTGCACAGGTCCATTAGCTAGTATATATATATAAAGCTGAAATCTTCGCTAAAAGTTGAAACACGTAAGATTTTTAGAATTCTATCTTTGCGACACGTAGGATTTTTAGAATTCTATCTTTGCGACACGTAGAATTGTTTTCGAACATTCTTCTTGTACCACATAAGTTTTAACTTTTCATCTATTAGTTCCCTAACTTAATTGGTCTCTTCAATTAGAGTTCAACTTTTTTAAAATTAGATATATATAATTTAAGAATCCAATTTGTTTTGGTGTCTTTTTTCTTTTCTACCCTATTTAACTCATTCTTATGATTTATCATTAGAAAATTCTTAGGTATAATTTACCCTATATTTGTAAATTTTATAAAATTAAGAAGCCAATCATATACCTTATAAAACTCTACTTAATCACTAGACTTATATATAAGGCCCTAATTTGATTATTAACACCTTATATGATTCAAGAATCTTATTTGTTTTGCTGTTCTTTTCTTTTCCTACCTTATTATTTAACTCATTCCTATGATTTATTATTAGAAAATTTGTAGGTATAGTGTACCCTATATTTGTAAATTTTATAAAATTAAGAAGCCAATATAAACCTTATAAAACTCTACCTAATTACTATACTTATATATTATGTCCTAATTTTGATTATTAACACCTTATAGGATTCAAGAATCCTATTTGTTTTGTTGTTCTATTTTTATTATTAACACCTCAAAAGCACGTTAGCATAACATAATTTTTATAACTCTATCTTTGCGTCACGTAGGCTTTTTAGGAATTTTCTCCTTTTGACATGTAAGCTTTAGCTTTGCATGTATTTGTTTCCTAACTTAATTGGTCTCTTCATTTATAGTCTAACTTTTTTAAATTGAATACATGCAATTCAAGAATTCTATTTGTTTTGTAATTTTTCATTTTTACCCTATTTAACTCTTTCCTATGATTTATTATTAGAAAATTCTTAGGTATAATTTACCATATATTTGTAAACTTTATAAAATTAAGAAACCAATCACACCTTATAAAACTCTACATAATCATTATACTTATATATTAAGCCCTAATTTTGATTATTAACACCTTATAGGATTCAAGGATCCTATTTGTTTTGATGTACTTTTTATCTTTTCACCTTTGTTTTGATGTTTTTTTCTTTTCCTACCTTATTATTTAACTCTTTCCTATCATTTATTATTAGAAAATTAGTAGGTATAATTTATCATATATTTGTAAACTTTATAAAACTAAGATGTCAATCATACACTTTATAAAACTCTACCTAAATTATACCTACTATATTTGCGCCACGTAGGATGTTTTAGGAATCTTCTCCTTCTCACACGTAAGCTGTAACACCCCGATATTTTTCGGATCTAATTAGAAATTTTATCGGCGAATATATTTTAGCAACGAAATTTTAGTTAGCATCGATAATGTTTTTTTTAGAAACTTTTAGCGAGAATATTTTTTTTACTTAACGACTGCTTTTAGATACGATTAGTGTAGCGAGGTTATTTAACAAACCCGCTAAAAAATTTTCTAACACAAACCATAGCAAATAAGTTAATTTGGACCTATTTATAATAAGACATAGTAGTGGGTACGATTTAAAATGACTTAACGAAATTGAAGGGAGGTTTTGGTAAGTGCCCATTTTAGGGTTTGTATATATACCCATATACTTCTGAGAGGCAGCCGACCCTAATGGCTCATCCATATTTTTCGAAAAGCGGCTGAGAAAGAGAAAGGGTGAAGCAGAGACAGAAAATTCTATGGGAAGATCTGTAGGTGCTTGCTCGTGGAGGAGAAGGAAAAGGAAAATAGAAGAAAAGGAGATAGTAATTGGCCGACAAGGTTCCGGCGAGTTTGCGTAAGGTCTTCCGGTAAGATTTTTCTAATCCTTTTCTCTGAAATTTATTCAGTATTTTATGGGATTAAGGAACTAGGATTGTAGCCATATGTGCGTGAGTGAGGGGTATATTGTTTTGAGTGAGGAAGCCGTGAAAGGGAGGGTAAAAGATTCAGGTGTGAAATGGGTTGTGTGCGGGGCTGTTGCAGGTGGATGCATGTGTGTATTACTGGGTAAAGGTTGAGGGTTTGTACATGTGCAACCAAGCTACCGTGAGTGTGTGTTGCGTGTGTGTATACGTGAGTGTGTGGGTTTTATGACTATGAGAAGGGGACTGCCGTAGGGCAGTATTGTGTGATGTATGTAAATGGGTTTGGGATTAATCTGAGAAGGAGTCGTGGGTCTTTGCCACATTGACGAAGGAGGACTGCCCAGTAGGCTTGCCGTGGCTGTAGTGCTTTGTGTGCATGTGGGTCTAGAGGAAGAGAAGATAGAGAGAGAGGGAGTGAACTGACATGGGTTTCCATTGGTGTTATTTCTATACAGCAAATATGTGTTTTCTGTGATTTAAGGGGGCTGCAAGAACAGCCTATATCTATGTGGGTGTGTGCTTGTTATGTACTTGTGTTTAATGGATATGTAGTTGGAAGAATCTTGGGTTCACAGTGTGCTTATTTTAATTTGATGGGTTTTGGTGTAGTGTAAATAAAGTGAATGGAGAAGATGCAGTTGTGTGTGTTTCTGCTTCTACTGGTGCACATATTTGATGTGAGTGTGGCTGTGTAGAAGTGGTGCAGTGAGTGTATGTATTATAGTGTGAAAAGCATGGAAACTTTGTGGGTTCAAGGGTACCATGGCCGTAACTTTTAGTGTGAATTTAGTGGGTGCTTGTGTGATGTGTATATGTGGGTGTGTGTTGGTACAGTGTTGTGAGTTTGTGAGTAAAGTTGTAAGAGAGAGAGACATGGAGGGAGAGAGGGGAGCTTGTTATTGCTGGTTGGCTGTGCAATGTGTCCCGGATGAGAAGGTGTAAGAAGAAGAAGCTGCACAGCAGCTGTAAGGCATGGGTACAATATAAATATATGTGAGTGAATAACGTGTATGTAGGAAGAAAAGAAAAGGAAAGAGGGGCTATTGTGAGTGGACCTGTGTGCGTGAGTTTTTGGTTAGTGGGTAGAGAATAAAAACAAAAAAAGAAGGAAACAAAAACTTTAATGGAGAAGTGCGCATTGGGTAATTTTAGTCAGTGTTAAGTGCGACATGTGCGTAAACTAGTGCACGGTTATTGTTATAATGTGAAACTTTACAATATGATACTTTAGGCTATATTAGAGTTTCTGGTAAAAGTTCATAATTTTCTGAGATTATATGTATTTGTCATATTTTCTGTAAGCTTAGAATTGTAAAATTCTTTTTGGAGCCATTAAACCCTGAAACTGTTTCGGGGAAAATTATAGTAATGTCCTTATAGTCTAAATAAGACTTAGTTTGAATTTTATGATTTGTGGAGTTTATTTGCTATGATTTCCATATTGCATTAGTTTTAGCAAAATGAATATTTGAAAAATCGTTTTAATGCCTTTTAATTTCTGATTTATATTTTTATAATTTTTATACATATTTCCAAGTTTATGTAAAAATTATGGGACTTATTTTGAAGCTGGAAGTATTTTTGGCAATTTATGAGAGTTTATTGTATTTAAGAAATTATTTTAATTCGAAAATATTCAAAATTTCAGAAAATTCATATTTTGACTCTTATTAATGTTTTAAGCTATAAAAGTATTTTATTGAATTTTATTATAAATTTTGGAATATAATTACGCGTTAAGTAGCTACGTTGGTCGTGTGTGGAATACGTTTCGAGTCGCGTGATTTCGGGATTAGAAGTAAGCACGTGGTGGGTAGTTGATATTAGGGTTTCTAGCATATTAGACATAAATTGTGTTCTAACAATTATATTATAAATTTAGGTTGATTCAGAAAATACTGATCGAGGTTGGTAGCATCGCTTAGCTTGGACCGAGGTAAGGATTTCTCTCCGAACCCCATTTCGTTATTCTGCTTCAAATGGTTATAATAACAGTTTTATAAAATATATTGATTGTTGATTTCTAGAATTGAAATAAAAACGTTTGCCTTGAAATTGTCCATGAAAGCCTAACTTGAACCTTAAGCGTTCGTTTGGAATTCTTAATTTGTTTATTTTCATCTGTTTTATCGATTCAATTATCATAAAATATTTTAAATTCTATTTATAACTTCTCAATGTTGACATGAGTTAGTAACTTGGGAGCCATAATGATGGTCTGTATTGTTGGCGTTATAAGGATGGTCTGTTGGATGGGTTTAACTAGTACCTAGATGGACTAGTCAATGTACATATGTATATGTAAAGTGATCGAGCACTGCCGGGGTGGCTTTGCTTCTGTACTACTCATGTTCACTGTTTCCTGTTTATGTTTTATTACACTTGAACTGTTTTGAATAGTATCCATTCATGCTTTATTATATCCGAAGTGGAATTTTTTTGGAGAGATTCATTCATATTATGTAAAAAACATTAACAACTAAAACAAATTGACTCACATCGATCCGCCGGGCAATATCTGAAATATAGTCGCCTGCCCGATTGCCACGTGGCAACTATCGATTGTTAGCATATCTGAAGTTGTAGTTACTTTCTTATGATGGGAGGACTTTTACTTTATGTTTAATTGACAAGAAAAGCTTCTCAATGATAGAGACACCACGCAAAGTTTCTCTAATGACAAAGAAATTCAAAAATTTTGCCATTTTTTCTTTATTTAGAGAAGAGATATATATCATGGATATAGAAGTTGAGTTACATCATATTCATATAGGGCAAGTGAATCGACACATGAATGATATCTCCGTCTAATAGGAATCATAATAAAAGTAGTAACCGACAACTAACAACTACAAATTAAATAAAGAAAAAAAAGTAACAGGAGAAAAAGGTAACAACTAACAACTACAAATTCAATAACTAAACAAGCACTAAAGCAATAAACAAGCACTATAATAAAGTTAAACAAAATAGGTATTCTTTCTTTCTTTCTTTTTTGTGTAGGATAATAATAATAATATATAATATATATAATATAAATAATAATATAAACATAAACAAAACAGAATCTGCCATCCGTAAAATAGAGGCAAGCCCCTAAATGACACCTGCCCAGTATCCTCTCCCAGCACATGAACACGTGTCCAACAATATGTGACGTGTCCCTTGGGTACTGCACGCCACACGCCGTATTTTGTGAAACTATACACGAAGCCTTATACAATGTGAAAACTAATTCTACAACTCTGTTTAAGTAATATATTAATTTAACAATTATATCCCTAAAACCAACCCCCTCATGCAAAGATATTTACCCAAATTTTTTTACGAATAACCTCCCAGTCTAATGTTAATTTTTTGAAAAGAAAAACATGAGTTACTATTAACTTTCATTTTGTTTAATTGGGGGTATTAACATCTGTTTTTCTTCTTTCAATGTAGGATTTCCATAAGATCGAAAACTCAAGCTTGTGCCTTTAAAGCATGTGGATAGCCAATACTCAAACTCTCTCTCTCTAAAAATATCTCTCTCCCATCTCTTTAAGCAAACTCTCATAGACAGACACTGCAGCCACCCCCGTGCGATGGTGCGCGTGGGGCGGTGGCCGAAATCCGGCCTAGGAGTCAGTACATAATCTGTCTTCTTTAAGTGAGTTTATGCTCTGAGGAAGGTCTTTTACCGAGGCCGGCGCACGATCGAGGATGGAGGGTGGTGGACGAATACGATGCGGTGGCCGGCGCCATCATACCCAGCCTCGATTGGGGACGGTGATGTCTGCACCGACGCTGATTCACCGGATTTCTTCAGATCTATGAAGGTCTAGGGTTTTTTTCTTGATTTTTTTAGATCTGATAGATCTAGATCGGAATGATGGTCATGGGTTTGTTTGGTTTGTATTGTTGATTGAAGTGGTTTGCCTTTGCTCGGGTTTGATCTATAATTGCCGGCAGTGGCCGGAATTTAGCCGGCGGTGACCAGGATCCTACCGGCAGAGGCCGGAATTTTTGCCGGCAGTAATTTGGGCTCTTTAGTTGGCTGTAGGGTGTCCATTTTGGTTTCTGGCTCTGTTTCTAGGTTTTGGTGCCTAGGATTTTGCTGTGTTACGCTGTGATCTCCTACGGGTTGGGGGGGATAAGGGCCTCGGGTAGGTATTGGGGGTTTTAGGCGTTGTTGTGCGTTTGGGTGGGGGTGGGGAAGGGAAGGGGGTGGGGTGGGGGGAAGGGGTTTCCAGGGTAATCTGCTTTAGGGGTTTTGTGTGTGGGGGGTTAGGGGGGGAGAAGTCAAATACAATCTAGCTTAGGCCTGATTTGTGACTGTTGGTTTGATGCCCAGCCTAATAGTGGCCATGTTTTGGAGGGAAATCGCCACCGAAATATTGTGAACCATGCAAGGTTATCTGTTTCTTGTATTTGCATTGTGATCCCTTTGATTGCCAAGTACATTTTTGTCTTTTGTCCGACTCCAGTTGACTTCTTCATTGTAATTTTTTTGCTTAAAGTTAATTTAAAGTGTAGGATATGCTCTGTTTTAGTTTAATTGTAATTGGTTTCGAGTCTATAGGTTCGTTGTTAGTTTCTGACCTTTGTGGTCGTGTATACACAGAGTCACGAAAATGTCGTGACCTTTACTCGTCGTTGGGCAACTCTGTAACCGTTTAAATATCTAATGTTATTCTCTTATTAACCAAAAAAAAAACTTGTGCCTTTCATGTTTGGTTTTTCACCATCCAAAATTTAAGGCAAAGTTTATATACCCAATGGAAAATGCTATCCGAGGCTAAAGCCATTTTCCGGGGGTTCCATTTTTCATTTACACATCAATATGCACAAAGAGATTGAAACACATCGCCAATGTATCTTCTGGATATAATAGGGTGTGAGGCTAGTAAAGAATGTGTACACTATTCCATTTGTGGAGCGTATGAGCTGGATCTCTCAATAGTTCTTTAACGCGTAGCATGAGGCCAATTTTCTCGAATTGTAGCATAGACCAACTTATATGGAAACACTTTGCAACTAATTATGGAAAAGAACGTGTAGAAGGGTAAATTTTATGCTAATTATAAGTCGACACGTGTAATTTACTTGTTGTTAAAATATATGTTTATTGTCAAATTGGAAGCTGACATGTATATCGCTATGTAGTCGAACAAAAATTTGTCATGTGTGTTGAATCATAACATGGTACTTATCTATTCATAAAATTAAGAGATAGTTATCAAAGAGGTCCAGTTCTATCGGAGCACTCCCATCCACCCTTTACCTATATCCGATGGCCCTAAGGGGTGGACAGAAGTCTACAAGTCAGCTAGCCAAAGTCTACCATTCCAAGCCAGAGCTATGTCAGCCAGAAGACACAAATTCTTCAAGTTGGAGGATACATCATTCAAATTCGGACATTTAAGCCGTTCGTCGCGTCAAATATTCAAGCCACTCGTCGCGCCAAACATTCAAACTGTTTGTCAAGGAAATTTGTTGGGTCTTTGAACGAACACAGTCAAATTTGCGGTTTGATCCGAAAACAAGTTATCAAGCCTTCGGTCAATCGTTAGTGAAGAGAAGAATCATATGGCATTTTCTTTGTATAAAAACTTATTTAGAATTGTACTCTCTTTTCAAATTAATACAAACTTCATTTATCAATAATTTTTCTTTTTCCATCTTCTTGTCGTTTGGCAAAAAAGAAAAAAAGAGTTTTTCTTTCATATTTGAGTGACGAAAAAGCTTCTCAATGATGAGACATCAGACAGAATTAGGGGTGCAACTTGGACATGTTGGGTTGGTTTTCAGCCCAACCCAAGAAAACCCAACATTTTAAAAGCCCAACTTGGGCTTTTTGTAAAAAAAGCCCAACCCAACCCGAGTAAAAATGCTATGGTTTGGTTTTCAACCCAACCCAACTAACATCGAATTAATTTTTTGTTTCACTCGTGAATGAATAATTTTCTTCTCGCGTCTCATTATCTAAAGACTAACATTACTCATATTCGACTTATAAATATTACTTTAATCTTTGATAAATAAAAAGTTTTATTTATCCCCAAAAGATAAAATATGATATTATAAAAAAAATTCTAGATCAATCAATAAATAAACACATAGCTTAGACATTAAAGACCACTAATAAACTCCAGTCTAATTAAAAAGTACTATTGTCGTCCTCACACTAGTAAAGTAAATGGACGTCAACATGTGTAGAGAGAGAAAACAAGTAATAAGTTATAACACTTAATACAGTAAAACCCCTCCCACTTCAACTCATCTATGTCTTTAAATTACATGAGAAGTAATAAAGCCATTAACAAAAGGTCCTAGTATTCTTAAAGCAGAAATAAAATCCCAAGCCAATTTGTGAAGACACCAAGCCTTGCCACCAAACTTGATAGTTGCAGCCTCCTGCACAAAAAGAATAACATACATATCAATGGTTGAATAAAATGCTATACTTAATTAACCAATAAAGTTGACTTACACTCTTAAACTAGCATCAACATTCTTTTGCACTACTTGTCTGACTTGCTAGAGTGAGTGTTGCAATCGCTTCAGCAAGTGCTACAAAAAAAAATGATAAATCACAAAAAAGAGAAAAATTTATGTGCCCAAATAAAGTATAGAAAACAAACATATACAGTAGTTGACTTACAAGACTCCACATTTTCAAGTTCTTCCAACTGTTCTTCAACACAAATTTGGGTCGATGGACTCCTCAACCAATCATGCGTGCATAGTAAACACTCGACAACTCGTGGAGTCAATGAACTATGAAATGAATCGAGGACTCGTCCTCCGGTACTGAATGCTGACTCTAAAGCCACGGTCGATATAGGAATAGCCAAAATATCACGAGCCATAAGGGATTGAACAGGATACGTGGGAGATTTTAGCTTCCACCAAGCCAAAATATCAAAGTCAGGAGTACTAGCTTCAACATCCTCGCCCAAATATCGTTCCCACTCGGACTTCATATTCAAACTCTCCTCTAATTTCAAAAACTGTTGCCTCTCTCTAGTGTGCTGATCCACATCCATATCTGAACATATGTCCTCCATCTGAGCATTCTTGCCACTTTGAAACTTGTCCACATTCTTTCCCACAACCACTGGCGAATAATGTCCATACAGTCGATCCATAAGAGACTTATAGCCATCAAGCACTTCCTTTTGGTCACAAGTAGGATAGTACTTTGCGAGACTAAACTTCACATATTTTAGCTTATAACAAGGATCTAAAATCACTGCAATGATCAACAACGGATTGATTTTTTCAATGCTACAGTACTTGTCAAATTTCTTCCTCATTTTCTGCGCCATACTTCTAAAAAATTCATTATCAGTACCCGCCCAACTCGAGATAAGTCCTTGGATCCTATTCATCTAACGAAAACAAATATTAGAAGTCACGTACTTAGCCCCAGATACTCGATTGGTTGCAACATAAAATTGCTCCAAGAAAGTGGTAAGACTTTTCACTGTCATCCAATCTTCTTCCATAATGAAACCTACCTCGACTATGAAATTTTGATCATGCTCCTCTAACCTCTCAAACACCCTTTGATATTCAAGCGCAGTGGTTAACATAAGATAAGTCGAATTCCACCGCGTTTGAACATCCAAACACAAAGACCTCCATTGTTTAAAAACTTGCAATCGAGATGGAGAACTTCTCACATATTTCACATAATTTCTTACACGCAACACCAACTCCTTGACTTCCTCAATTCCTTTTCTCACAATTAAGTTCAAAACATGCATACATTCTCCATCCAATAACGACTCATACTTTCTAACAAATTCAATTTTCAATTTTGAAAGTGCAACATCATTTGAAGAAGCATTATCCATAGTAATTGTACAAACTCTGTTACGGAGTCCCCATTCTTTTAAGCATGTCCTAATAGCTTGTGCAATGTTTTCACCCCTGTGTGGAGTAGGAAGTACACGAAAATTGATAATTCTTTTTTGTAACCTCCAATTCTTGTCGATATAATGTGCTGTCAAGCACATATATCCAAGAGTTTGAATAAAAGTCCATAAATCTGTTGTGAAACACACTAATGAAACAGAATTTTCAAAGACTTTCTTGAGCACAGCTTTCTCACTCATATATATAGATATGCAATCTTTTGTGATTGTAGTTCGCGAAACAAGCTGAAATTCAGGTCACAATGCATTCACAAATCTTTTAAACCCCTCTTTCTCTACAAAACTAAAGGGTAATTCATCGATTTTTGGTATTCCTTACAACTATTATAGACATGCCTCATGAGTGTACTAGTTCCAAAGCTCCCCTTGTCATTACACGTCGCAAACACTCTACTACAGTACTTACAAACTGCTTCAATAACTAGACCTTCATCATTTTTCACCTTATCATAATGATCCCAAACATGAGATGATGTTGCATAAGTTTTTTTTTGCTTGCCTTTACCCATGCCGCTCCGATTTCCTTCTTTAGGGCTCACCACGGAACCAGATGTTGTAGAGTTGCATTCATCCATAAGTATTGAACAAGAATGCTCCTGCTTGGAAGAAGAGAAAAAATGATCAGCTCATGATCGACGAGTTTGATGCAACCTGTGCTAATATTATCTAAGTTTCTCAAAAAAGAAGTTATATAGTTGCTGTTTCTAGCAACTTAGTGACTGAATCTAGCAACTTAGTAGCAAAGAAGTTATCAGTCATTACATTAGAAAATCTAAAACCACTTGTAGCAACTTATGTTGTAGCGCAAGTACCATGAAATTGTCCCTTTCAGCATGTAAATGATGTAAAAGTTACAGAATATAAAGTTACCAGATCAGCCAAAGACATAAACAAAGAGTTTGTGCTGTTTAAGGGGAGACATACATGATTGAATGACAAAGCATATAGAGTTGATGGCCTAAAAAGCATATAGAGTTGATGGTCAAAGGAGTTTTGCAGGCCTAGTTGATGTTATTTTAAGGACTTAGATGGGTTTTCATGCTTATACAGAAGGGGAAATGTAACTTGATTATAGGGATCTGCACCTCTAATTAACTCTGTTGTTGAGCCGAAGAATCTTTGCATTATGTGTACAAGTGGCTGCAGTTTGCTGGGAACAGAAATCTAGCTTTTAGCTTCAGCACCTCGAAGTTTTTATCATTTTTGCATTGTATACTGATTTGTTTCTGGATCTAATGTTTTGTATCTAATTCTACAGTCGCCGCTTTCTACCTGATAAAGCAATCAACTTGATTGATGAAGTTGGTTCTAGGGTTGTATCTAAATGTTGTCCTAAAAAGCATATAGAGTCCAATGTAAATGTTGTCCTAAGAGTTCAGATAACTGAAAGGTTTATCTCGAGTGGTCGACGAAGGATACAACCGAAGCTATGGTAATAACATTGAGACCAACCGAAGCTATGGTAATAACGAAGGATACAACTGAAGCTATGGTAATAACATTGAGACCAACACAAGAAGATGAAATTCTATTCTCTGTTCAGCTGATTGCATTCTTACCCAACCAATTAGTTGGTAATAACATTGAGACTGTTATGGTGAAGAAAGAATGAGCTAGATCAGTACCTGCGGAATCACTTACTGAACTTCTAAAACTACTGCTACCATGAGTATCTCAATTTAGAGACTGAAAAAGCTAAAATCAGAAGAATAATACAACTTGATAACTAAGATCTCAAGAAGAAGCCTGGCAGTGACTTTGCTGTGACTGTTGGATGCTTGTGAAGATGAAGTCTTGCAAGTGTATAGTGTAAGGTATGAGGCGAGTATATGTGTGTGTGAGTGAATGTAATATGACTGATTGGGTGTGTTGCGTGACCTGTATGCATGGTGATTGGGTGTATGTATTCTGAGTGATGTGGGAGTGAGGGGCATCATCTGTGTGAGAGAGAGAGTAATGGGCATGAAAGTGCATGTGTGTGCAAGGGAGCAGCTACTGCCTCACGGCAGTAGCTGTGATGAATGCATGTGCAAACTTTGGGAATGTTTGGTGTAGGGACAGTTGCACAAACATAGTGATACGAAAAACATCCAGCTGTTAATTTTCTATCCAATAAACTTAACAACAGCCAAGAAGAGGAAGAAGAACACAAACAAAAGGTCCAAACAACAAACAGCCTAAGTTGCATTTTAAAAAGCAATCGGGGCAACAAATTTAAATTCACGAAATCAGGGCAACAAAGTTTAAATTCATATAGTACCTCAAGCTTAGTAGATAATAGGGGGTTGAACAGCGTGAACTATTGCAACTGCTAAAACAGAGACGAGGCCATTGTGTCTTCGCCGGAGAAGCACAGGAGCGGAGCAGGTAGCGAGTAGCTATTCTTTCAAGAACTAGCCCTTCTTTCTATCTGTAGTGATCCAGAGAGGGCAAAGACTGACGGTGAGGAGACCGAATTTTGGAGCCCTAGAAATTGATTTGGGCAAAATTGGTGAGGAGTGCCGACTGTTGGGAAGGAGGATTGAAAGACCGATTAACGAGATGGTCAGTTGGGAAGGAGGGTTCCTTTTTTCTTTTGGGTTAGAATGGGTTGGGATGGTTTTAATGGGTTTGACCCAATTTAGCTCATTTAATTATTGACCCAACTCAGACCAACCCATTTTAAAATTAGTTGGGTTTAAATGATTAAAGCTTGTCCATATTTGGGCTAGGTTGGTTAAAGCCCATCCTAAACCAGCCCAAATTGCACCCCTAAACAGAATTGCTTTCATGACAAAGGAACCAAACAAAACTTCGCCGTTCTCTTAATTGATTGAATTATTTCTTTCATTTCCTCTCTCTTTCTCAATCTATCTTTTTCCTCTTGGTCGAGGTATAGAGCCTAGTCCTATCGACCATACTAGTAAACTTCAGTTTTAGCTCCAAGGACATTCTGTATAGGAATATCATCATTTTATAGAATTTTAGCATCCAATTTCAAGCAAAGTGATATTCGACTTTCACCAGTGGACATTGAAACTCTCAATATAACATAAACCTGTTTTAGAGGCACTTCAAAGTGCCGTAATAAATATCTTATTGGGGTGGATACAACTAAAGGTGACGCAGGAGGGCTTTCTTGTGGTATAACGAAGTGCCTCCACCTCTGGTCATTATCTCACACTAGCTGATGTGCCAATGTAAATGCACGGGACGAGATGTAATTTGATTTTAGTGCCAATAACATATTTTAATATAGTTTACTAAGTTCAAAGTTCCAGTAAAAACGAAGAAACATATTCTATAATTTGTTTTAAAGACAAATGGGCTAATTCATTTATGCATCGTGAACGCAATAGTTGAAATTACTCATGGATACATAAGTGTCTCCAATACATTAGTCCACTAACTATTGAATTCTAGTAAAATCGAGAGAACATTTAAGCCCAAACTTTGATCTTAGACCATTGTATCGTCTAAAATTACTACCAAGAAAAAAGATATATGACAAATTTCACCAACATGCTGTTTTTGAATCCTTTTATCCTCGTCAATTATTTTGTGTACCAGAATCTAGTAAAAAATATTTGGCATATTTTAGATAAAGATAGGTTTAGTTGTCTCTTTTCGTGACCGAAGGGTATGGACTTAGCGAAAAAAGGCGTAGATTTAGTTTTACTTTTTCTCTTTCTTTTAGTGTAAAATGTTGGGTGTTGCACGCTGTATATATTCTTTTATGAGAAGCATAGTATTACACTGTATATATTCTTTTACGAGCCATCAATCCTTTCTTCCTCCAATATCCCGTGCATTTGCACGGAATAGGTTTATCCTTCTAATTTTAAGAAGTAAATCAAACATCAATTACATTCTCACCATAATAATAGTGCAACACCCGTAGGAATGGCAATAGTTCCCACCCCAAACCCATCCATCACCTACAGGAGAACCTCCATCCCAATTCGACAAATCCCAACTCCAATTCAAATCTTTCAAGTCCACGCTGTTACACAGCATCAATGATGACAACTCGAACTCGAACATGGATGTCGAACTTGAACCACCCAGCGATGATGAACACGAAGACCACCAAAGTGATAGCTCCACACAGAACAACATGCCAAAAATCATTTTATCACAAACCCTCAAAGCCAAAATTCGGCAGCCATGGCAAAGAACCCTAATCATCAAAGTGGTAGGAGCAATTTACACTCCCTCAAACCTCAGCCAGAGACGCCATGGAATCTGGAAACCAACTGGGATCATCCAGCTCATTGATCTCTCAAATGGGTTTTTTTCAGTAAAGTTTGACGCTCACACCGACTACTTAAAAGCTCTCGAGCATGGCCCTTGGTTCATCGGAACCAACTACCCTCTGTTCAACGCTGGACACCAAATTTCAATCCCCACATAATCAACATCAACACCATGGCAGCCTGGATTCGCCTCAATAATCTCCCCCTAGAATACTTTGATTGAGAAGTTTTCTAACTAATTGGAAAAGCCATTGGTATACCCCTTCGCATAGATTTCATCACATCATCAATCATCCGAGGTAAATTTGCACGCATCTGTGTGCAAATCGACACACACCATCCGCTCATACGCCAAATCCAAATTGGAAAACACCAACAAAGCATTCAATATGAGAACCTACCTGCCATTTGTCGGAGCCGTGCCCATTTTTGGGCACAGAATGGAACAGTGCGATGCAAAAACTGGAGCGCCAGACGAGATGCAACCAGATCGTGAGGACAGCCACAATCGGCAAGGCAGTGCGATGAATCATCATACCAGCGCCGAAACACAAACAACAGCAATCGAAGCACACGATCCATGGACCATCGTCACCACACGCCGCAATCAACCAAGGGGAAGACGACCGCCAGCTTCTGTGTAGGAAATTCCTCATGACGGGGCGACGCTGATCTCCCTTCCCGGAACTAAATCACCAGCAGATCTGCGACATAAGCAACAAAGGTCGGTGAACGCACTGTCATTGTCGATGAACCTTGAAGATGCCGCAGAAAGAGGGATCCTGGCAGACGCAACACCTCTCGTCAAGAGCACTACGCCGCAAAACCCTTAATACCAGAAAAAGGCGGCTGAAAATCCACCGACCAAAAAAGAAAAAAATAAAGAGTCATCATTCGATTATATGCACCCCACCTTGCTTGCCCCAAAAATCTGTATATCCAAAACTTTAGACCTCCAGCGGGCCCACACAGAAACCCCTGACCGAACAAATCCACCAATTACTCTTTTTAAAAACTAGGGGTGCAACTTGGACGGATTGGGTTGGTTTTCAACCCAACCCAATAAAACCCAACCTTTTAAAAGCCCATCTCAACCCAACCCAACTTGGGCTTTTTTTACAAAAAGCCCAACCCAACCCAACCCGAGTAAAAATGCTATGGTTTGGGTTTCAACCCAACCCAACCCAACTAACATCGAATTAATTTTTTGTTTCATTCGTGAATGAATAATTTTCTTCTCGCGTCTCATTATCTAAAGACTAACATTACTCACATTCGACTTATAAATATTACTTTAATCTTTGATAAATAAAAGTTTTATTTATCCCCAAAAGATAAAATATGATATTATAAAAAAAAATTCTAGATCAATCAATAAATAAACACATAGCTTAGATATTAAAGATCACTAATAAACTCCAGTCTAATTAAAAAGTATTATTGTCGTCCTCACACTAGTAAAGTAAATGGACATCAACATGTGTAGAGAGAGAAAACAAGTAATAAGTTATAACACTTAATACAGTAAAATCCCTTCCACTTCAACTCATCTATGTCTTTAAATCACATGAGAAGTAATAAAACCATTAACAAAAGGTCTTAGTATTCTTAAAGCAGAAATAAAATCCCAAGCCAATTTGTGAAGACACCAAGCCTTGCCACCAAACTTGATAGTTGTAACCTCCTGCACAAAAAGAATAGCATACATATCAATGGTTGAATAAAATGCTATACTTAATTAACCAATAAAGTTGACTTACACTCTTAAACTAGCATCAACATTCTTTTGCACTACTTGTCTGACTTGCTAGAGTGAGTGTTGCAATCGCTTCAGCAAGTGCTACAAAAAAAAATGATAAATCACAAAAAAGAGACAAAAAATTATGTGCCCAAATAAAGTATAGAAAACAAACATATACAGTAGTTGACTTACAAGACTCCACATTTTCAAGTTCTTCCAACTGTTCTTCAACACAAATTTGGGTCGATGGACTCCTCAACCAATCCTGCGTGCACAGTAAACACTCGACAACTCGTGGAGTCAATGAACTACGAAATGAATCGAGGACTCGTCCTCCGGTACTGAATGCTGACTCTGAAGCCACGGTCGATATAGGAATAGCCAAAATATCACGAGCCATAAGGGATAGAACAGGATACGTGGGAGATTTTAGCTTCCACCAAGCCAAAATATCAAAGTCAGGAGTACTAGCTTCAACATCCTCGCCCAAATATCGTTCCCACTCGGACTTCATATTCAAACTTTCCTCTAATTTCAGAAACTGTTGCCACTCTCTAGTGTGCTGATCCACAGTACTTACAAACTGCTTCAATAACTAGACCTTCATCATTTTTCACCTTATCATAATGATCCCAAACATGAGATGATGTCGCATAAGTTTTTTTTCGCTTACCTTTACCCATGCCGCTCCGATTTCCTTCTTTAGGGCTCACCACGGAACCAGATGTTGTAGAGTTGCATTCATCCATAAGTATTGAACAAGAATGCTCCTGCTTGGA
Source organism: Escallonia herrerae (assembly GCA_033070095.1). Classification (NCBI taxonomy): domain Eukaryota; kingdom Viridiplantae; phylum Streptophyta; class Magnoliopsida; order Escalloniales; family Escalloniaceae; genus Escallonia; species Escallonia herrerae. The sequence continues at coordinate 156,715 of JAVXUP010000443.1, read as the reverse complement.
AGAAGAGAAAAAATGATCAGCTCTTGATCGACGAGTTTGATGCAACCTGTGCTAATATTATCTAAGTTTCTCAAAAAAGAAGTTATATAGTTGCTGTTTGTAGCAACTTAGTGACTGAATCTAGCAACTTAGTAGCAAAGAAGTTATCAGTCATTACATTAGAAAATCTAAAACCACTTGTAGCAACTTATGTTGTAGCACAAGTACCATGAAATTGTCCCTTTCAGCATGTAAATGATGTAAAAGTTACAGAATATAAAGTTACCAGATCAGCCAAAGACATAAACAAAGAGTTTGTGCTATTTAAGGGGAGACATACATGATTGAATGACAAAGCATATAGAGTTGATGGCCTAAAAAGCATATAGAGTTGATGGTCAAAGAAGTTTTGCAGGCCTAGTTGATGTTATCTTAAGGACTTAGATGGGTTTTCATGCTTATACAGAAGGGGAAATGTAACTTGATTATAGGGATCTGCACCTCCAATTAACTCTGTTGTTGGGTTAGAACATTAGATTAAAGGGTATGGGGGAAAAAGGATTCCTCTTAATTTGTTGGGGGGAGAGGCAAGCTATACCCAAAAAAAAGGGGAAAAAGGTAAGGAAAATTACAGCCTAGGGATCTAGTTCCGTCACAGACAATGAGTTGCCATGATTAGCAACGTATAGAAAAGCAAAGCCTGCTATTAAAGCAAGGGTGTAACTGCTAGGGCTCATACTACACTTTACTCACATCACAATGATGCCAAGATCCTTTTACTTTAAAGTATTCCTTTGTATTTCTCCTTTTCTACTAAATCAAGCCACAGCCTGAAAAAAAACTAAGACAAAACTCTATCAAAGTTAGCAAGAACAACACGCACTGATTCGGATGCTTCAAATATGGTATAATACCCATCATCCAATCAATTCAAAGGTCACAAAAAGATTAGAAAGCAGGTGCCAGGAGATTCTAATCAAGAAATCTCAGGTGCTAAAGCTCTCTTTTTCATGATTAGTCACTTGTCAAATGGATTCTTCAGTGTTAAGCTTCTCCATGTTTCTCACATTTGAATATGTTCTTCATTCGGGTTCCTGCGAATAGTCGTGAAACATCAGTGAATAAGGTCTTTTTTATGACTTGTGGCTCTAATGTTGGGGTGTAGCTAAAGTTACGCAACAAAAATAAAGAATGAAGTGTGCTATATTTACTTGCCCCCAAACAACCAATCTTCTCTCAGGCATTTCCACAAACACTTAGCAGGCCCTCTTTCCACCAATAATCTACCGATCCAAAGAAGCCACAAAACCCTCCAAATTCTTACAAAACTCTTGCGAAAACCCCTTCAATTCTCATCGTCACCTTTAAGGATCAAGACCCATTTGCCTCTTCCGATCAAATGCTCGTATTCTAACCATACCACCTCAGACCCACAATTAGATGTTAAAAAAAAAAACCTTAGCTATCTTCAGCATTTGCATTCTTACGAATTTGACTCAACATCAGCTTGTGGTAAGCCTATTTCATCTAATCACCCAGCCTGATGGGAGCTCACGCCCAAGATTAATACGGACAGCAAGAGAAGTGCAACAGAGAGAACTTACCAGTTAGAAAGCTTGAGCAAATCTTGAGAATTTGGGTGCTGCTGATTTTTAGGAGGACAAACAAGATTGATAGCCTCACCGCTTCAAATCTTGAGAATTTGGATGCTGCAAATCTTGAGAATCGCTGCCCTAACCGTGCGATTGAACAACTGAGAGTGCCGAAAATGGAGTTCCCCTTGCTTCTATGCTTTTGCTGCTCTCTTTGGCGGGTTTCACTTTCTTGTACAGAGAGAATTTGGGTGAAATAGTCAGTCTGCCGAGGGGAAGTTGAGTTCGGCGAAGGAGAGAATGAGAGAGGAGAGATGTTCAGTTTTTTCTTGTGGGTTAGGATGGGTTAGTTTGGTTTCAATGGGTTTGACCCAATTTTGTTCATTTAAATGTTTACCCAGCTCAGACCAACCCAAACTTAAATTAATTGGGTTTGGTTGGTTTAAAACTTACCTAAATTTGGGCTGGGTTAGTTAAAACCCATTTTAAACCGGCTCATATTGCACCCCTATTTTTAACTCACGGGAGATCCCGCAGCAACCCGTTTCTGCCACCTCCCTCATGGACTGCACCTCTGCTCCCCAAAATCTACTGCAACACTCAACATGGCAGAAAAACCAGGCTGCTCACGGATCCGGATCCCCTGCCGTCGCTAGGGTTACGGCAGGGATGCTGTAGCCACCTTTATAGCCGTCGGATCGAGATAAGTGGAGGGTAACGGTGGAGATGACGCCACGTCACCAATTTTTGGAAGCAAACAGCATTTATTCGGGTCTCCATTAATGACTCCCCCCCTCTCTCTCCCCCAAACCGACGATAACAGCGACGCCGGCCACTTCCCGGCGACACGGCCTCATCTCACCGTCAGGCGAAGCGGCCTGAAATCGTCGGGGATTCTCTTGTATAAATCCCAACTCTCCATCTCTCTTTCCTCGATTCCAACTGCCGGCGGTGACGGCGGGACTACCTTCCGATCTCCTTCATCCACCGGCGAAGTGGCCTGAAGTCCCGTCGCCGCCATGGAAGAACCTTCATCCACCGGCGACGACACAGCTGGATGTACCCACCGCCTCCGAGTAGTCGACGACACGGCATCACCTATGTGTTTTGTTTCCTTCTCTTACCCCCATCCCCTCCTCACCATCCCTTATTTCTGGTGAAGAGAGATTCTGAAATTAACTAAGAAAGAAGTCCGAAAAGAAGGAGAAGAACTTATGCACATGATACAAATTTGGACAGGATTATAACCTGCAATCTTCAGGTTGGAGTACGATTGATTTTTGGTTGGTGCAATTCAGTTGAGGATAAGCTTTCATGGCAACACCCATGAAATTTTGATTGATTCACTCACCTGAATCTTGTTTAGATCGATTTCTCGAAAGATTTCTCGAAAGATTGAATTCTAGAAAGGAGATCAGGGAGCTTTCTTTGAAAAATTTGCCAGATTTTGACAACGAAATAGTGTCCTCTGTCAGCCTCCAAACATTGCCTTTTGGGTATTTCTTGTCATTGATGACGTGGCGGCATGTGGTGCGTCGGATTTAATCGGACGGCTGTAACTAGGGTTACAGCATCACTGCTGTAACCCTGGTTACAGCAGTGGACCCGGCTCCGCTGCTGACACACCGCCATCCTTAACGTCCCCAGTCCCCTATATAAAAGTAAGGAATTAATGAACCCTCATCTACCACCTGCAACAAACCCATTCAAAGTACCAATTATGCTTCCACATCAGTTGCTGCGTGCAAGACCACTCCAGTCCAACAACCATGCAAACCTATCCCCGAACAGTCAGGACGAAAACTCGTACCAAAACACCATGGCCACCAAACCCACACATCCATTAATGCCGATGATCCACCATCACCACGTACCGGAACTCAACATCTCGGTGACCTTCCTGACCATCCCACTTCACCCTCTGTCACCACTTCTGCGACCCATACCTCTGACACCACCTCCAAGGGAAACCTTGCAGATTCCACCACAAACCCCCCAAAACACAGCGACCTCAACAGTTCCTCCAGCCCAACCTCCTCTCCCTGAACCTGAATCTTCCTCCTCCCATTGCGGCAGTTCACCCGAACCTCCAATCCCAAATGAACCTACCAACTTTCTCCCCCCGCAACTCCTCCCAGAGACCGGCAATCCCGAGAACCTACCGGCACTGCAATGGCCCCCACCACCAGTCATACCTAGCCTCTCAGCAGCACACCTGGACTATCCTCAATAGCCTGAAAGCCGACAACCGCTATCTAGCTTTAGGCGATCCCGAATTACAAACTACCGCAAATCAAGAATCGATGACAAACATCCTTTTCTTGTAACTCACCCTACCATTGGCAGTTACCGACAGGTTCTGCGTCGAGCCCGAACCGGCGCCAACCAAAATCTTCCTCAATGCTCAGAAAATCAAAGTGCCGAAGGGGGACCAGTTCATCTGGCCAGCATGGACCGAAATCATTATGCAGCCACTAGCCTAAACCATGAATTATGATCTCCATGACTACCTAAATCCTGAAATCATGAACTGCATTGCATGGAACCGTAATGGCGCCGGGAACGGGCGCTTCAATATGCATGTCCGGGACATCATACAGCGACAGAAACCTGAAATTTTGATTCTCTTGGAAACTAAGATCACTTTAGCCACTGCAAAGAGTATTGCTAACTCCTTCGGATTTGCAAAGAACCATCGTATCCATGGAAATGGCTACCGCGGCGGGATTTGGATGATGTGGCACCCTCACAAAGTGCAAATCGACGTCGTGCATGAATCACCACAAGCTCTTCACGCTGTGGTTCAGGTAAGTTCCCCCCCTTGGCTTTTTTCTGCAATTTATGCTTCGCCTGTTAGTCACTTGCGTGATACTTTATGGTCTGATCTTCAAAATATGCATAAATCTTCCAATCTGTCTTGGTTACTTTTGGGTGATTTTAACGAAATCTTAGGTCAATCTGAAAAACGAGGGGGTCGGGCTTTCAGACAGAACCATCCTAAGGGTCTTTCTCTACTTATTGAAAATTTAAAGCTGATAGAATTAGGGTTCCAAGGCCAACCGTATACTTGGACCAACCGTCATTCTCTACGACCTGACCACATTCTGGAACGCCTCGATCGTGCTCTGGCAAATGATAGCTGGCTCCAGCTTTTCCCGAACACGCAAGTTCTCCACCTCCAAAGAACTCACTCGGACCATCACCCCATCCTGCTTATAATAAATGTTTCTAATCATGATAATCAACCCAAACCTTTCAGTTTCAAATCTGCTTGGTTCTTACACCCGGCTCTAAAATCGACTATCATGAGATCTTGGAATAATCCCTTTGTGAATCAATTCCATCTCCCTGCCAAAAATGGCTCGTCTCTCTGAACACCTTAAGGATTGGAGTCGCTCTACCTTTGGCGATATTTTTAAGAAAAAAAGGAATATTCTGGCTAGAACTGTAGCTATCCAAAAAAGTCTTGCCAATAAACCTTCCTGTTTCCTGGCCAACATGGAGAGCAAGCTCCAGGAAGACTTTCATTCCATCTTAGCCCAAGAGCATGAGTACTGGAAACTTTGTGCAAAAATTCGCTGTGCCTGTGAAGGTGACAGGAACACCCACTTCTTCTATATTTCGGTTCTCAACCACTGCAGGAAAAATGCCATTTACCACCTGAAAAATGTAAACAATTGTTGGACAAGTGATAACAATGAAATTCAGAATCTTTTTATCTCTCACCTCAAAAAGACCATTTTAAAGTTCATGAGATCATCAGCCCGCCCGGCTCCTGGCTTTATCCGGGAGATTTCGAGGCCAATATTGCGTTTTTTTTTTATCTTAAACGAGATTCCCTCCAATCTGGAAATTCGCTCTGCCCTTTTTGATGTGGGCTCTGACAAAGCTCCGGCCCAGATGGTTATCATCCTGGGGTCCTGCAAAAATGTTGGGATGTTTTTGAAATCGACATTCTTTCTTTTACCAAATCTTGTTTTGAAAACCAGAAAATCCCGGGAAACATCAATCTCACAAACATATGCCTCATTCCTAAGATTCAATAGCCGGAGACTGTGGAGCATTTTTGCCCCATTAGCCTGTGTAATACCAGCTATAACATTATTTTCTGCATTCTCGTCAACCGTCTGCTTCCTTCCATTGATAAATTAATCCACTCAAACCAGACCAGTTTCCTTAAAGGGCGTCGTGCGGCTGATAATTGTTGGAAGCGTAGCGGGATCACAGGAATATAATACAAACAACAACGATATATATATTGACACAAAGATTTCTAATACAAGAAACACACTAAAACAAAATATTTGTAACTCACAAGTTTGGTGTTTCAACGCCTCTCTTCCTTTTCTCAATTTTTCGGTCACAAGCTGCTGCTTGTTTTTCTCTTTCAAAAAACACTCTCTAATACATCACCTCTAACTCTCTCAATCTCTCTCTCTAACACTAAACAAACAAGGCTACATATGTATATATATAGAAGACTAGGTCGGCAACTTCCATCCGACTTAGCCACAAGTTAGAGTCAAAGTTTCCAACAACTTATCCTTTCAAGTTATCCATAAATGGTAGATGAGTGTTTAACTTGATAACCAAAAGCTTCTTATCTTCTCCAAAATTCTAACCGACCTAAGCCATGCATTGGAGTCAACAAATGCAACTCCTCATTATCTTCTAAAAACTTCCAAATGCAAGTCGGTTGTGAGCTTCTCTTATCTTCTTCTAAGTCAAAAGTTGGCAGCTTCCTTATCTTATCTTTATCTTCACCAAAGTCGGCAGATGGAGTCTTCTAATGGATAAAGCTTCACATTGAAGATTATCAAGTCCAAATTTGCAACTCATTTTAATGAGGGTTTGAAATTCTAACACTCCCCCTCAAACCCGCATGCCAAGCTTCTCTTTGAGTCTCTTAAATACGTCAGTCTTCAATGGCTTCGTAAAGATATCTGCTCTTTGTTCTTCCGTTCTGCAATGAACTAGCTCTACGACTTTATTTTTAACTTGCTCCCGAATAAAATGATACCTTGTGTCTATATGCTTGCTCCGACTATGTGATACTGGATTTTTTGCAAGTGCAATAGCAGATTTGTTGTCGATGTATATCGTAGTCGGACCTTCTTCAATGAGAGACAATTCGCTCAAAATATTCTTCAACCAAATTGCTTGACACGTGCACGCTGCTGCAACTATATATTCGGCTTTACATGTTGAGAGAGCAACTATTTGTTGCTTCTTTGATGACCATGAAAATATTGCTGATCCAATGTGAAAAGCATATCCAGATGTACTCTTCCGATCATCTAAGTTTCTTCCATAATTACTATCTGAATAACTAATCAATCTTGAATTTTGAGAATGAGTATAAAAGAGACCATGATCAACCGTACCTTTGACATATTTCAAAATTCTTTTTGCTGCATTGAAGTGATCTTGTTTTGGTCTCTCCATGTATCTGCTAACCAATCCAACTGCATATGTTATATCAGGTCGAGTGAAAGTCATGTATCTCAAACTTCCGACCATACTTTTGTACAGTGTCGGGTTTACCGACTTCTTATTCGAGTCTTCTCTCAACTCCACACCCGTTTCTGCTGGTATGGCTACTGGATTGCAATCCTTCATTCTGAATCTGCTCAAAATTTGCTCCGCATACTTCTTTTGTGACATAAATATTCCATCTTCCATCTGTTTTACTTCGACTCCAAGAAAGTATGACATTTCACCGATATCTGTCATCTCAAATTCTTTAGTCATAGCTTTCTTAAATTTAGTGAACATACCTGGATTATTTCCCGTGAATATCATATCGTCCACATATAAGCAGACAATCATGATATCATCATCTTGATTTCTTTTCGTGTATAAGGCATGTTCATATGGACTCTTCACGAACCCATTTTCCTGAAAATACTCGTCTATTCTCATATTCCAAGCTCTCGGAGCTTGCTTTAATCCATATAAAGCTTTCTTCAGACGGTAGACTTTGTCTTCTTGTCCCTTTTTGATATATCCAAGTGGTTGCTCAATGTAGACTTCTTCTTCTAGGTAACCATTCAGAAATGCCGATTTCTATCCATCTGATAAATCTTCCATTTATTTTGTGATGCGAGTGCTATGAGAAGTCTGATAGTATCAATTCTTGCAACTAGAGCAAATAACTCATCATAGTCAATTCCTTGTTTTTGTTTATAGCCTTTAGCGACTAACCTAGCCTTTAGCGACTAACCTTGCCTTGTGCTTCTCCACTTTGCCTTCTTGAGTAGTCGTTGTCTTGTATACCCACTTGACTCCGATTGCCTTGTGTCCTTTTGGAAGATCAGTTAGCTCCCATGTATCATTTCTTTTTATTGCTGCAATCTCTTCATTCATGGCTTTCTTCCACTTGTCATCTTCAGTAGCCTCTTCGTACGTTACTGGATCACATTCTGCCATCAAACAAAATAGTGAATAGTCAGATGTTGTCTGAGCAGATTCGGCAGCATCATAGATGTCATTTAGACTTCGCATTTTCATAAGTGCTCCCCCTGAATTGCTGCTGATGCTGCTACTAGATGATGGTGTTGATGCAGGAGTTCTTGGATTAGGGCTTTGTGGAGGAGTCTGATCATCACCCTGCTCATCTTGCATGTTTAAGTCCTCGTCGTTGTCATCATCAGCATCATCAAAAAACAAGCCTTGAACTTTCTTTTCTTCTTTACTCCATCTCCAATAATCTGCTTCATCAAACTCAACATCTCGTGAGATAATAACTTTCTTAGTATGGGGATTATATAATCTATACGCCTTACTCCTTTTCTCGTAGCCGATAAAGATGCACTTTTCTCCTTTATCATCTAGCTTATTTCTCTTTTGATCAGGAATATGGGCATATGCAATGCACCCAAAAATTCTGAGATGTTCTACTTTTGGCTTGCTACCATTCCATGCTTCATTTGGCGTCTTGAACTTTACACTTTTTGTTGGACATCGATTTAGCAAATAAACTGCACATTGAACGGCTTCGGCCCAAAACGTTCTTGGTAAGTGTTTTCTCTTCACCATGCTTCTTGCCATATCAAGAATCGTGCGATTCTTTCTTTCTGCGATGCCATTTTGTTGTGGCGTATAAGAGGCTGTCAACTGATGAATTATTCCATACTTTTTACAGTAACCTTCAAATAACTTCGAGGTGTATTCACCTCCTCTATCAGATCTGAGTATCTTCAGATACTGTCCACTTTGTTTTTCAGCCATTGCTTTGAATTCCATAAATTTATCAAGGGCTTCTGATTTTTCTTTAAGAATGTACACCCAACTTTTTCTACTGAAATCATCAATAAAAGTAAGGTAGTACCTGTTTCCACCAAGTGATGGAATATCAAATGGACCAGCTATATCCGAGTGCACAATCTGAAATATATATTTCAGATATTGACATATCTGAAATATATATTGATGAACTTGAGTAAAAGAAATTTTTTTTTTATTCTGCAGTTTAAAAACTGGTTTTTTAAATTGAAAAAAAAAATGGTTACCAAACGCTCCTTTTTTTTCAGTTTTTAAAACTGAAAAAAAAAGGAAAAAAAAGAGTGTCAAACGGGGCCTTAATCATCGAGGACTATACCTTGTAATGTAACATTAGTATTTGCCTCCCATTGCTCCTCTTATTTTATATATACACATATGTATATATGTTCTTCATGATTCAACAATACTAAATGGTCGGAACTAGTGACATCGGGATCATGTAATATTTACTCATTGGTTGGGACATGAGAATAGTTCTAGAGCGGTCACTAAAAACCTTTTGGATCAAATAAGATACAACTGTAATTTGCAACTCCAAATCACTTAAGCTTCATGATTTTTTCTTGAGTTCGACTATATTCACAGTACCATATTGAACTTGAGCCACTCTACTTCGACAATCTGTTCACCAAGATGACATGCTTGTGTACATAAAAAAAAATTATGCACAGAGATGCACATAAACATTAACTCGAGCCGATTTACTCTAACAAATGCATGAAATTGTGTTCAACAGTGCTATAACAAGAAACATGCTGTGAATCGGAATCAACAGTAAAAATTATAAAGCAATCTCACAACTTTATAATATCCTTGACACGCACTGACAAGGTCACCCTATCAATAGTCTCTAACAAGTTCATCGCCAAACTCAAACTACAAGACATCTGTTTATGGAAGGCACAGAAGCCTTTACTAGGATACGTCACATACCACAGCAGCCTAATAAAGCATGCTAGGATTTTTCTCGAGTTGTTGCAATTTATTGAAGTGCCCATGCAATATCAAAACCATGAAATCCCACATCATAATGCCGATAAGTAGAACATACGTCACTCGTCTCTTTATGTCTCTAGTAAAAACTAAATCAGAAGAAATCTGTACATGGTGTCGAATCCTTTAAGTCAAGCCACTCGGTTAAACTTACATATAACTTTGTTCTGACGCAACTCTTTTTGAGTATCGGAGACATCAATCAAGTTCGAGCAGGGCCTAAACTTGACAATTGAAATAGGCTTTGTTAACAGGACATCATAATTACATCCTTAATGCTCCCATCTATCATAGATAGAACCAGCAACTCCTTAGTGCTGAAGTATCTATTCCATTCGCTTTCGACTACCTTTAGTCGTGTTAGTTGTAAAGGTACTAACAATAGCAACGGCATGTTGCTTCATAGATATACGTACTTAACACATAGAAAGAATGGTTAATATGTACGTTATATTACATCAGCTTACACGTGTGATGACACATTTTTTGTCGCTATTAATTAGCGTCGAATCTTGGGTCACTAAATCCCATCGTATGTATATAACGACGTTTACTATTTTATATAGTGGATTCATATTTTCGGATGGCTAAAAAGCCAACTGTTAATTACGTCAGTGACCACCTCTGATTAAAGAAATACAAATATCAAATCCAACATAAATGACAAATCAAAACATCTACAAAACCTTCATTTCTTCATAAATATTAATACATGATGAGATTTTACATGAGTAAAGAAAAGTTTAGAAATAAAAGTGAAAAAAAAAAATGGGATTCACCTTGATCCCATACTTCCCTCTTCTTTTCTTTCCTTTCTGCCGCAACCGTGACTCTTCTTTCTTCCTTTGCTGAGTCTTCTGTTGACTTCTCTCCCTTTGTCCTTTCTCTCCTTTTGCTTCAGTTTTTCTTCTTCTCTCCTTTTCTCTTGGTCACTCTTGATCTTCCTCCCCTTTTTTTTTGCTTCTCTGCAGAGGGAGTCCCTTTTTTCTTAGCCAGAACTCCTTTAAATAGCTGAAGTGCCCCTCCCTTGAATGCCACTTCACTTCAAGTTAATCTCATGTGTTGATAAAATTAAGCCTATCATTATTAGTTGCTATCCCTTATCTCCAAGTTTTTCAATAAAATCTGACTTTATCTTACTTTTGAGAGAATCTTACTTCATCCATGGATATGGCCACCTTTATCCCAATTGGGCCATAGCCAGCCAAATTCAATATTTATTGGACTTTTAAAAGTGGATCAAAATTTTAGGCTTTGTTTTAACAACCTCCTTTTGTCAAAATTTTGGTGCCAACAACGCGAGTGGTTCTTGGTTAATAGTCACGATCATCAAAGACCATTAAATATAATGCAAAGTAAGTATTTACCTCCCTTAACTCCTCCTTTTATCACATATGCTCTTCATGATTTCATGGTACTTAAGGATCAGAACAATCGTCCTGAACCATGCAATATTTTACTCACTAGTTGGGATATGAAAATAGTTGTAGAGTGGTCGCTCAAAAACTTAGAGATGTCAAAAGGGTCGCGTTGTCTGCGAATTGGCCCGACCAAGCCCTAAAATGGAATAAAGAAGACAATTTTTTTCGGAAACAAAGAAGCAATGACAAAATCGAAACAAAACAAGATTATATTGGTTGTGAAAATACCGTTCAAACATCTTTTCTATGCAATACAATTCCCAACGAATGTAAAGATGCATTTCGTAGTAATAAAATTCTCACTACATGACATACAAATTTTTTAAGGAGAAAATCGAAAGTAATTGAATGGTAAGAAATTAATGGTTAGTCTCGTTGAATATATTGGTTAGTCTCATTGAATATACTGTAATTTAGTCGTGTACATTCCTTAATTCATCCCCACATCACATTAACTTCTTAATCTAACAATTCTAAATAATCACGACAAATAACTCGAGATCATCTAATATTCTCCTGAAAACAAAATTGAGAACAAATACAAAACCTTAGAATTTTTCCAAAGTGAACGTGCTAACATTTAAGCCACATTGGAACATAGAAGCTAATGGCTGTGTTCGGAAAATAGGTGCCACCCACGCGCAAGCAATCCGTGGGGGAAAGCGTTGGTGTTGCACCTTACACGGTGGATGATGGTGATTGGTCAGAGTTCCTTGAAACAAGCCTAATTCTGGGAAAGAACAAACAAATTGGGAGATGACGATGGTGAACACGGGTAACATTACCGTCAGTGAAGAGGGGGGGGTGTGTGAGATATGTGTGTGAGAGAGATCGAGAGGGGGGCTGTTGTGCAATCTGTGTATTAGAGTTAGAGTGGGAGTGTGAGAGAGAGAGAGAGAGAGAGAGAGAGAGAGAGAAAGAGAGGGGGAAAGAGACGAGGGAGAGGATGGGGAAATATAGTGCGGCCGTGAGAAGATTTGAGAGATTTAGGTTTAGGTTTTAGACTTTTAGTTTATATATATAGTTAGGGTTTCATGTTGGGCTTCAAAAATTGGATTATTTAGGGGTTGGGCTCTATATTTATAAATGAGCTTGGGTTTTTGGGCTAATTAAGGCATGGCTTCCAGGTTTAAATTTTAATTTATATAGTTTATGTAAATATTAATTCTTAAATATATTATAATTAATTTATTAATTAGACGAGTTATTCGCAAACACGTTTGTGAATATTTTGAAGTGTTCATGTTCGGCTCGTTTAATAAACGAGCCCTAAAAACTTGTTCATGTTCGGTTTGTATATTATACGAATGAACATGAACGAGTTTGTGGAGAACGGACCACAAGCCATTCGTGAACGGCTCGATTCATTTACAGTCGTAAATGCAAGGACTATCGAAAACACGACTGTCCTTACTATAATTAGTTGTTTATTACATATGTGGATACCATTGCAACTGGTGAACACGTATGTAATGGTATAATTGTCGTTTGACTAGGATATACATGATAGCCATAATTAGGAGATGATGACAAAGTTAATACCGGCAGTGGTCGTTGATTGAAAAAGTGAAGGGAAAGATAACTATTTTGGAGAGTATTATAAAACTGAGTACAATGAGCCCTATTTATGGGCAAGAGAAAACTATCCTACTAGAAACATAAAAGAGAATCCTATATAAGTTAGGAGAACTCTAAAATGTTCTAGACATAGGACAATAGGAAAAAGGTAATTGTGATATTAATATATATCATCTAACATCCCCTTCAAACTCAAGTTGGTAGAGAAGAACAAGCTTGAGTTTAGAGGTTAAGTCCGGAGCAGTGTCTTATTACTAGCTGGACGATGTGAGATACAAGTTAAGATGAATTCCATGTATAGAGTATGGTGATGCAAGAATAGAACGAGTCCCAGGGGAGTCCGACAACCATCAAGGTCTTTGGGTGAGGTCCAGTGACTAAGAATAGATCAGGAGTCCCGGAGCGAAGTCCGACGACCATAAAGTCTCTGGGTGAGGTCCGGCAACTAAGAACAAGTCAGCAGTTCCAGAACGAGGTCTAGAGACTAAGGACTAAGCAGGATTCCTGGGGCGAGGCCTGATGACCATAAAGGTCTGGGGCAGGTCCAGTGACTAAGAACAAGGCAAGAGTCCTAAAACGAGGTTTGGAGACTAAGAACATAGCATGAGTCCCGGGGTGAGATCCGATGACCACAAAGGTCTCGAGGTAAGGTCCGACGACTAAAAATAAGGCAGGAGTCAGAACAAGACAAGAGCAGGATCAATTGCAGGAACCAGACGAGAGCATGATGGCATGGTTGCCAGCGTTGTGATCGGTGGAGGGAACAAAATCTTATGGGGGTTTAGGATTTGGGCTAAAGGAAATTGACAGAGGTAACTAAAGAAAGAACTATTAAAGGATACAAGAGCATTAAGCTTGTGTGGTAGAAGGATATAGGTCTGAATCTTAGTTCACCTTCTACCATTTTGTATTGTATGTTAATGTAACACAGACCACAAGAAATAAAGGCTTTAGCCACCGCCAAAAAAAGCAGTCGCTAAATCATACTTTACCGACCGATTTAGCGACTGCTTTAAAAAGATCGCTAAATGTGCACTTATTATGGCGGGGTCAACAAAAACGTTGGTGTGTATTTTTGCGATCGCGTCTAGCGACCAAACTGGCAGTCGCTAAAGTTAATGACCGATTTTAGTGACCAGTTTAGCGACCGTGTGTTGCAGTCACAAAATTTTGGCTAGAACTAATGACCGCTTCTGCCGTCGTTAAATGAAAATATATCTTTTCATTTTGTCACATTGCACTAAAATCTCTCTCTTTCGCACTACCCGAATGCGCCTCCGTGTCGCCTCCCCCTTTCTCCCAACCACCGAAGCCCACCTCATACAAAGACCACTTCGAAGCTACTGCCGGTCCTGTGAAGCAACACCATTGGCCGTGAAGACCACCAATCTGTGACGCCACTGTTGCGCACCGCCCTGCCAGGTACAATGCTGCCAGCATGCCCACCGTCATCCAGTCGCGGTGAACCCCCTATTCTTCTTCTTCATTATGGAACAAAGCCTTAGTTAACAATCAATTGCATTTTGTTATCGTTGAGTTGCTATGTTCTGTAACTTTGCATCGATTCATTTATCAGGGTGTATGCTCTAAATTGCTGCTTTTGAATCTACTTCTCTTTCGCATTCATAATTTTGGTTCTCTGTTTACTTATTGGTCGATGCATAGAATTGAAGTTATAGGATAATTTTTTGTTTATGCATAACATAATCAGTTTAAGAAATTATCAATGTAATATCAATTTTGATAATCAAGTTATAGGAGAATTTTTTGTTTTGATAAGAACACACAACCAACAAAGTGACTATATGTAACGCCCCCGAAAATTCGGAGCTCCGCCGCCTCGAACCCCTGGGTCGTTAACCTACCGGATCACATCGAACCTGTCAAATCCCGTTCACTAACACATACTTCCAAAACAGTTAATCCGATATCAACTCAAACTCTTCACATTCAATATTAGAAAACTACTCAAACTTGAACCATTAAGATTCAGGTTCTTTACAAACTCAAGTTCTTATAGAACGAGTTGGCAAAACTGACCCACGAAGGGGTCTCCCTACACAGTAGTGATGGGCTCATCGGGATCTCACACAGACTCTTCCCGAATATGCTACATTTGATCATTACCTGTAGAAGGGATCCAAACAAAGGTGAGCTTTTAAGAGCCCAGTAAGGTCGTACAAGGACTACAAAAGAGATTATAACACGACTCCGAAAAATTCAACCGACGATGATTTTCAAAACACTTCGAACGATCAAAACTCAATGATTACCCAAAATGATCAAAGTTCATCAGAAATAGATGCCAAAATAAACATTAACAATCAGAACAAAATCCAAACCGATCAATAAAAGATCCTTTTCAAGTCAGCATTTTCAAGTACCACGAAAATTTCCTTTCTCAAGGGATTTCAATCCGAGCAGAAATTCATTTCGAAAATACAGCAAGTATTCCCGAGGGATTTTAACCCAAGCAGAAATCAAATCAGGTAATACGATAAAGGCTTGTCAAGGGATTTCAAGCCAAGTACAAATCCTTCTAACTAAGTACAATGAATGTTTGTCAAGGGCTTTCAACCCAAGCACAAATCATTCTAGGTAAAAAAAATCAAAAATCAATGTTGATCCTGGGCGATTGCAATGCCATTATGGCAAGCTCATATAGTGTACACATGCATGATGTACTAAATAATTACTAGTCCACTTGGGTACTAGCCTGCGTTTCATGCAGGATTCAACCAGCCTTATACCGCTTCCCCACTAAACAGGTACCCAGGTCAACACAGAAATTAACAATATCAATGAGCGTTAACATAAGCTCATATCCCCGAAATCAATTCGGGTTCTCATAACAATAATCATACTGACATAAGTCAGCATTTGGGATTTTCAGAAGAAATCGAATTTTTAGAAAAAATCAGAATTTCAGAAGAAAAATCACAGATAAACAACAAAACGACTGCGAATAATTATCGAATATAATCACAACAATTCAGAAGAATGGATATAGACAATTATCAAATTTTCTCAGCCCGCAATAACATGCGAGCATCACAAGATTTCCAAATAACCGATTCAGGTTCAACATTAGGGTTTTCTGGGCAAGAACATGCTGATATCAATACATAACTCAGAGTTCGGCATTAGCCATAAATATATCAAAGGAGTACTTACGAGTACAAGTAATCAAATAAGGGTTCGGACAAAAGTCCTTACCCAAGGTTCAGATAGAATCCCTTACCTAGATCCGCAGCTAAATTATTCTAACCGAAAGTCTTTAGCTTTAACCTAAACGGAATAATCGAATCATTAGAATACAGCCTACAGAACAAAAGTATAACTTAATACGAACTCACACATGCTCCAAAATGAACCTCCCCTCACCGGGTATGTAAAATTACTGAAACGCCCCTAGGGTGTAAAATTACCAAAATGCCTCTCTCAGACTTAAATTACCAAAATGGTCTTCCCATAAGTAGAATCACTGAAATAAGCTTCTCATATATAAATTTATGCAAAAATACCCTTCTTAGGTCAAATTATCAAAATACCTCTTCGGGGCGGCAAATTACCAAAATACCTCCCATTACACTTTAATTCTCAAAATGACTTTTCCATAAGCAAAGTCACTAAAATAATCTTACTGTATGTAAATTTACTTCAAAATACCTCATGTAGGTAAAATTACCAAAATACCCCTTCGGGGTGGTAAAGTAAGCATCCTGATATCATTTATGGCCTAAAAAGTATTTTAAATAATTTTTACACGAAAATTCCAAACTGATATCCGAATCGAGCCCTAAAAGACCAGTTTCGCAAAAAATATCTATTGGCTTCAGAATGGCCTAACATTTTAGAATATGAAACATATCAGTAGAATAAGGTATCAATAAAATTTTCAGATTAAATATGTTTGGTTTGCTATGCTAAATAATTCAATAATTGTCCTTAATCGATACCCCAATTTAGCGCCCTTCGAGGACCCCAAAAATTCTGAACAAATTCCAGAGCGTATTTCTCGTAAAAATACTAGGGATTACAGTTTTGAATTTTTTCTAATTTTGGCTCTAGCTATTTATGAAAATTCGTGAAGAAACTATTTAAATTGATTTTCTAGTTTTAGCGACAATAACACTTACTGTGCAAATCATTACACACACTAACACACCTTCCCGCACACACACTCACCTTCAACCTTCTGCTGAGCACCACTTCATACATACAACCCTTAGAATCACACACCAATCCAAGAAAACTTTCCTAACCCACCAAGATACCTAAATATGTTTACTTAACACACACATAAACACAATTGAACCCAAAATCATTCCCCCACCATTTTACCCGAATGATGAACACACACAAGAACACCCACAGTTTCACACACACACACACACACCGAAACACAAAACTCACACCTAAACCGCTCAGAATTACACAAAACTCACACCTAAACTCACACCCACAGTTTCTGCAGTTTTTAAACTGCAGAAGTATACCAAACGCGAAACTCTGTGCATTATAAGGGGCAGAATTGGTCCCCTTTTGAGGGAAAGAAACAGGTTAGGTTGATGAAGAAAGCAAGCTTAATTATACGAGGCTTTACCCATCTTACATTCTTGCATTCTAATGCGTAGACTTCCCTTCCTTGTACATGTAGAGTTTGCCTACATTCATTTTGTGTTGCCTCTTTCATAATTCACATGATCTCTTTCTTTTTAGATGTCCAATTTGAGCTCATTGAAACTGAAGTTATAAAATTATTGCACCGCCCTGTGTACTTTGCTGTTTGTTGGTATCCTCTACCAGCATGCGATGACCTTAGTTTAAAGAAATAAATGATTCTCGGATAAAAAGTACTAAAATCACTTTTCAATGTGGCAAAATTCAAAGTCTGGTGCTTGTGGAAAATGTGTTAAAGAACCTTCTAACTAATCGGTCATGAAAATGAATTCACAGTCTTCGTTCAGCTAGTGCCTGAGCCTAATCTGAGTGACCAAACCTGTTCTAAAGTGTTAAAAACATGTATGCTATTTGGAGAATAAGGTAAAGTGATTAAAACACCTCCAAAAAACAGAAAAAAAATGCTTACAACCATAAACTACACTTTTGTGGGTTATTTATGGTTTTAAGCACTTTTGGAGAAACATGTTTGACTAACAAAAGTATTAGATTATCCTCATATTCTTTACAATATGACACGGAATGCCTTTTCTTTTTATTAGACTATTCCTTTTACAGCTTAACTATAATTCCTGCATACAACCAAATAAAAAAATGTGGTGAGCCAGTGTGTGTGTGTGATTCACAAAAGAGTGAGCAAATTGGCCATAATATTTGGTCCACTTACTTCAAAGTTTTTGTTGACAAAAATTATTGAGAATCTTGCATGTTCTTTGATGCCTTTTTTATCACCTTCTCACATTAAGCTATATTTAGTACTTTTCTCCAAATGCTTGACATAATTTTTGTTTTTGTTTTAAAGAGTAGAAATATATACAATCGGAAAAGTAGTATGAGATCAACAACCCTGATCTCCTGAGCTAACAAGTAGTACACTACACATATATCTACACAATTAGATGCTCACCACTATCAAGCCAAGTTACACATGCTTGACATAGTTTTGAATAAATGTTTTCACATTTTTTGCCAAACAGGAACTAATTTTGCTAAAAACCAACTTTAAAAAAAAAATTCTTTCTGTTATAATCTAAAAACCATTTTTGAAAATCAATTCGCGAACGAACTCTTAATTATTTTTTAGCTTCTAAAAGCTAATTCAATAAGTTTCATATGTTTGACAAGCAATTATCAATTTGATTTCATCCAGATTAAATTAAGTTTGACTATTTCAGAATCATTTCAAACTGGCTTTTTATATGTTCCTAAACTTAATGCAGTGTTCAGATTATGAACACAGTTAAGCTACTGTTTGGTGTTAGGATTGACTCTTTGCCCATCAATCTTGACAGTAGGTTGCTATATTCAACAATTAAATTTCAAGTGCCAATCTTTACGACATTGGGAGTTACTAAGTCAACTGAGAACAAAGTTTAAAAGTGCAACGATTCTCACAGCAAGATTGCTATGGCTACTATGATCAAAATTTCCCACTAAAGGCCACTATGCTCCACACACACCCAAGGTTTTTTATGGACCGTTGCACCTTGCTCATGAGATATGCACATATCCCGATAGACAAATATGGGGGGAAGGCTTAAGCTTCATTTGTTTACAGAGCTACATTGAAAACAACGATTCATTCAGAACCCTCCTCTCCTTTGTGTCTGAATTTGGACTGAATTTCGTCTCAGAATCCTTGGTGGTCTCACATTTTAAAATGCAGTACAATTGACACCAGCAATATTTGTGTAGTTATACTTTGCATTCTGCACATTAAGATTCCAAAAAAAAGACAAATCTCTCCAAAATTAAATTAGTCCATTGCAAACTGACGCTGTACAAACGAGAGACTGGTAGAACGAGTTTCCATTTGCACCCTATCTAAGTGCCAACCGCCGAGTCTTCATTTTATGAACCGGGCCGGACCGCCCAAAACTTTCTCCGAAGATGACAGACTTATTGAGCCGGTTTGATGAGCAGGATTAGAGATGCCCGGCCCAAATCTGACCCGAAGTTGGATCCAATCATATTTTACCACGATATCATCCTGTGGTCCCCACCAAATCATACACACGGTCCTTACAGAAGAACGCGTAGCAAGTAAACACACAGCACACCGAGAGCGGAGAGCGAAAGAGTTGGAACACGGCGACGTTCTGGAAGAAGACATGATTACTCTTCCCACCCACCCTCCCTCTCATCCCGAAAGACCCAAAGAAGTCTCTGCGCCGCCGCCCAGCTCCGCCGTGTGGGCCTCAACAATGTTAGTTACAAGTACACTGGGATTTTTGGACTAAATTGCATGACTTACAATTTATGTGTTCTTTGCTAGTTCCTAGTTTAGAATTTGGAGATCTAAAGATTAACATGAATCGGATAGGGATATACTGATGTTAAATAGGGATTTGACAACTTAAAGTAGCATCGAGTAATATACTTGGTTTTTTGTTTTTTGTTTTGTGTGTGTGTGTGTGTGGGCGGGGGGGGGGGGGGGGGGGGGGGTCTTACATAAGGAGGGAATATTTCACATTGTTTTTTCGGCATGTATTTCTATGCTATTGTTATGGTGAGAAGTTTGATTGCAATCCGAGACAATTAGGCTACTTGACCGTACCTTCTAGATAGGTGGAAATATTGGTCGAGAAATTTGGATACCATTATTTTGTAGTTGTATGTCGATAATTGTGAAGGTCGTTTTACCATTTGCATGTAGTTTTGCGTAGATTTACTTTTCTAGCCAGCTCTTTTTGTGATTAAATTCAAGAAAAATGCATACACCATCCAGTTTTTCGTGTTCTTTATTCTTGATCTTTTTGGGCCTTCTTTTCATTATTGCACTGTCAACTCAGACTACCGATGCAAGAGTTGGTTAATATTGCACGTGACCTTAGTGTCTCAAATGCCTTTCTATCATCTTCTTTTAAGTTGGTGTCACCTCCAACTTTCGATTCAAAACTATTGATCCATTTGATGTCTCGTTCAGCTATGTCAAGTCTTTAAGCAATTAAGTTTCTCAATTACAAGGCTGACGGATTTGGACAAGATATTGCTACATGCTTACAAAACAGAGAACATGTGCGGGTACGGTTTGTTAAAATTACAGATACCGTTGGGATGTAATCAATCATTCCCAATGAAGATACATTAGTCAAGAAACATATGCATACACGATGCAGGCCTTCCTTCCAAACATAAGAAGTAAAAAACATCTTACAGTCTTTTAAAACTCAATTATTGTCATGCCAACCACTTATACCTATTTGTTTTTCCTGATTGGATCTTAACTCTGACTATAAAAATTGATCTATGACATAGAAACTATCTGTGAGGGACCTCTTTGGCCAGTTAGTTTTGAAATTTCAATCTGGATCGTAGTTCTTTTTAAATATAAGCTGTATTTTCTGATATTGGCTGCCCATCTAAGCGGCGATTATGGAAATTAAGAGAGCTATGCAGAAGGTAAATCACATTTTCTTTGCTTCTTTCAATTTTCATTACCCAAAAAGAACACCTTCCAATTGGAATCGCTGCATAAGAACCCCTTTGCTTTCAAAAAGAAAAGGCGGACGTCCATGGTGTACAAAGTTCTCAATTGGTGTACAAACTTGACAATATGCTTTTGTTGTTTTGTCTTAGTATGTCCAGTATTCCTTTGGGCACATGGTAATTGCTCTTCACATTTTGGCATGCTTGTCGATATATTTATCGTGGACGTTATGCTGGATTGGTACATAACAACCTGTGCCACTTACTAACGAAAGTGCCTTACTTGCTGCTAAGATTACAGGAGCTTTTATGTCTCCATGTAACCCACACAAAAAAATAGTGGACAAATGAAATAAAGAAACTAGGGAAACTGATGACCACATATGGTGATTTATCATGAATTTGACTTTTATGATGTAGAGAATAACTTTTTGTTCAACTAGCACGTCCTCAGTGTATCTAGTATTTCAGATGATTGGCTGCCACATACATAAAGTCTTCTTTACCTTTTCAGCTATTTGGTGTCGCCATTTGTCACAAATATGGTCACTAATAGTCCCTCAATCTTAGGGTTGTAAATGAACCGAGCTATTCATGAACAACTCGTGGTTCATTTCAAAAAGACCTCGTTCATGTTTGTTTGTATAATATATGAAACAACCTTTAAGAACTCGTTTACTAAATGAGCCGAGCATGCACTTAATATGCACTTAATAAAGCAGGGAAGCCCTAAACTCAATTTGTTTAAATCCCAAGCCCAATACCACACCCAAACGCTCCTTACTTGCAGCCCAAGCCCTAAACTCCACGTGCCTCTTGAAAGCCCAAGTGTGCAGCCCAACTCCTCTACTTTTCCATACGGAAAACCCTAACATCCTAATAATACTCTCACAACTGCATTCTCTTCCTTTCTTTGCCTCTCTTCTCCCGCTCTTCACAAAAGAGCGCACGTATGCGCATACTTCACACTCCCAGATGCACACACACAAAGGCACACCTCACCGGATAAGATCTTAGATCCTCTATGACTTTAAATTTTCGGTCTTTGTGAAGATCTAAAAGTTCGTCGATGACAGGGATGTCTGAATCTCCAGTTGTCAATACAATTTATATTCTTAGACTAACTCGCCGAGCCGACCGAGCCTAAGTTTTACATTGATGAACTTGGGCCGAGTTCAAACATTCATAGCTGGCTTGTGAGGAACACCGGCTGAGTTTAAACATCCATGAAAAAATACAAACCAAGCTCGAACTCGGTTCGTATACAGCCCTACTCATACTACCAAGCATCGTTATCCTAGCAAACTAGTTGGTGGCTACATGCATCCTTCTCTTCCATCACTACCTCTCAAAGGACATTTTCACCGATAACTTTGGAGCAATCAAGTCTTTGTCATTACTTCTCCCAAAGTCATCCTCCGTTTATCCCTTATTTGTCTTATACGATCAACTTAGTACAAATCACTTCTGCTTATCAACTTGGCCTACTTTAGATATGTCCAAACCATCTCGAGTGATACTCCCTCCTCATTTTCTCAATCAGCGCTACCCCTAGAGGTGTCAAAGGGTCGGGCTCGGGTCGGCCCAGCTCGAGCTGGGCCATTTAGGGCTTTGGGCCTTGAAAATTGGGCCGGACCCAAAGCTAGGAAATGGAGGCCCTGTCAAGGCCCAAGCTCTTTTCTAACGCAGAAACTGGTATGTTATTGGCTTACCCTCGCTGTCTTATGGTGTTTTCTTTTCATATGATCTTCCCTGTTTGTTCTAACGCATAGCCAAGTAAAAGCCAGCCCAGTCTTTGGGCCCCTAAAGATCCGAAACTTGTAAGAAGAGCCATATAAGGCCACTTGATAATCATGATGCGAGCCTCCAGGCTTCAGAACAATGTACAGGCACTTTGTAACCTAACCAAGATAACCAAACAAATCAGCGGAAAAGCACTAGATAAGAAAACCAATGTATAGGTAGATTGAGTGGAATGATACAAATCTTCATTGAGACTAGATCTTCGCTTTAAGAGCCCTAGATGACTTTGGTGTCAAAATACAGAGGATCAAGCGCCCTCGCGAAACCCCAGCAGGCTGTGACTCCTCGCCGTGATTTCTCGCCGGAAGGCCTTTGCGAAGATGGCTCTGGGTCACTGCATTCCTGTTTGTTGAAGCTAATTTCCTGCGTAACTTGGTAGCTAGCTGGATTTGTTCTTCTCCAGCCTCTTTTCCCTTGTTCTTTCCATTCTTAACATTTCTCTCTCGCCTTTCCCCCTGTTCTCCCTTGTTTTGTGAAACTGGCTTCATCCAGTGTTGCCTCCTCTAACGAGGAGGTGCCTTAGCTCTTGAGTGATGCGGTTACATGGCCGAGGTAGATGGTCACAGGGCTGAGGTTGATGGTAGGCGATGGTGGTGGTGGGATTTGACTGCAGAAGCCTTCACTACTGGTGGCCGCCGCCACTTAAAGGACAACACCGCATCCATGCCCACACCTAGCACCGCCGTCACCACTATGTGAGCACCGCCATCACCACTATGTGAGCACCGCCGTCACCACCTCGTGAGCATCGTTGTCACCACACCAGAGACGCCAAGAGATCTATATGCAATTCCTTCTTTTTCTTTTATCAGATCTGTCCATGGTGGGGATTGGTTGTAAATTGATTATGTGGGTATGGTGGCGTTTGGCCATGGGTACGATGATGGCTGGCCGGAGCAGTAGTGGCTGGTTGTAGGGATGATTATGGAGGGTGGCCGTAGGTAAAGTTACGGTGGCTGTAGGTGTGATGGTGGTGGCCGGTGGGTGAGGTAAAGAAAGGCTGAAGAGTGAAGAGGAAAAGAGAGAGAGTCGAATGAATGAGGGAGAAGCTAATCTGTGAAGAAGGCCAAAATTGGGCCAGCCCTAAAAACCGGGCCCGGGCCTAAAAAAGGGCCAATTTCGGGCCAGCCCATTTTTTAGGGCATGACCCCGGCTTTTTAGGGCTGGGTCGTGCCTGGATAATTTTTGGGAATGCTTCGGCCCGGTCCAAAGTCGTCCTTTAATGGCCGCACATTCACCTAAGCATCCACATGGTGTTTCTTAGTTGCTCAACATTGTGAACCATACAACATTTTTTGGCTTCACTGCCTATAAATTTTTCCTTTCATCTTGAGAAAAATGGTACGATCACACAACACCCTTGACGTTGACTCCACTTTACCGACATGCTCTTACCCTGGTCAATCGCTCCACCCTGTGCATTGTTAATCCCAGATAGCTAAAGATAGTTTTCTTACGTACCGCTTGACCATGCATCTAGCTATGTAGCACCGACATTGGCACCACATCTGACACCAACACCGATCGGGACATCAAACACCACTATTTCCAAAAAAAACAAATAGCGGATATCTCCCACGGCATTGATATATATGTGTGTGTGCGCATGCTCCCGTGTTTATGTGTATTACTTTGCTAAGACTCAAGCACATTCCACCTCTAAAATTGCACTTCCAAGTCAAGTTTCCTTGTGCACTCTTGTTACACCATCTTGCGAATCTCCACAAAGGTTCACATTGGTCATCTGCCCTTGCTGAACTTAGTGCACTATTAGCATCACTTAAATCCATTTCTGAAATCAAGTAAGAAACAAATTTTAACATGAAGAAAGAAGATAAGCAAAAGATTGAAGAAGTTGAGTGGAACGAAATCATGAAAGTTATTGTCTTTCTTCTTAGCTACACACGAAAGGATAGGGAGAGAAAGGAAGCAGTAGGGAGGAAAGACGAAAAATAAGGAATGATATATGAAAGCAGCAATCCATTAGAACAAAATAAAGAAAGAGATGAGAACAAAGAAGCAGTACCTCCTGCTTGAATCTGACGTCAATCCTCCGGCATCACCTTCTTCTTCGTCTCCCTCTCAGTTAGGCAACACCGTAACAGAGAATAAAGGAATGTATTTATGACATGTTGATAACTTATGGTTCTAGCTTTGATTCCTAAAGTGACTCCCCACTTTCACTATATTATATCCCTTAACCGAAATAAGTTCTAAAAGTTAGATTTAAGCCTCATACATGTCCGACTCTTCTTCGAGCGGTGACTGATAAATAAAAAGTAAAAAAAAAAGTGTCGGAGACGTTTCCAGAGGTGTCGTGTAGTGTCTTGGTCTATAACTATAGAACACGACCGACACGTAAGAGGTGTTCGTGCTTTGGCATACTTACCTCTCCTCTAGACCTTCTCCTAGTTTTGGTAACATTGCCTTCCAAGTACTCCATCCTAGTCTAGCTAAACCTGAAGCCGTTGAGTTCTAACGTACTTCTTTGTTACTATTACTTAACAAGTAGTCCTACGATCATACACCAAACATACATGAACCTCATCGTGAATATTCTTTGTAAGCTCGTCCATCCTACCAAGCATAGACGTGAGTTGTACGTTGTTGCTTAGTTTAATCCTCTGCTGAGGCAAGTCTTTTTAGTTCAGTTCAAATCTAAATCAGCCAAGCATGCCCGTGAATTTTTTAATATTTCTTCGAACAGATATTCTCAGATTAAATCAGTCTCTCTTTCTCTTCATAGGCTACAGCGACTGCCACATTCAAGACCGGAGTCAAGTGAGGAGATACTGATTCTGATGCCACAGTTGCCAGAAAAGCTTTGGCGATATCAATGTGTTGTTACCCGATTCATGTCTAGAAATACTCAAAGTTGCCACCTCGATGCTCAAAGTTAGCCATAAAGTTACTTGTTACAAGCATGTAAGTCTCCCACTTTAAGAAAATGCTCAAGGTTGCGGCCTCAATTAAACTTTTGGTTGCCACTAAAGTCTTTGCCGATTGTTTCTCCCAGTGATTTGTAGCCTTTTGAACTGCATATGACCATGGCCCCCTTTTAGCATAAATGTAAGATTTTGAACTGTTATCCAGCTTTGTTCAGAAGAGGAGTTCAACCTATGAAGCACCTTAGCACAATGCGTAACTAAAAGTTCCTTGGATATATCAACTCTTTTGCTTAAACTAAGATTTTGAGGTAATATAAATCAGTTGTTTGGAATTGCAGGCCTGAAAGATGAAGGCATAGGTTTTCTCGTTGAAGCATACAGGGGATTAAAATGCGATAACTGCAACATATTTGCAGCCTAGTAGACTCTATCCTCACCGTTGTAAATGTGAAGGAAACCGTATGCAAAGATAATATTCCAGCCGTCCCTAAATTAGCTCCTTTCTGTTTCTATCCGCCCCAAAATGAGAACCCACTTTGATAAATTATGCAATCATTTGTTACTTTTTCAAATGCACCCTTTCACAATTGAGCATTTAGTGCTGATAATTAGACAAAAATGTTGTA
The DNA here is from genome assembly GCA_033070095.1 of Escallonia herrerae. Classification (NCBI taxonomy): domain Eukaryota; kingdom Viridiplantae; phylum Streptophyta; class Magnoliopsida; order Escalloniales; family Escalloniaceae; genus Escallonia; species Escallonia herrerae. The sequence goes on along the minus strand of JAVXUP010000443.1, from coordinate 130,439 downwards.
ACCAAAGGAGTAGCAGTTGAGAATGACATCTATTCTACTCATGTAGTTCTCTCAAACTATTTCCTGGGTCAAAGAGGGATGTTACGTTCAGCCTTGGTTTTCCACGGAAGACCACTTGAGATTCCTTGGTTTTCCTATGAATCTTATGTCCAGCCTTGCACTTGATCACCATCATCTATTGTTGTGAGGTACTGATATATCTTCATCTGCCCAATTCCTTAACGAAGACAGTTAAACTGAAAGAGGAAGACATCTTAAGATGTATGTAGTAATTAAGTTGGGTCCCTGATCGAGCTAGACTGATTGATAATGTTGTAGTGCTATGATTTTACCGCCATCAGCAAGTCTGTGGATGTATTCCACTTTACTAACATCCTCATTCCGTGCATCACAGAATACGTGTATGGCTTTTTTGAGAAGGCAACTTAATAAGCCCTTTTGTAGTACTTATAAATTGAGGTTTTAGCAAGCCTATCTCTTCAGTGATGTTTTATAAACCAAAGTCCCAACTAGTGGAATCACGTTAAGTGTAACACCCCTGAATTTTCGGAGTGTTAACCGATCAATCCATCGAATCATTAACTGTCTAATTTGTTCAATTCCACTAAAGGTAACCCAACAACATCCATGTCAGAGCACTACAGTCCATCAACTGACTTAACAAACCGTCCCACAACAATGATAAAAGTATTTAAATTATCAAATTACATAACGGTTCTCTAACAAGGCTCAAATAACAATATTGTAAAAACATAATCTACTCTAAAATTTAAGCTCGTCCGTCTCGAAATCTTACTGATGGTTATTTCCTGTAGAAGGGAACAGAAAAGGGAGTGAGCTTTCGAGAGCTCAGTAAGGTCGCTCAACATTCAGTAGGGATTGCAAAAAAAAGAAAACGATTTGGTCAGAAAGTTATATAAATGACAATATAGAAACAATGTTCTCAATTCAACATTCAATCAATGCACTTTCGATTTCATTGAAACAATGCAGATGATATCGGACATGAGTATATTGCAAAGCCACACAGGCAGTGCAGGGTAACACTTAGCAAAGCCACACAGGCAGTGCTCAATAACGATATGGCTACATATGCATATGAACACTAGCTAGACCCTCAAGGTACTAGCATTTCCCGACAATAACAGACCATCCTTATATCACCCTCGATACAGATCATCCTTATAACTCCTCAATACACTATCTCATGCCAATATGCAGAATGCAATAAGCGATATTACAATGAATAAATCGACACTCAAAGAGAAATAAGTACTGAGCATCGAATGAGATTTTCAATGAACGTGTCAGGCTCAAACAAAGGTTATTAATGACAATCGATACAATTTCATCACAATTATAATTGAGTCCAAAGAAATAACTGAAACCAATAAAACAACCCTAGAGGGGGGTGAATAGGGTTTTTGAAAATTAATGGAGAATTTAAATTAAGCACAATCATAAATCTCAATCAAACCAAGTAATAATTCAATGAAGATGCTAACTAAACAATCTCAAACAATTAAAGAGCAATAAGTAAAGAGATTGAGTTAGAGATACTTGACAAGGAGATTTAAATGGTTCGGCTTGAACTACCCTCAAGCCTACATCCACCTCTTCAAGGAAGTCCCTTGCAAGAGCACTAGAATCCACTAGCAACAATCTTCTTCCGGGTCAAGATCAAAACCCTTACAACACTTGGTGATATCCCCACACCAAGCACAAGCCTTGAATCCACAAAGCTCACCCAAGACTTGACAAACCCAAGCCTTGATCACAATCCTTTTACAAAGATCAATTGTGTACAAAGAAACCTTCTTGAAAGGAAATGAGTACAAATGAAGCTCTAGTACAATAGAGAGATGAGAGAATTGATGACTTGAAGAATGCTCACTCTCAATCAAAGAATTGCTCACAAAGATGCTCTCTTTAATGATGTAAAATCATGAAGATGAAGAGAGAAAAGTTTAATCTATGAGCCTTGATGTTTCTCTAATGAATGGAGGCTTAGAATGTGGTTTCCATGGTGTATGATGAAGCCCCAAAGCATTTATATAGAGAGCAAATGAAATATAGCCGTTAGAGGCAAAATATGGGCAAAACTGCCATTGCAGTCGACTGTATTCCCAATGCAGTCGACTGTAATCCTTTGAAAATAGCCGTTGGAGTTTTGTCCTCGAAAATAGCCGTTGGAACTGAATTTTGACCAATGCAGTCGACTGCATTGGAATGCAGTCGACTGGATTCAAATACAGTCGACTGTATTACCCTACTGCCTATCAGCTGCCTCACGGAACCCCCTTTCCTATTTTGGGCATAACTTTCTCTAGAAAAATCGGATTGAGGTGCCGTTTTTTGCGTTGGAAAGCTAATGAAAAGTTTTATCAAGATATGAAAAGATTGACACCAAAATAGTTTTTGAGAAAATCTGAGTGAGCTCCAAAGTTCACTCATTTTTAAGAACCACACTTGTGTGAAAGGTTATGAACTCACATGCAATGCACAAGGTGTCCTAAGGTCTTTTTAGGTCATAGTCATCAATCCAACTATCAAACCAAGACTAGTTACATAATAGTAAAGACCAATCATAATCGTAGTAACTTAGCCTTTGCATTCTTTCTTGCTCTTTGACATAGGACTTGATGAAGCTTCCATAGTATGTCCACTATAACTTTAAGCTTCTTTGGTTTCAATCCATCTATCCAACTTCTCAAATGTGTCTTCATGAGTGTCATGTATATATCTACTAAGAATCCACTCAAAGCACACATTAGAACATAATCAATGTGTAGTTATCATCAAAACAAGATGTAAGCCTAGGTTATCCAACCATAGGGCTAACAATCTCCCACTTTTTGATTATGACAAACATTGATTCTATATAAGGTAAGATGTATCATATGATAGTCAATTAAGCACAACAATCTCACTTAGAACATTCAATAATCTCTAGTATACTCAAGACATGTCAATCTATCTCATTTAGCGATTAAGCTTGTAGCTAGCTTCCCTAGCTAAAACAAGATATGCTCTTCCTCTAATGTTCTCTCAAAACACACAATCACATAGCATATAGAATCAAGATTATTTCTCCCCCTTTGTCATCAACAAAGAGACAAGGGTATGCATGTGTGAAGAGATAATTATAAGCAAGATAATAGCGTGAAGTGCATATAACTCATGAACTTATAGGATGACATCAAGAGTTCTTTCATGATCGAAAGAAAGATATTCAATTTAGCTCAATAATCTTGTTTACTTTATGCATATTTCAAGAGTAACAAGATATTATATGATTCAAGCATGTAAGCTCCCCCTATCAAGTTATCTTATGCATATTCCATCATAATGTATGCTCCCCCTCAATTAATGCATGCCAACAATATCAAACAAACACAACTAAATGTCTAACGAAGTCATGCTCTCCTTTTGGCATTATCAAAAGGTGTGTGTGTGGGAATGGCAACGTGAAGCATTAAGACGACATCATCTCAACATGGAATTTTCACAATGCAAATGGTGGTCATCAACAATCAATATTTCCAATATAAGTGCAAGAGGACCATACATTGTCATCTAAATCCTATAGGTATCCAAGATTATAACATAGAGAAGTAAAAAATCAAGGACTCACAATTTAGACCATAGTTCGCATGAATTCTCAAGAAGTAAGTTATTTTATAGATTTGACAATTTAAGCATACTTGATAACATATAAGTTTAGCACATAGCACAATGTTGAGAAAATCATTAAGTTTTACCCTCTTGGTGAATTACCAAGGAATTGAGCTCACGAGAGATCATTCTTGTAGTCCCTTTTCTTTTACAAGCTTTGAGGCTCTCCTCATTTGTTGTAGCATGTCCAATCTTGGAATGCTTACTCCCCCTTAAGATTTAACTTGTTGCTCCTCCTTCTCAAAATTTTCTTGGAGCCTTCTCCTTGTTGCTATTTGCCTTTGCTTTGAACAACCTACAATCACAATTTAGGTCTAACTTTTGGTACCCACATTTTCTTGGGTCCATAAGTGTTAGTCTTAGTAACGTTAAGAAACTCTTTAACAACCCACATTTTCTTTACTCCACTAATATAAACAATTCTACAAGGACAATAACTAGTCGTATGCCCTTTCTTGTTGCACCTACCACAATGTGTAAAAGGTGTGCAATAGTTCTTTGGTTGTCTTGGAGGAACATTTAACCTAGTTTGTTGTTTAAAAACTTTAGGAGGCAAGGTGAAGGGATCTAATCTAACACCGCCTTTGTTTAGGCCAACTCTTTGGTGTCCAAGCATGACATCCAAGTTGTTTTTACCATCAACAAATTTTTCAAGGCATTTTTTCAAATCACAAATCTCAAGATTTAAAATTTCATTTTGTTTTTCTAAAATCGAAGTATCACAAGAGATTTGTTTTGTGCTAGGAATGTTCACAATCAATTCAACCAAATCATTATTCACATGCTCTACATATAAATGGCCAGATATGCATTCGTTCTTGGCATGCAACTCACAATAATCACTTTTTAAGTCATCTAATTCTTTTGAAATCGCATGCACTTGTTTTTTCAAAGCACAATTTTTCTTGGCTAATTTCATGGATTCTTCATATAAAAGAGCATAAGCATCATGAATATCATCATTACAGCAATTGCTATCACTGTCATTATATGAAGAATTTACCTCATCATCTTTTCGAGCCATGAAGCATAAATTTGCATCTCCCTCATCGAAATGACCACTTTCATCTCCATTTGAATCATCATCACTACAAATGATGGTTTCGATTGATGTCTTCATGGAGTGCTTCTTTCTTGACCCTTTCTTCTTCTTCTTATTCTCCCATGAAGTAATATCTACACTTGAATCATTCTTGCTCTTGTGTGAGTTTTCAACTTTCTTAATTTTGAGAAACTCATTGAATTCCTTTGCAAGTATGTCCATCTCCTTGTTATTCAAGTCTTCTTCCTCTTCACTTGAAGATTGATCCATCATTGATGAAGCTTTAAGAGCAATGCACTTCTTCTTCTTCTTTGGAACTTTTTGCCCGAATGATTCAAGTTGCATTTCATATGTCATCAAGGAGCAAATTAATTCATCTAACGAGATGGTATTGAGATCCTTTGATTCTTGAAGAGCGATGATTTTCGCATCCCATTTTCTAGGTAATGACCTAATTACCTTTCTCACAAGATCACCGTTAGAGAAATCTTTTCCTAATTGTTTTAAAATATTAATAATTTTAGTGAAACGAAAATTCATTTCCATAATAGATTCATCGGAAAACATTTGAAACAATTCATATTCTCCATGCCATAAATTCATCTTTGAATCTCTTAGAAGAGAAGTCCCTTCATGAGTGACTTGAAGTGTATCCCACATACTTTTAGCCGAATCACACATAATAACTCGATTGAATTCATTTGTGTTTAGAGCACAAACAAGACAATTCTTAGCTCTAGAAATCATGCAAAGCATATTTCTATCATAGTCATTAAATTCGGATTTCTCTTTTCGCACAAGCTTATTCCTTATCCACTTGGTTGGAACATAAGGGCCATCTTCAAAGATTCCCCACATTTCATAATCTAAAGATTCTAAAAATCCTCACAAGTTAAATTTTCATATACTATATGAAGACCCATCAAAAAGTGGAGGTCTAGTAATAGAACTCCCCTCAAGACTAGGAAACCCCATGATCTTTTAACTCTCTAGGTGTTAACAAAAAAAAATCAAGAGCCGAGGCTCTGATACCACTTGAAACCAATAAAACAACCCTAGAGGGGGGGTGAATAGGGTTTTTGAAAATTAATGTGGAATTTAAACTAAACACAATCATAAATCCCAATCAAACCAAGTAATGATTCAATGAAGATGCTAACTAAACAATCTCAAACAATTAAAGAGCAATAAGTAAAGAGATTGAGTTAGAGATACTTGACAAGGAGATTTAAATGGTTCGGCTTGAACTACCCTCAAGCCTACATCCACCTCTTCAAGGAAGTCCCTTGCAAGAGCACTAGAATCCACTAGCAACAATCTTCTTCCGGGTCAAGATCAAAACCCTTACAACACTTGGTGATATCCCCACACCAAGCACAAGCCTTGAATCCACACAAAGCTCACCCAAGACTTGACAAACCCAAGCCTTGATCACAATCCTTTTACAAAGATCAATTGTGTACAAAGAAACCTTCTTGAAAGGAAATGAGTACAAATGAAGCTCTAGTACAATAGATAGATGAGAGAATTGATGACTTGAAGAATGCTCACTCTCAATCAAAGAATTGCTCACAAAGATGCTCTCTTTAATGATGTAAAATCATGAAGATGAAGAGAGAGAAGTTTAATCTATGAGCCTTGATGTTTCTCTAATGAATGGAAGCGTAGAATGTGGTTTTCCATTGTGTATGATGAAGCCCCAAAGCATTTATATAGAGAGCAAATGAAATATAGCCGTTAGAGGCAAAATATGGGCAAAACTGCCATTGCAGTCGACTGTATCCCAATACAGTCGACTGTAATCCCTCAAAAATAGCCGTTGGAGTTTTGTCCTCAAAAATAGCCGTTGGAACTGAATTTTGACCAATGCAGTCGACTGCATTGGAATGCAGTCGACTGGATTCAAATACAGTCGACTGTATTACCCTACTGCCTATCAGCTGCCTCACGGAACCCCCTTTCCTATTTTGGGCATAACTTTCTCTAGAAAAATCGGATTGAGGTGCCGTTTTTTGCGTTGGAAAGCTAATGAAAAGTTTTATCAAGATATTAAAAGATTGGCACGAAAATAGTTTTTGAGAAAATCTGAGTGAGCACCAAAGTTCACTCATTTTTAAGAACCACACTTGTGTGAAAGGTTATGAGCTCACATGTAATGCACAAGGTGTCCTAAGGTCTTTTTAGGTCATAGTCATCAATCCAACCATCAAACCAAGACTAGGTACATAATAGTAAAGACCAATCATTATCGTAGTAACTTAGCCTTTGCATTCTTTCTTGCTCTTTGACATAGGACTTGATGAAGCTTCTATAGTATGTCCACTATAACCTTAAGCTTCTTTGGCTTCAATCCATCTATCCAACTTCTCAAATGTGTCTTCATGAGTGTCATGTATATATCTACTAAGAATCCACTCAAAACACACATTAGAACATAATCAATGTGTAGTTATCATCAAAACAAGATGTAAGCCTAGGTTATCCAACTATAGGGCTAACAATAACGATAATAAATTAGAATAACATATGAATCAAATAGAGGAGTTAGGTTCGGAAGAAAATCCCTTACCTCTATCCAAGTGCTAAAGCTAAAAATGCTCTTGATCAAATCCTCGGAGTTAACCTAGGTTGACAAATTCACTTATCAGAACACTATCTATACCACTTTATTATAAACCTAATAATATAACTATCCACAGTGTACCTATTTCTCTACCTAGAACGATAAAATTCAAAACGGGTTTAACCTATGACCAACTTATTCCGAAACTCGTCACACTCCCCGAGACTTAGAAATATTCTAAAATATTCTAATCGTTCATGAAACATTATTTATAGCTTAATACAGCATATGGGGAAAAATATAATTTTTGAATATTTTTGATTATTTTTTAATTAAATAATTTCCTTAAACACATTAAAAACCATTAAATTGCCATAATTGCTTCCAGTTGGAAATAAAGACTCATAATTTTCATACAAACTTTAATATATGTATAAAAATTATAGAAGTAAAAATCAGAATTAAAAAGGTGCTAAAACTATTTCTTTATTTTTCATTTTGCTAAATTCCATGCGATACGAAAAATGATAATAAATCAACTCTAAAAATAATCAAACTTTTACTACATTTTCTGGGTTTAAAGGCTCCAAAAGAATTTTCACGAATCTGAATTTCCAGAAAATACTAAAAATACATACGATTTCAAAAAATTATAAAACTTTTCTAAAATTTCTAACGTAACCCAAGGAATCTTACTGTAAGATTTCACATGTTAATGATCACTATACGCTACCCAAAGTTTGTGATAAACCTAACGTTAAACTACAAACCACCACAAGAAAATATGTATTTTGCGACGGAGTTTTAGCGACAGAAGGTATTCCGTCGCTAAACATGTCTTTATGCGACGGAATATACCGTCGTTAAAAATCCGTTGCAAAATACTATTACCGACGGAAGACACCGTCGGTAAAAGTATTTTGCAACGGAGTTTTAACGGCGGACTTTTAGCGACGGAATTACCGTCGCTAAATATTTTTTATAAAATTAGTAATTTTGAGTTTTTTTTTTAAATTATTTAAACGACGGAATAAAACCGTCGCTATAAATTCTGTCGTAAAAGTCTTTATAATAAGACATTCACCGACGGATTTTTAGCGACGGTGTTATTCTGTCGCTAAAGATCCTCCATTTAAATTCAGATCTGGTTTCTTTCTCTCTCCCCGTTCTCTCTCTGAAATTCTGCTCCCACCCACCGCCGTTCTCACCTCCGGCGACCCTTCTCTACGGCGACCCAGCTCCGGCGACACTCCCGTCCCCCACCCGACGCCGCGCCCCCAAGCCTTGCACTCCGGTCGTGCCACAAAGCCCTCCACTGTCGCCGCGCAAGGAAACCCACCACTGCCGCCGCACCACCAACGCCGGCGCCGTCGTACCCACCTCGAGATTTGTATGTCAATTGCCCTAAATTATCTAAATTTTTTGTTAATTTGTCTTCAATTTAGGTTACATGCCCTAAATTATCTGAATTATTTAGATTTGTATGTCAATTTAGGTTCAATTTTTTATTAATTTGTCAATTGCCCTAAATTATCTGAATTATTTATCTGAATTATTTATGATGTCATAATTGAACCCTAAGTAAATCCTAAATTGAATGCCCTAATTGAATCGAACCCTAAATTAAACTAATTGAACCCCTAATTAAACCCTAAATTGATTGGCCCAATCTAACCGAACCCTAATTGAACCCTAAATTGAATGCCTCAAATCAACCAAACCCTAAATTGAATCAATAGAGCCCCCTAATTGAACCCTAAATTGAAGTAATTGAATCCTAAATTGAATGCCCTAATTGAATCGAACCCTAAATTAAACTAATTGAACCCCTAATTAAACCATAAATTGATTGCCCCAATCTAACCGAACCCTAAATTGAATGTCTCAAATCAACCGAATCCTAAATTGAATCAATAGAACCCCTTAATTGAACCCTAAATTGAAGTAATTGAACCCTAAATTGAATGCCCTAATTGAATCGAACCCTAATTTGAACTAATTGAACCCCTAATTAAACCCTAAATTGATTGCCCCAATCTAACCGAACCCTAAATTGAATGCCCTAATCCAACCGAACCCTAAATTAAACTAATTGAACCCTAAATTGAATGCCTCAAATCAACTGAACCCTAAATTGAATCAATAGAACCCCCTAATTGAACCCTAAATTGAATGCCTCAAATCAATTGAACCCTAAATTGAATCAATAGAACCCCCTAATTGAACCCTAAATTGAATGCCCTAATACAATCGAACCCTAAATTGAAATAATTCAAGCGCATCGGATATGTGAATTTTGAACATTTTTTCCCATTTGAACATTGATCATTTGTTTGATAATTTTAGGTTGTTAATTGCGCGTTTTAGAATTGTGATTATTAATCGATGATTTTAGGTTATTAGCTGTGCATTTGAAGTAATTGCGATTATTAATTGATGATTTTAGATTGTTAATTGTGCATTGAGCATTTGAGATATTGAGATTATTGACGGAGGATGGGACCCAATTGGATTGAATGTGTGGTTTTTGTTAATTTTTATTGCATTGAGCATTTGAGAATTGAGAATTGAGGTTGTTGACGGAGGATGGGACCCAATTGGATTGAGATACCTGTTAGTTAGCACAGACACGGACAGCACGTCTGATCGACGGAGTCCGACATTTAAAAAACAAATTAACGTATGCCGATGTGTCTGGAGGTGCGTGTCGGTGGGCGTCGGACACGTGTCCGGAGGCTTCGGACACGTGTCTAAAGGCATCGGACACGTGTCGGTATGTGTCGGACACGTGTCCGGAGGTGTCAGACACGTATCGGACACCATATCGACACCCTATATGAGGTGTCGGAATTGAGATTGTTGACGGAGGATGGGACCCAATTGGATTGAGATACCTGTTAGTTAGCGCAGACACGGACAGCACGCCTGATCGACGGTGTCCGACATTTAAAAAACAAATTAACGTATGCCGATGTGTCTGGAGGTGCGTGTCGGTGGGCGTCAGACACGTGTTCGGAGGCTTCGAACACGTGTCCAAAGGCGTCGGACACGTGTCGGTATGTGTCGGACACGTGTCCGGAGGTGTCAGACACGTATCGGACACCATATCGACACCCTATATGAGGTGTCGGAATTGAGATTGTTGACGGAGGATGGGACCCAATTGGATTGAGATACCTGTTAGTTAGCGCAGACACGGACAGCACGTCTGATCAACGGTGTCCGACATTTAAAAAACAAATTAACGTATGCCGATGTGTCTGGAGGTGTGTGTCGGTGGGCGTCGGACACGTGTCCGGAGGCTTCGGACACGTGTCCAAAGGTGTCGGACACGTGTCGGTATGTGTCGGACACGTGTCCGGAGGTGTCAGACACGTGTCCGGACACCATATCGACACCCTATATGAGGTGTCGGAATTGAGATTGTTGACGGACGATGGGACCCAATTGGATTGAGATACCTGTTAGTTAGCGCAGACACGGACAACACGTCTGATCGACAGTGTCCGACATTTAAAAAACAAATTAACGTATGCCGATGTGTCTAGAGGTGCGTGTCGGTGGGCGTCGGACACGTGTCCGGAGGCTTCGGACACGTGTCCAAAGGCGTCGGACACGTGTCGGTATGTGTCGGACACGTGTCGGTATGTGTCGGACACGTGTCCGGAGGTGTCAGACACGTATCGGACACCATATCGACACCCTATATGAGGTGTCGGAATTGAGATTGTTGACGGAGGATGTGACCCAATTGGATTGAGATACCTGTTAGTTAGCGCAGACACGGACAGCACGTCTGATCGACAGTGTCCGACATTTAATAAACAAATTAACGTATGCCGATGTGTCTGGAGGTGCGTGTCGGTGGGCGTCGGACACGTGTCCAGAGGCTTCGGACACGTGTCCAAAGGCGTCGGACACGTGTCGGTATGTGTCGGACACGTGTCCGGAGGTGTCAGACACGTATCGGACACCATATCGACACCCTATATGAGGTGTCGGAATTGAGGTTGTTGAATGTGCATTAAATTTAGGTTAGTTAGGTTGCGACATTTTTAGCATGCACCCCTTGGAATCTAATCGTGGCTCCAGCGCTGGCTATAATTACCCCTAATTAGTCCTGATTAATAATATTTTAGTAAATCAATTAACCCTAATTAGCTCCAACGAGCCTAATTAGTTTTAATTAACCCTAAGAACCTGATGAAATTCAAATTAGCTGTAATTACCCCAAATTAGCCCAAATGAACCCAATTATGCGCATATTGATTGTAGTTAGCCTAATTAGTCATAATGTGCACTAACATAACCCAATTATGCCTAATTAGCGCTAGTTAGGACTAATCAACACTACTCGGCACCATCAAAACCCTAATTAGGACTAAATAACCCTAATTAGTCCTAATCAACCCTAATTAGCTATAATTATCCGAAACTAGCCCTCATTAACATTAATTAGCCCTAACATAACCCAATTAAGCCTAATTAGCCCTAATTAGGACTAATCAGCACTACTCGGCACAATTAAACCCTAATTAGGACTACATAACTCTAATTAGCCATAATCAACCCTAGTTAGCTATAATTATCCGAAACTATCCCTCATTAACATTAATTAGCCCTAACATAACCCAATTAAGCCCAATTAGCCCTAATTAGGACTAATCATCACTACTCGGCACAATTAAACCCTAATTAGGACTAAATAACCCTAATTAGTCCTAATCAACCCTAATCAGCTATAATTAATAATCGTAATTAACCCTAATAACCCAGTTAGCCCTAATTAGCCCTTGTACATCCCATAATTACTCCATGTTGCCCAGAGATGGTTCAATTACTCGTTGTTTACAAACCCTGCCTTCTTTATATTAATTGTTGTTTTGAGAAGTCCATTGGCAACGAGATGGTTCAACTCGTTGCCAACGAGTTCTATTTAATGTGGAATTGGTAACATATGCAACGATCATTCTGTAGTTTTGATATTTCGGAAAGATTCTTGCATATCTTATCAATTTCTGAACACATGCATGCATAGAAACCCTTAGTTCCCGTTCAAAGGTACTCATTACAAGGTAATGCCTTGTAATGAGCCTTTGGATGTCCAGTTTGGAAAAGCTAATTGTTTATAAAACAGTATTTTGACTCATGCTTTATGTTCTATGTCGTGGATATTTGGTACACGTTCTCGTGTGTTTCTCTGGGTGCATACAGATCTGGTGTTCTAACATCCGTCAAACCTTCCTGAGCAAGGTTAGATGAATGTTAGAACACCTAATCGATGTGGTGTACTTGGAGAAATGCGGGGAGGTGCTGCCGAATTTTCCACAGACATCGGACTAAGCATGAGTTATTCACTGTTTTATAAACATGTGCTTTTCTGAATGGGATAGGACCACTACCTGTGTCAAGAGTGGAGGGGAAATATGTAGACATGTTGTAACATTCATGCATTGATATTTACATCGGCAATGCCTAATCACTGGTCATTATTGAAGGTGGTATACAGTACGATAATTCAGTCGTCATGTCAGTCGATCGAAGTTGGATGAAAAGGAAGAATGCTGAAGATTTTGAGTGTCGCGTTGACGAATTTCTCGACTTCGCTTATGCGCATCCTGCACATGTTGACCTTGATAAGATAAGGTGTCCGTGCGGTAGATGTGAGTTGTTGCACTGGAGAAAAAGAATTGAAGTAAAATGGCATCTTCGTCGGTACGGTTTTATGGGTGGATACACAAGGTGGACGCAGCACGGGGAAACGATAGTATTGTCGTCCAACCTGGCTAGTCAAACTGAAGTTAGGGAGGAGGCACGATATGATTTTCGAGATATGATTATGGATGCTGGGCATGCTAATGTTGACTGGGGTAACGACAGTCCACAACCGCCGAACGAGGGGGCTCATCAGTTTTATGAGTTGTTGAGAGCTGCGGAAGAGCCGCTGTGGGATGGAGCTCCGAAACACACACGGCTGTCTGCGGTTAGCAGGTTATTACAGTTGAAATCAGACCACGGGCTGAGTGAGAAAGGTTTTAACGAGTTTGTTACCTTCATCAAAGAAATACTGCCCGAAAGTGAAAAGCTACCGCCGTCGTACTATGACGCGAAGAAGATGATGAGGAAACTTGGGTTGAGCTATGACCGGATAGATGCGTGCAATAACGATTGTGTATTATTCTGGAAAGAGAATAAGGATTTGTCATTATGTCCAGTATGTGATCATTCGAGGTACAAACCGGACAAAGGGAAGAAGAAAAACATTGCATGGAAGATATTGCGATATTTCCCGGTCACACCACGGCTTCAGAGAATGTACTACTCCTCCAATACAGCTGAACATATGAGGGCTCACCGTGAGACTCGCAGCAACGATGCCGATGTGCTGACACACCCAGCTGATGGAGAGGCGTGGAAGGAGTTTGACCGCAGGCATCCAGTCTTTGCTCAGGAAGTTCGGAATGTTAGACTTGGTCTGGCAACCGATGGGTTCAACCCTTTCGGTCAGTCTACCACGCCTTACTCCTGTTGGCCTGTTATTATTGTCCCTTACAACCTTCCACCAGGCATGTGCATGAAGAAGCCGTATATGTTCTTGTCGTTGCTTATTCCGGGGCCGAAGAGTCCCGGTAAGGACATAGATGTGTATTTAAGGCCGTTGATTGATGAGTTAAAACAATTTTGGTGGAATCATGGAGTCGAAACATATGATGCATCCCTTAAACAAAATTTTCAGATGAGGGCTGCTTTGATGTGGACTATACATGATTTCCCCGCATTGGGAATGACGTGTGGCTGGAGCACACATGGGAAGCTAGCATGCCCTGCTTGTATGGGCGTGAACCCCGGTCATACGTTAAAGCACGGCGGAAAGGCCTCGTGGTTCGGATGTCACCGTAAGCTTTTGCCACCGGGCCATCAGTTTCGTAGGCAGAAGGATAAATTTGACGGGACAATCGAGCGTGAGGTTGTCACACTGGACTACCCATCTGGTGAAGAAGTACTCTCACACCTGGAGGCACTTGATACTGACATACCACACGGTAAGGGTGTGCCGGATCGGAAGATTGCAGGGTTCGGGAAAGAGCACAACTGGAGAAAATTTTGTATCTTCTGGGAGTTACCCTACTGGAGGACGCTCGTTATCCGAAACAACATGGATGTGATGCATATTGAGAAGAACGTTTTTGATAATGTGTTCAACACAGTGATGAATGTCAAGGGCAAATCGAAAGATCACCTTAAAGCGAGAAGGGATCTACAACAGTTGGGTGTACGCCGTGAATTGCATCCTCGGACAGTCAGTGGGAGGACCATACTTCCGAAAGCACCTTACTGTCTAGACAAGAAACAAGTGGAGAAGGTCTGTCAGTGGGTTAAGAATTTGAAGCTTCCGGATGGGTTTGCGTCCAACATATCTCGTTGTTGCAATGTATCGGAATGCAAGTTCCAAGGGATGAAGAGTCACGACTGCCACGTATTCATGGAGAGATTCATTCCTATTGCCTTCCGGGGACTGTTGCCACGGGTTGTTTGCGAGACTTTGACTGAATTATCTCATTTCTTTCGAGATATATGCGCTTCTACGATCCGGGTGAGTAACATGGAAGTGCTTGAGAAGAACATTGTGGTGACGATTTGCAAGCTGGAGAAAATCTTCCCACCTTCGTTCTTTGATTCAATGGAGCATCTGCCTGTTCACTTGGCATATGAAGCTAAGATGGGTGGACCCGTGCAATATCGGTGGATGTATCCCTTCGAGAGGTAATCCTTAAATTGTTATAGTTGTTCGTTTACACTTAATGCGACATCTGTTATCATTGATATTCCACCTAACTCGATTCGCTAAACTTCTAGGTTCATGTTCCATTTAAAGAAAAAAGTCCGTAATAAGGCTCGGGTTGAAGGCTCAATTGCGGAGGCTTACGTAATGGAAGAACTTGTAAACTTTTGTAGTCAATATTTCGGGCCTAATGTTGGTACGAGGTTAAATCAACTAGGCCGAAATGACCCCGGATCAAGCACTAATTTGGAAGGGCAATTGTCAATATTCAAGCAGCCAGGGAGTCCGTTCGGCCGAACGTATACTCGATGGCTAACAGATGAAGAGTACAGTGCTGCAACAATATATGCCCTTCTAAATTGCGATGAAGTTTCGGCATTCGTTGAGTAAGTTAAAGTCTTAATTCACTTACATTGTTGTACATAATTGAAAGTGTGTGTTAAGTGAGTCAACTATATTGGTTTGCAGTGAGTTCGATGCGGAATCCTTAATCACTGATCCCGCTGGACTTGAATCTCATCGAAAATCACAATTTGTGCAGTGGTTCAAAATTCGTGTAAGATTGTTTAACGAGATTATATTATGTGTTATATACAGTTCTGTGGCCAATTAGTATACTGATTTATCCTTAATTTTTACCGTCATCTACAATAGGTTCAGTCAATGGATAGACCAGTGGCCTCATGCTTGAAATTACTAGCCGAAGGCCCTAACAAACAAACATCCTGTTACGGAGGCTATATCATCAACGGGTTTAGGTTTAACGTAAAAGATGATGACCGAACAAAACAAACCCAAAACAGTGGAGTCTTGGTCAACGGCGACTGTTATGCCGAGAATTGCATGGATTTTTACGGAGAGCTAGATGAGATTGTTGAGCTAACATATTTGGGTTCCCAAAACCGCCTGGTAATGTTCAAGTGTACGTGGTTCGATGTCACATGCAGTAGAGGAATCCGTGTTAGCTCTCAAGGGATTGTAGATGTCAATGTCAAGTCAAGACTTGCATCAGACGAGCCCTTTGTGTTTGCTAGTCAAGCTGTACAAGTCTTTTACGCGGAGGACGTCGCCAATCCCAAATCTCATTGGTATACAACTATCAAGTCCAAGAAATTGCCCGTGACATATGACAGTGAGCTAGACTCCTTTCAAGCCGACCAACCACGTGTCTTGTTCCCTGTTGAGGTCAACAACGAGGAGGACGATCTTCCTCTTCCAACAACACTTCTTGTGGGAGAAGAAGTCGTAGATGATGACGCGGAAGATGTTGAAAGTGTTGGAGATGATGTGACCGAGTCTACTGATGAAGAGGATGAATTAGAAGATGAAGAGGACGACGAGTCCCACGAAGAAGAGGGCGACGACGAAAGTGATGAAGATGATTCGCAAACTGAAAATGATTGACTTGTAATGTTGTAACATCACGGGAAAAATGTAGTAACATTTTAGAACTTGGTGTTTATTGATGTGTTTTTGCACATCCGTTCATATATATATATATATATATATATATATATATAGTGCCGATGATGATTTATGCCTAAATTATTGTTTTTCACGTGTTAATGTCTTTGTATATAATCTATATGAAGTCAGATATGGATAGGATACGGGCTATTCGTGGCCGGGCTGGACGCCGAGCTGCTTCCTCCCCGGTTAGTCCCACCTCGTCATTGCCTACTGATGACGAGGCACAGAGTGATCGCGGACAGCCATCGGGGGCCCAGCCCCAGCCATCGCCGTCACCGTCGCCCCAGCCATCGCCGTCGCCCCAGCCCCAGCTCGAGCCGTCGCCCCAGCCCGACGCAGATTCATCCCACACGCGCGTGCATTCTCCATCTTCCGTGGGTTCTACCTCAGGTATAGTTGATAACGGTGTTTCGTACATTTTCGCTAGCCTTATATTTGAACTGTATTAATGTCTGTGTTTTGTAGGATCTCGACGAGGCCGTGGTCCGACACGCGGGGTACGCATCGACCCCCAGCGTAAACAGAGAGTTACGCTCACGCAGGAGGGCCTGTAAGTACTAAAAATATCACCCCATGCCTTATGTTTAAAATTTTGGGGTGTTAATTTATATTTGAACTGTATTAATTAATTTAATTACTTCTTTGGCAGGATCCTGGAGAATATTGCGAGGACGAAGATCGGCGTTCTTGTGAAGGGCCGATTCTTCGAGCCACGCCTGTACTGGAAGGACTGGGATGCCGCTGCGAGGGAGGCCCTATGGGAGGAGTGGCTGGTACGGTGAAGTATTTTTTTCAGCGTTAGTAAATGTTAAATTACAGTTTGTTTTATGTTGTTAATTTGTGTTATTGAATGCCTTACAGGAGGGGTTCACGTTTGACACGCCTCAGCAGCAGGTACTGGGGCAGCAGGCTTTCTTTGCCTACATCGGCAAGAATTACCGCCGATGGCTCCACGATGCACGGGACCGGGCGAAGAAGGCGCTGCCCGCGGGTGCCCCGATGACGGACATGGCGAGATATCCCCCACATTGGATATCTCACCGTGTATGGGGGGAGATGATAGATCGGTGGGCTACGGATCCAGGTTGGGACGCCAAGAGTAAGAGCGGGACTGAGAACAGACAGAACAAAGATCCGACGCACACGGGGGGTCGGTGCCACACGACATCGTCCGACACAAGAACGCGGTCGAGCACCCGGATCTGGAGGACGATGAGGTCGTAGCTCTGACGTATAATCAGACGCACGTGCGGAAGAAGGACAAGGACGAGACGCACCGGGCGGGCGACTATATTTCAGATATTGCCCGGCGGATCGATGTGAGTCAATTTATTTAAGTTAATGTTTTTTCTTTCTATCCTCAATGTCTGTTTCGTTAATTAATGCCCTAACATATCGTTAAACCACTATTTTTGCAGGCCTCGTATGAACAGCTAAGGGGGTCCGAGCAGCAGTCCGGACAGCCATCAGCGTCCACTAGTACGGCTGCGAGTACTGGGGGGTTGAAGCGATGGCTGGATACGCCGGAGGTCGTGAATCGGCCGAAAGGCCGCATACGCGGCCTGCCTAGCACGACTGCTCGTGCCGTGATAGGAGCGTCCTCACCCCCTGCTGCCCCTCCACAGACACCGGCTCCTCGGCCTCAGTTGGACGACGAGGAGATCCAGCGCATTGCTACAGTGGTGTGCCGGATGATCAGGGAGCAGGGCACTGCTGGACAGGCCGCCCCGGCCCCGGATCAGCAGGATCCAGATCCGGGACTCGGGAACCCCTGATGAGCCCCTTCCCGTGCCCGTTCCTAGCTTCCCCCCCCCCCGTGCCCGCCTTGTACTCTTCTCCCCTCTCCTAACCGGCTATATCCGGTTCCCGGCTTGTACATATATGAATTTTTTTTATTATATAATTGATTATATATATTTCTTTCTGTATTGATTATTGCGCGTTGTTGTTGAGATTTGAAAATTGTATTACAGGTTTGGGTAATTGAAAAATAAAAAAAAAATTTCAAAAAAAAAATTGACTTTTGGCGACGGATTAATTCCGTCGCTAAAGTATTCCTACAATCAGTTATTTAGCGACGGAATATTCCGTCGCTAAATAAGTTTTTTAGCGACGGAATATTCCGTCTCAAAAATATAAATCCGTCGCTAAAGAATATAATTCGCGACGGAATATCCGTCTCTAATTAAAATAAATCCGTCGGTAAAAATGACATATTTAGCGACGGATTTAAAAATTCCGTCGCTAAACTATTAGTGACGGGCTTTTATACGAGGGATATTTAGCGACGGTGAATCCGTCGCTAATTCTTTTAGAGACGGATTTTTGGCTTTTAGCGACGGATTACCCCGTCGCTAAAACCCTGTTTTCTTGTAGTGAACACACATGCACATATCATAGCACTTGTACACCAAAATAAAGACTTCTCCACACCCACTGCCTCACGGCAGTGGGTCTTTTCTACTCCCTTTCCCTGTTTTCTTTTTGTTCAAACCCACTTCACCCACACAGCACGTATATATACGTATTCACACCCTGTGAACACATCTTCACACCCTCCATAGGTTCATATATCTTCCATTAAATCTATATCACAAGCACACTTACACTCACACACAATTACACAGTAACGCACATCACTCACACACCCACACCTCACGGCACCCACACAAACACACTCATGCTTACACAAATCTATGAGCCTCAAACCCATTTTTAACCCATCACACTCACTGCTATCACTCTATTTTTCTCTTTTCTTTTAACACCCTCACACTCATATTTGTATAAACGCATTTGCACTCTGTGACACAAAATTAATGAAACCCACAAGCTACTTTTCTCCCTCACGGCAGCCATGGCTGCCACCTTCTTCTTCTTCTCTCTCTCTCTCTCTCACTACATTTTTCTTTCTTTTCTCACACACTCTTATGCACTCCACAAAATTCCTCAGACCCATGGCCGTCTCCTTCTTCTCTTACACACCATATGCATGGCCGAACAACTTACCCATTCAGACCCACTGCCTCACGGCAGTGGGTCCCTTGCTCCTTTCTCTCTTTTCATCATGTACCCGTATATATATAACACCCCTATTTACTCAATCAGGTTTACACCAAAGTGTTAGTGTTGGTGGTAGATTATTATGTAAGGTGTTTGTATTGATTGAGAAGTTCAAGACCCAAAAGGTTTTGTTCTTTGTCCCACATTGAAGAGAAAATGAACTTTCTCTCTCCTTATAACCAAGTACATGGTACATATCAATTGAATTATTTTGAGATGTTTTGGAGGGAAGATTGGAAATGCTATTGTGCGGTGCACCGCTCGCGCATGTGGCGCATTGTGTGCACTTTAGTGGGCGCACTTAGCACTTAGCACTTTGCACGCTTGCCACGAGCGCGTATAGCGCATTGATTTATATATGATCTAACGGCCCATAATTTTACTAATTTTCGGAATTATTTCTTCCAATTATTTATTTTAATGACTTTGAAATAATTTCGAAAAGGCACCAAAAATAGCAGTTATTTCTATTATTTTTTTAACGGTTATGTCTCTTCATGAAGGGGTGGCTGTTGAGCTCATATATAAGATTCTGAAATTCAGAATAAAACTACTTGGCATTTTCCAAATTTCGTATCTCAAAATTTTCAGTTATATACACAATTTCGAGGAGCAATTCTGAAACGAATCTTCAGAATTACTATCTGCAGATTGTTGGTTTGAGTAATCCTGGAGGTGATTTGCCATTAACCCGGTAGCAAACTCTAGTCGAGTGGGGGCAAATATCGCCTTAAAGACAGTGTCTTTAGACGCGCCTCAAGCCATTAAATTTCCGTTTTCTTCTTCCTTTTTTCTGCAACTTCTCTCAAACACAAAGTATTCAACTCACCTTCCCACTCCTCTCACCTGACTCATGCAAAACCCAAATCATCTTCCAAAATATAAGATATATGCACACATGTAGGCATACAACTCACACACAAAATACTTCTCTCACCTCACACGCCCACTGCCTCACGGCAGTGGGTCTTCCTCTTATTTCATTCTCTTACACACACTCAAATATAGAAAAATCACACACCATAGACTTTACACAGATTTGAACGGTTCCTACCGTATCCAAAATGTAGCCCTAAGATTCAATGAAAAAAAAAAACCCAATTACACAGGTGATACCTTAAGCCCCCGTTTATATTCTATAACCATTGGCTGCATAGGAGAGAAAGCTTTGGAAGACTTACTGGAAAACCCAATACGCTTGCCAGAAATCCTGTCCTGTTCTCCTTCTCTCTAATCTTTCCTACGTATTTTCTTACTCTCTCTCTCCCGGTTGTGGTTTTGACGGCTGAAATGAAGCCCTCAGTCGGCTGCCAGATGTGCTATGCGTATATATATATATATATATATATATATATATATATATATATATATATATATATATATATATATATATGCTAAAAAAAACCCTAGTAGGAAAAAAAAAGAAATGAAAACCCTTTAAAATTCTTTTGTCGCTAAAAGCTTCTAACCCCCAATATTATTATTGCGAAAATGATCCCATAATAAAACATTTACGATACATGTTGTGTTAGAAAAATTATAAATAGGTTGTTACACCATCCCGTGGACCAAACGTCGCTAATAAATATATCGTTATTAAAGAAGTTTAATTGTCGCTAAATATCACTTTTGCAAATCGATACTAATCATTGCGTGTAAAATTTGTCGCTAAACACATTAATTTTAACCGGCTTGATAATGTCGAAGAGTCGGGGTATTACATTAACACTCTCAGGAGACCTTGAAAATGATGTTGCCACTATGTTTCAGGAATTCTAGTGGTAATGCTGCCCCTAGGAATGGACCCTAGATGTTTCCATCTTTTGCTACCCCTTTATAGGGAAGATGAGAGGGAACAGGGGATACCATATTCCTCGAGTCGGTGAAGGGAAGAATTGCTTCTGCCATGTCTTGAGGTGGATTAAGGGAGTGATGTTCATGCAGAAGGATTCTTCAGGGAAAAAAAATAATATGTAGGGTTAGCTGTATATATGGTAAGTTTTGTAGTGTGATGCAAGCCAGCAACTTCTAAGCATATGGAAAGATAACAGGAATGAGCAGTATAAATAGGTATCCGAGGTCTAACTCATAAGCAAGCAAGTGAGCAGCAGAAATGGAACCCAGTTGAAGGTCTTGTTTTCTATATTTTGATTCTCTCTTGGAAGCTGAACTAAGATTTTCTGGCATTTAAAACTCAATAAGTAGTGCATTTTTCCGTATGTTGAATTAGAGTGGTAGACAGTGTCCTTAATTATTTCAAGTCTCAACCTGGAAGAAGGAACAAATAGAAGATCCAGTGATCGATAGAGATGACATTTTCTTATGCAAACTTATATGGCTGATATATTCTTTATGCAAGCTTATAGGAAGTCAGTGATCGAAGTTCCAAGGATATAACCTATTTGACAAGCTTTGGAAAAAAATTGAAGATCTGGTCATAGAGTAGTACCGTCCTTTTATTTTAAGTAGAACAAGAAACGTAATCTTGCGTTTTTTATTAGATGTCACGCTAGAGATGACTTGTTCTCTTGTTTTATTCATCGCAGAAACATCTGCAATCCCCTAGTTGGATGAGTAGACTTATCTAGTGTCAAGAACGAGCTGCTTGACTTGGTGCCAGTTGAGTTTGTGAGGGAATTTGGTATCAAAATTGCGAAGAAAATCCAATTTTCTGGACCAGAAGAAGAGAAAGTTCAGAGCTCAAGAGAAGAGAGAGAAAATGATAATTTCATTTCATAACCGAATGATTCTCTCTAGTGCTCTCTTTGCCATCATATAGATGGTTACAACTGATTCTAAACATTAGGCTTGAATGCTACAAAGATAGGGCTATAAATAATTATTGGCTTATCAAAATATGGATAAAAATTAGAGTAGCGTACCTGAAAAGTTGCAAATCAAATTCTAGATCTTGATTTTGTCATAATAAATGTTGGGGACGTGAGCAATCTTGTACCAATCTTCACCGGTCTCCCTTTGGCATCTTTTTTTCAATATAGGGCACCAAGATATGCGAATTTCTTTAAGCGCATGGAGGCCTTCTGGCATAAACTTCAAGCTTGGACAATAGATGATAGCAAGTTCTTGTAGAGCATTGAGATCTTCCGCCAATGTTGTCTAGTTTAGAGACCAATAAAGTACAAGGTGCTTTAGTGTGTTTCGAACCAGCCACTGCGGCAACGTCCTCAAATTTGTTTGTGCTTCTATCTTCAATACTTGGAGTCTAGTTAGACCACCACCATGTTCACGTATACTTTCTTCATCCATATTCAAATATAGGTTCTCACACCCAGAAATTAATAGCCACTCTAACCTGGTTAGGTATGGCAAACCTGGTGATGAACCTAGATTGTGACAATTGATAATGACCAATTTGCGGAGGCCACTCGGGATGCCTCGAGTCTTGTTCCCATCAGTCTGAAATAGACATTCTAGATTAGCGCAAGACCGAATTTCTAAAGTTTGTAGACATGTCAACCTTTGGAAAAATTGACTCAAGCATCTGAGACTGACAAGGTCTCCAAAATCCCTGGGCAACTCTTGTAGTAGCCGGCATTTCTTTAATTGTAGTGTTTGCAAACTCTGCAAGGGATCTAGGAAGCGATTTAAGATTATAGATCCAAAACTCCAGGTATTTCAGATGCTGCAAATTTTCGATGGATCTTAGTAGGGTCTCGAAATCGGGACCCCTAAAACTAGAACCCTTAAACACTTAAATCTTGAAAAACCCGTATCAGCAACCGATTGGCTCCAAAAGACTGAAATGTTCGGTTCAACTCTAATCATTCGCAATTTCCTTAGTTGAAGAACAGAACTTGGAAAACGACCATCTCTTAACAAACCTTTATTGTTAATATGTACGTGCTGAACTACTTGATTTGGAACCTTTGGGCTATCCATAGTCAGGACTAAACATTCACTTCCTATTACTGATAATGCCAGGTCATGTATCAGATCATGTATTCTGAACATGTAATTGAATACGGAATAGCGAACATCCTGAAAAAATGACCTTGAGCATAATTCAGTAAAATACGTATTGCCCACACATTCTTCCTCTTCAAATCGGTCTCTTGACCCGAGGAGCCCTAGAGCCATCATCCATATGTTGATTACTTGAGAAGAGTGAAATTCATAATCTTTTGGAAAAATTGCACAAACAGCAAAGCATCGTTTCAGATGAGGAGGTAAATGATTGTAACTCAATTTCAATGCTGACAAAATGCCTGTATCTGTTTGCTGTACGTTCCAAATGGCATTATCTCTAATAGAACACCAATCCTTTAACAATATTTTTAAGATAAGCAGATACCTTCTAGCGGACAAATTTTTTTGCAAGTCTCCTTGCAATTGTTGTAGGGTCGAGCTCTCCTTATTAACAATATTTCCAATGATCTTTTTGACATCGAATTCGTCTGGCACGCACACCCATCTTCTCAAATCAAAATAGTGAATCACCCTTTGATCGTTGTAAACCAATTTAGCAAGGGTTGTCTTTCCTACACCACCAATCCCCACTATAGGAATTACAGCTACACCCTCGCCATCGGCTACTTTGACCAAGTTATCTACGAGAAGGTCTTTATCATGATCTCTGCCAATAACATCAGAAGCATTTACAGATGAATGTGTTTCTCTCGGCCGATGTGGAAGTATGCTCCTCTCGACATATGGCAGATGAAAGTTGCTTCTATTAGCTGCAATCTGGTTTAGTGTTTCTCTGATTTCCTTAATCTTATGACCCATTCTAAATCGATACTAGTGGATTTGAACATGAAAAGAGGTGTCGTACCTTTCTTTTTTTACTCCGTAGGTTCACTTGTCGCTTCAAAACAGCAATATCAAACTCATCTACAATATCATCAATGGCATACCAAACATCTTCAAGCCTTCCCAACCATAAACTCAGCTCAACGCTTGGATCCTGTAGTGCCCCAGCATCCGTGAGCCCGGCTTTGATAGTAGCCAAGGTGTCATTTAGCTTGCTAAGCTCGCCTGTCACAGCCATAGCTAATCCAATCTCCTGCACAGCATGGGAACCTATCTTCCCTATCACCACCTCTAAAATGCTAGAAAGGACCAATTCTGTCATGGCTTAGGTGGACTTGACGGTGCTTGTTATGGAGCGAAAAGATTTATCCAGGGAAAAAGACCGATGTGCGAGTATGATCTTCTAGGTGTATATATAATGAAGAGCTTCAGTGAATGATTCAAAAATGCAGGTGTTTACAACCCTCACTTTGAGAAAAGTGTGTGAATGAGAGCCAAGTTGCTTTATAAGTTTGCCACCTTTATGCATCGGTGAGGCCCGCAATGCTTTGATCCACTAGCTCTTGTCCCCCCACTTTGTAGTACAATTCCAGGTTCCCTTTTCCATATCCGAGTGACGAAAAAGCACCTTAATGAGGTTGTTTGACCGTATTTGTACACTTCATTTTTAGCAGATATCTGTAATATATCTGCTGCTTTTCATTATTGTCGTATTGTACGGGAAAGTAAAAGATTGCTGTCTGAAGCATAAGGTTTTGCCACTTTTGCCTGCAGAGATAGATCGGAAGTATCTATGCCACAAGTCAACCTCATTATATATAAGACATGTAGAGACGGTTGCAACAAGAACTACTATAATTTTTTCGGCCAACATTTAACTTGAGGGTGTGCAACGGACAAGGCTCCGAACGAGAATACGTCTTTATAGCAAGCATTGTCAAAGTCAAAATGGAACTTCGATGCATTAGTAACTTGGACTTTCCATTCAAAATGATATTCCCACGGAATAGATCGAATAACATTAGCAGAAAATTAAGCACGGACTAGTAATGCTGGTAGAAACAATTCCACTACTAGTAGTCCAATACCAGATACCAACCGTGTAGCTATCTCTCAGTTGTCATAGGAATGGAGTGTGAGGAGAATTCTTGTGAGGATAATGTTCTGGAGAAAGGCAGTGACCCGGCTAAGATTCGTAGTTATTTGTGGAGGAAGAGGGCACGATTTCAGATGGAAGAGGAGATCGAGGGCAATGCTGGCAGTACTCAGTAGGGTTAAGGCTGGGTTTTGAGCCAGACTCTACTTGCTGCTATGCTATGTGCCTTCTTTTGAGAATGCGATGGTGGTGGTTTCTACAGGTAAGAAAGGGTAGTGTGGTTAGCCAGGTGTTTGATCAGTGCTGCAGCTTGCCTGTTGGTCTCCTGTTGTTCTTGGTGTCTAGCTTAGGTTTCCAGGAGGTTCATGCGTAGTGTCAGGTTGGGTCTAAAGTTAGTTGAGAGATCCGTTGCTCGGTTTTTAGTTAGGGGCTCTTAGTTGGGGGTAACGAAACTACGCGTTTTTTGGCCTTCAACTCTTACTCGTAAACATGGAACAAAGTAATTTTCACTTGAACCTTTACCTTTTGTTAATGACATTTTTGGACCCTTCATTCCAAAATGAAACACGTGAAATAGTACTTTTTGAACGTTGCAACTTGATTTCGGACGGTTGATCAATCAGTTGCGTAACTAAAAAGGTTTTTTGACAAAAACAAATGTGTCAGATGTTCCTTCTCTTGAAGCAAAAACAGCCTCTCTCTGCGTCCCATCTGCTCCCACATTGGAAGAGCAGGAATATTAGAGCAACTACATAAAGAGCCTGTTGAGACTAGTCTCATGCCGAGCTCGGTAATGTGGGCTTGTAACTCAAATGAGGGCATCAAGGTGATGGGACTGAGATCCGACTTTGCAAGGTTGGGCCTGGAAGTTGCAACTACTGGCTTGCCCGTTCCAAGTTGCGAGCTGGGCCGCGTAATCCAAGCGAAGGCATGGGCTACATGGTCCCTAGAGACGGGGGCATTGCGTGAGGCTGGCTTCACAGAGCAGCGATCACCCTGTGCTCACGACAGTGGAAGGATAACGAGCCGGCGCACTCTCGGCCCATTCGGCCTTGCAAGTTGCTTCAAATGAACAGCCACCTTTTTCGCATTTTCTTTTTTTCAAGCTTTCCGGTTGTTATTTATTCTTAAATTCTAACTCATGGTTGCAACTTCTATCGTCATTATGTCTTTCGCCGAAATATCAAAGATATTTCATACTAGTTTGGCTGTTTTCTTTACTAGTTTGGTAATTTTCTTTATAAGTAAATTTTTTTTTATCATAATAGATGCGACATGTGTGCAAATATAGAGATAATGTAGATTTTTTTTTATATAAAGCTTGGACTTTAGAATTTGTTTTTATTATATTTTTTAATGAATTGTAAATTATTGGGAGATGGCCGATCAATTTATGTATGGATGGGTTGGTGATTATTGGATGTATCTCCCGATAAGTTTAGGGATTTTGGTAGCGGTGAGGATGCACATTCGTGTATGGGAGAGTTATTTATTCCGAACACTCTAATTCTATATATATGTGGACAATAATTAGTGTTTTTTTACTTTCCCCTCCCCCTTTCTCCCCTCCTTTTGCGTGGTCATGTTAAATATTGCTGCTCGTAAGATATGCTCTATGTATGGCCGGGAAGGCCCTTTTATGTTATATATATATTTCTCTTCTTAACCAAAAAAAGAAAAAAACCTATTTTGGAGGCAAAGTTCAAAAAGTGCTGTAATAAACATCTTATTGAGCTGCATATACTGAAGCAGCACATTCGCCTATCCAATCTCGGGATAGGGTTGTCGCAATACATTTGGTGTTGCTACAAAGTAGGAACTATAAGGCACTAAAGTGACGGAAGGGCTTTGTTGTGGTACAACAAAGTGCCTCCACCTCTTGCCATTCTCTCATATTAAAAGCACATAAATACTACAAAGTGCCATATATTTCCTTCAAAGGCGCCACTTAATGGTGACGTAACAACTACGGAACGACACTATTGAAATCCAGCATAACGATGTAACAAGTTACTTTTGAGCGTCGCAATGTAGGAGATAAATACAGTTAAGTATTGTGGTGAAAGATGCATAGGATATCATTGTACTCCTAAGCCTATGGACAAAGTAGTTTTTTTTTCTTTTATGAACCATGCAAATTCATATTTATGAATTTATTGCTCGAGCACCAGTATTAAAGAAGTAATAGCCATTCCCAAAGAATCTCCATAATTAAATCTGCACTTTCCTACCACTTTCTGTCATTGCAAAAGTAAAGCACGTAGAATTGGCAACTATCGATTGTTAGCATATCTGAAGTTGTAGTTACTTTCTTATGATGGGAGGACTTTTACTTTATGTTTAATTGACAAGAAAAGCTTCTCAATGATAGAGACACCACACAAAGTTTCTCTAATGACAAAGAAATTCAAAAATTTTGCCATATTTTCTTTATTTAGAGAAGAGATATATATCATGGATATAGAAGTTGAGTTACATCATACTCATATAGGGCAAGTGAATCGACACATGAATGATATCTCCGTCTAATAGGAATCATAATAAAAGTAGTAACCGACAACTAACAACTACAAATTAAATAAAGAAAAAAAAGTAACAGGAGAAAAAGGTAACAACTAACAACTACAAATTCAATAACTAAACAAGGACTAAAGCAATAAACAAGCACTATAATAAAGTTAAACAAAATAGGTATTCTTTCTTTCTTTTTTTTTTGTGTAGGATAATAATATATATAATAATATATATAAATAAACATAAACAAAACAGAATCTGCCATCCGTAAAACAGAGGCAAGCCCCTAAATAACACCTGCCCACTATCCTCTCCCAGCACATGAACACGTGTCCAACAATATGTGACGTGTCCCTTGGGTACTGCACGCCACACGCCGTATTTTGTGAAACTATACACGAAGCCTTATACAATGTGAAAACTAATTCTACAACTCTGTCTAAGTAATATATTAATTTAAGGAATTAATTTAACAATTATATCCCTAAAACCAACCCCCTCATGCAAAGATATTTACCCAAATTTTTTTACGAATAACCTCCCAGTCTAATGTTAATTTTTTGAAAAGAAAAACATGAGTTACTATTAACTTTCATTTTGTTTAATTGGGGGTATTAACATCTGTTTTTCTTCTTTCAATGTAGGATTTCCATAAGATCGAAAACTCAAGCTTGTGCCTTTAAAGCATGTGGATAGCCAATACTCAAACTCTCTCTCTCCCATCTCTTTAAGCAAACTCTCATAGACAGACACCGCAGCCACCCCCGTGCGATGGTGCGCGTGGGGCGGTGGCCGAAATCCGGCCTAGGAGTCAGTACATAATCTGTCTTTTTTAAGTGAGTTTATGCTCTGAGGAAGGTCTTCTACCGAGGCCGGCGGCAGATCGAGGATGGAGGGTGGTGGACGAATACGATGCGGTGGCGGGCGCCATCATACCCAGCCTCGATCGGGGACGGTGATGTCTGCACCGACGCCGATTCACCGGATTTCTTCAGATCTATGAAGGTCTAGGGTTTTTTTCTTGATTTTTTTAGATCTGATAGATCTAGATCGGAATGATGGTCATGGGTTTGTTTGGTTTGTTTGGTTTGTATTGTTGATTGAAGTGGTTTGCCTTTGCTCGGGTTTGATCTATAATTGCCGGCAGTGGCCGGAATTTAGCCGGCGGTGACCAGGATCCTACCGGCAGAGGCCGGAATTTTTGTCGGCAGTAATTTGGGCTCTTTAGTTGGCTGTAGGGTGTCCATTTTGGTTTCTGGCTCTGTTTCTAGGTTTTGGTGCCTAGGATTTTGCTGTGTTACGCTGTGATCTCCTACGGGTTGGGGGGGATAAGGGCCTCGGGTAGGTATTAGGGGTTTTAGGCGTTGTTGTGCGTTTGGGTGGGGGTGGGGAAGGGAAGGGGGTGGGGGGAAGGGGTTTCCAGGGTAATCTGCTTTAGGGGTTTTGTGTGTGGGGGGTTAGGGGGGAGAAGTCAAATACAATTTAGCTTAGGCCTGATTTGTGACTGTTGGTTTGATGCCCAGCCTAATAGTGGCCGTGTTTTGGAGGGAAATCGCCACCGAAATATTGTGAACCATGCAAGGTTATCTGTTTCTTGTATTTGCATTGTGATCCCTTTGATTGCCAAGTACATTTTTGTCTTTTGTCCGACTCCAGTTGACTTCTTCATTGTAATTTTTGTGTTGTTTAGATTTATAGTGTTTCTTTTTAGTTTACTTCTTGTTTTTATTACCTTTAGGCCTCTGCTTATTGCTTAAAGTTAATTTAAAGTGTAGGATATGCTCTGTTTTAGTTTAATTGTAATTGGTTTCGAGTCTATAGGTTCGTTGTTAGTTTCTGACCTTTGTGGTCGTGTATACACAGAGTCACGAAAATGTCGTGACCTTTACTCGCCGTTGGGCAACTCTGTAACCGTTTAAATATCTAATGTTATTCTCTTATTAACCAAAAAAAAAACTTGTGCCTTTCATGTTTGGTTTTTCACCATCCAAAATTTAAGGCAAAGTTTATATACCCAATGGAAAATGCTATCCGAGGCTAAAGCCATTTTCCGGGGGTTCCATTTTTCATTTACACATCAATATGCACAAAGAGATTGAAACACGTCGCCAATGTATCTTCTGGATATAATAGGGTGTGAGGCTAGTAAAGAATGTGTACACTATTCCATTTGTGGAGCGTATGAGCTGGATCTCTCAATAGTTCTTTAACGCGTAGCATGAGGCCAATTTTCTCGAAGTGTAGCATAGACCAACTTATATGGAAACACTTTGCAACTAATTATGGAAAAGAACGTGTAGAAGGGTAAATTTTATGCTAATTATAAGTCGACACGTGTAATTTACTTGTTGTTAAAATATATGTTTATTGTCAAATTGGAAGCTGACATGTATATCGCTATGTAGTCGAACAAAAACTTGTCATGTGTGTTGTATCATAACATGGTACTTATCTATTCATAAAATTAAGAGATAGTTATCAAAGAGGTCCAGTTCTATCGGAGCACTCCCATCCACCCTTTACCTATATCCGATGGCCCTAAGGGGTGGACAGAAGTCTACAAGTCAGCTAGCCAAAGTCTACCATTCCAAGCCAGAGCTATGTCAGCCAGAAGACACAAATTCTTCAAGTTGGAGGATACATCATTCAAATTCGGACATTTAAGCCGTTCGTCGCGTCAAATATTCAAGCCACTCGTGGCGCCAAACATTCAAACTGTTTGTCAAGGAAATTTGTTGGGTCTTTGAACGAACACAGTCAAATTCGCGGTTTGATCCGAAAACAAGTTATCAAGCCTTCGGTCAATCGTTAGTGAAGAGAAGAATCATATGGCATTTTCTTTGTATAAAAACTTATTTAGAGAATTGTACTCTCTTTTCAAATTAATACAAACTTCATTTATCAATAATTTTTCTTTTTCCATCTTCTTGTCGTTTGGCAAAAAAGAAAAAAAGAGTTTCTTCTTTCATATTTGAGTGACGAAAAAGCTTCTCAATGATGAGACATCAGACAGAATTAGGGGTGCAACTTGGACGGGTTGGGTTGGTTTTCAGCCCAACCCAAGAAAACCCAACATTTTAAAAGCCCAACTTGGGCTTTTTGTAAAAAAAGCCCAACCCAACCCAACCCGAGTAAAAATGCTATGGTTTGGTTTTCAACCCAACCCAACCCAACTAACATCGAATTAATTTTTTGTTTCATTCGTGAATGAATAATTTTCTTCTCGCGTCTCATTATCTAAAGACTAACATTACTCATATTCGACTTATAAATATTACTTTAATCTTTGATAAATAAAAAGTTTTATTTATCCCCAAAAGATAAAATATGATATTATAAAAAAAATTCTAGATCAATCAATAAATAAACACATAGCTTAGACATTAAAGACCACTAATAAACTCCAGTCTAATTAAAAAGTACTATTGTCGTCCTCACACTAGTAAAGTAAATGGACGTCAACATGTGTAGAGAGAGAAAACAAGTAATAAGTTATAACACTTAATACAGTAAAACCCCTCCCACTTCAACTCATCTATGTCTTTAAATTACATGAGAAGTAATAAAGCCATTAACAAAAGGTCCTAGTATTCTTAAAGCAGAAATAAAATTCCAAGCCAATTTGTGAAGACACCAAGCCTTGCCACCACACTTGATAGTTGCAGCCTCCTGCACAAAAAGAATAACATACATATCAATGGTTGAATAAAATGCTATACTTAATTAACCAATAAAGTTGACTTACACTCTTAAACTAGCATCAACATTCTTTTGCACTACTTGTCTGACTTGCTAGAGTGAGTGTTGCAATCGCTTCAGCAAGTGCTACAAAAAAAAATGATAAATCACAAAAAAGAGAAAAATTTATGTGCCCAAATAAAGTATAGAAAACAAACATATACAGTAGTTGACTTACAAGACTCCACATTTTCAAGTTCTTCCAACTGTTCTTCAACACAAATTTGGGTCGATGGACTCCTCAACCAATCATGCGTGCATAGTAAACACTCGACAACTCGTGGAGTCAATGAACTATGAAATGAATCGAGGACTCGTCCTCCGGTACTGAATGCTGACTCTAAAGCCACGGTCGATATAGGAATAGCCAAAATATCACGAGCCATAAGGGATTGAACAGGATACGTGGGAGATTTTAGCTTCCACCAAGCCAAAATATCAAAGTCAGGAGTACTAGCTTCAACATCCTCGCCCAAATATCGTTCCCACTCGGACTTCATATTCAAACTCTCCTCTAATTTCAAAAACTGTTGCCACTCTCTAGTGTGCTGATCCACATCCATATCTGAACATATGTCCTCCATCTAAGCATTCTTGCCACTTTGAAACTTGTCCACATTCTTTCCCACAACCACTGGCGAATAATGTCCATACAGTCGATCCATAAGAGACTTATAGCCATCAAGCACTTCCTTTTGGTCACAAGTAGGATAGTACTTTGCGAGACTAAACTTCACATATTTTAGCTTATAACAAGGATCTAAAATCACTGCAATGATCAACAACGGATTGATTTTTTCAATGCTACAGTACTTGTCAAATTTCTTCCTCATTTTCTGCGCCATACTTCTAAAAAATTCATTATCAGTACCCGCCCAACTCGAGATAAGTCCTTGGATCCTATTCATCTAACGAAAACAAATATTAGAAGTCACGTACTTAGCCCCAGATACTCGATTGGTTGCAACATAAAATTGCTCCAAGAAAGTGGTAAGACTTTTCACTGTCATCCAATCTTCTTCCATAATGAAACCTACCTCGACTATGAAATTTTGATCATGCTCCTCTAACCTCTCAAACACCCTTTGATATTCAAGCGCAGTGGTTAACATAAGATAAGTCGAATTCCACCGCGTTTGAACATCCAAACACAAAGACCTCCATTGTTTAAAAACTTGCAATCGAGATGGAGAACTTCTCACATATTTCACATAATTTCTTACACACAACACCAACTCCTTGACTTCCTCAATTCCTTTTCTCACAATTAAGTTCAAAACATGCGCAAAGCATCTAACATGCATACATTCTCCATCCAATAACGACTCATACTTTCTAACAAATTCAATTTTCAATTTTGAAAGTGCAACATCATTTGAAGAAGCATTATC
Organism: Escallonia herrerae; assembly: GCA_033070095.1. NCBI lineage: Eukaryota > Viridiplantae > Streptophyta > Magnoliopsida > Escalloniales > Escalloniaceae > Escallonia > Escallonia herrerae. Next base: position 97,334 of record JAVXUP010000443.1, on the reverse strand, counting down.
CATAGTAATTGTACAAACTCTGTTACGGAGTCCCCATTCTTTTAAGCATGTCCTAATAGCTTGTGCAATGTTTTCACCCCTGTGTGGAGTAGGAAGTACACGAAAATTGATAATTCTTTTTTGTAACCTCCAATTCTTGTCGATATAATGTGCTGTCAAGCACATATATCCAAGAGTTTGAATAGAAGTCCATAAATCTGTTGTGAAACACACTAATGAAACAGAATTTTCAAAGACTTTCTTGAGCACAGCTTTCTCACTCATATATATAGATATGCAATCTTTTGTGATTGTAGTTCGCGAAACAAGCTGAAATTCAGGTCACAATGCATTCACAAATCTTTTAAACCCCTCTTTCTCTACAAAACTTAAGGGTAATTCATCGATTTTTGGTATTCCTTACAACTATTATAGCCATGCCTCATGAGTGTACTAGTTCCAAAGCTCCCCTTGTCATTACACGTCGCAAACACTCTACTACAGTACTTACAAACTGCTTCAATAACTAGACCTTCATCATTTTTCACCTTATCATAATGATCCCAAACATGAGATGATGTTGCATAAGTTTTTTTTTGCTTGCCTTTACCCATGCTGCTCCGATTTCCTTCTTTAGGGCTCACCACGGAACCAGATGTTGTAGAGTTGCATTCATCCATAAATATTGAACAAGAATGCTCCTGCTTGGAAGAAGAGAAAAAATGATCAGCTCATGATCGACGAGTTTGATGCAACCTGTGCTAATATTATCTAAGTTTCTCAAAAAGAAGTTATATAGTTGCTGTTTCTAGCAACTTAGTGACTGAATCTAGCAACTTAGTAGCAAAGAAGTTATCAGTCATTACATTAGAAAATCTAAAACCACTTGTAGCAACTTATGTTGTAGCGCAAGTACCATGAAATTGTCCCTTTCAGCATGTAAATGATGTAAAAGTTACAGAATATAAAGTTACCAGATCAGCCAAAGACATAAACAAAGAGTTTGTGCTGTTTAAGGGGAGACATACATGATTGAATGACAAAGCATATAGAGTTGATGGCCTAAAAAGCATATAGAGTTGATGGTCAAAGAAGTTTTGCAGGCCTAGTTGATGTTATTTTAAGGACTTAGATGGGTTTTCATGCTTATACAGAAGGGGAAATGTAACTTGATTATAGGGATCTGCACCTCTAATTAACTCTGTTGTTGAGTCGAAGAATCTTTGCATTATGTGTACAAGTGGCTGCAGTTTGCTGGGAACAGAAATCTAGCTTTTAGCTTCAGCACCTCGAAGTTTTTATCATTTTTGCATTGTATACTGATTTGTTTCTGGATCTAATGTTTTGTATCTAATTCTACAGTCGCCGCTTTCTACCTGATAAAGCAATCAACTTGATTGATGAAGTTGGTTCTAGGGTTGTATCTAAATGTTGTCCTAAAAAGCATATAGAGTCCAATGTAAATGTTGTCCTAAGAGTTCAGATAACTGAAAGGTTTATCTCGAGTGGTCGACGAAGGATACAACCGAAGCTATGGTAATAACATTGAGACCAACCGAAGCTATGGTAATAACGAAGGATACAACTGAAGCTATGGTAATAACATTGAGACCAACACAAGAAGATGAAATTCTATTCTCTGTTCAGCTGATTGCATTCTTACCCAACCAATTAGTTGGTAATAACATTGAGACTGTTATGGTGAAGAAAGAATGAGCTAGATCAGTACCTGCGGAATCACTTACTGAACTTCTAAAACTACTGCTACCATGAGTATCTCAATTTAGAGACCGAAAAAGCTAAAATCAGAAGAATAATACAACTTGATAACTAAGATCTCAAGAAAAAGCCTGGCAGTGACTTTGCTGTGACTGTTGGATGCTTGTGAAGATGAAGTCTTGCAAGTGTATAGTGTAAGGTATGAGGCGAGTATATGTGTGTGTGAGTGAATGTAATATGACTGATTGTGTGTGTTGCGTGACCTGTATGCATGGTGATTGGGTGTATGTATTCTGAGTGATGTGGGAGTGAGGGGCATCATCTGTGTGAGAGAGGGAGAGTAATGGGCATGAAAGTGCATGTGTGTGCAAGGGAGCAGCTACTGCCTCACGGCTAGGGATGGCAATTAGACCCGCAACCGGCGGATCTCCGATCCGCCCCGCCCCGATAGGAGCGGATTATTTTGACTTTGACCGGGTTATGGGGCGGGTATGGTATTTAAATTCCCAACCCGTAGCGGGTTAGGATCGGGTATGGTTTTTGTCCAGCCCGCCCCGGTATCCGACCCGTACCCGCCCCGGTATCCGACCCGTACCCGCCCCGGTATACAAACCCTAAGTCATTACTTATCACTCAATCTTGGCCGTCCATCTTACATATATATATAAATGCCCACAAATGACAAAACCTAAAATCCTTTCTTTCTTTCTTTCGGCAGACACAGCGCCGCTGCCGCTGCCTTCTCTCCCCCCGCACCGTCGGCCTCCTTCCGGCCATGAAACACCTCTACCTCGCCACCTAACCGACCACCCACCACCTAACAGTCAACTGAACACCGTCCACCTTCACCTTGGCCAAACAGCGCACCACCACTTCTGCCGTTCGTCCAAATCCAGCTCATATTCATGTCCAAATAGCAGTAGTGTTGTCGACTTCGCCAAGTGCGACTGCCGGGGCTGACGGAGGAGTGCACGCCGACGTAGGCGCGGCGCATCTGTGAGAGCTACAAGGAGCGCTAGATCTGCAGCCTCTGCGACGATGTGGTGCGATCGGAATGGTGAATCGGACGATGAGGGGCTGGACCGGCACATAAGCTTTGGTCTTTCATTCTTTCCTTTTTTTATTTTTTTTGGGCTGAATTCTTTCTTACCATTTGGTGGTGATGGGTGAAAATGATGTTTGTGTGTCGGCAGTGGCAGTGGGTAAGGGATGCCAGTGGTGCTCAAAGTAATTGTGCCTTTTTCTTCTATCAAGTTTCGAACAGACTTTGGCTGTGGCTGTGAGGGGGAAAGATCGGGGCGGGATCGGATTTCCTAAACAAGATTAGGATCGGGGATGGTATTGCCTTCTTTCGACCCGGTGCCGGGGCGGGGCGGATTGGAGTTTCAAGACTAACGGGGCGGGTGCGGATTTAATAAGATCCGCATCCGACCCGCCCCATTGCCATCCCTACTCACGGCAGTAGCTGTGATGAATGCATGTGCAAACTTTGGGAATGTTTGGTGTAGGGACAGTTGCACAAACACAGTGATACGAAAAACATCCAGCTGTTAATTTTCTGTCCAATAAACTTAACAACAGCCAAGAAGAGGAAGAAGAACACAAACAAAAGGTCCAAACAACAAACAGCCTAAGTTGCATTTTAAGAAGCAATCGGGGCAACAAATTTAAATTCACGAAATCAAGGCAACAAAGTTTAAATTCATATAGTACCTCAAGCTTAGGAGATAATAGGGGGTTGAACAGCGTGAACTATTGCAACTGCTAAAACAGAGACGAGGCCATTGTGTCTTCGCCGGAGAAGCACAGGAGCGGAGCAGGTAGCGAGTAGCTATTCTTTCAAGAACTAGCCCTTCTTTCTATCTGTAGTGATCCAGAGAGGGCAAAGACTGACGGTGAGGAGACCGAATTTTGGAACCCTAGAAATCGATTTGGGCAAAATTGGTGAGGAGTGCCGACTGTTGGGAAGGAGGATTGAAAGACCGATTAACGAGATGGTCAGTTGGGAAGGAGGGTTCCTTTTTTCTTTTGGGTTAGAATGGGTTGGGATGGTTTTAATGGGTTTGACCCAATTTAGCTCATTTAATTATTGACCCAACTCAGACCAACCCATTTTAAAATTAGTTGGGTTTAAATGGTTAAAGCTTGTCCATATTTGGGCTAGGTTGGTTAAAGCCCATCCTAAACCAGCCCAAATTGCACCCCTAAACAGAATTGCTTTCATGACAAAGGAACCAAACAAAACTTCGCCGTTCTCTTAATTGATTGAATTATTTCTTTCATTTCCTCTCTCTTTCTCAATCTATCTTTTTCCTCTTGGTCGAGGTATAGAGCCTAGTCCTATCGACCATACTAGTAAACTTCAGTTTTAGCTCCAAGGACATTCTGTATAGGAATATCATCATTTTATAGAATTTTAGCATCCAATTTCAAGCAAAGTGATATTTACGACTTTCACCCGTGGACATTGAAACTCTCAATATAACATAAACCTGTTTTAGAGGCACTTCAAAGTGCCGTAATAAATATCTTATTGGGGTGGATACAACTAAAGGTGACGCAGGAGGGCTTTCTTGTGGTATAACGAAGTGCCTCCACCTCTCGTCATTATCTCACACTAGCTGATGTGCCAATGTAAATGCACGGGACGAGATGTAATTTGATTTTAGTGTCAATAACATATTTTAATATAGTTTACTAAGTTCAAAGTTCCAGTAAAAACGAAGAAACATATTCTATAATTTGTTTTAAAGACAAATGGGCTAATTCATTTATGCATCGTGAACGCAATAGTTGAAATTACTCATGGATACATAAGTGTCTCCAATACATTAGTCCACTAACTACTGAATTCTAGTAAAATCGAGAAAACATTTAAGCCCAAACTTTGATCTTAGACCATTGTATCGTCTAAAATTACTACCAAGAAAAAAGATATATGACAAATTTCACCAACATGCTGTTTTTGAATCCTTTTATCCTCGTCAATTATTTTGTGTACCAGAATCTAGTAAAAAATATTTGGCATATTTTAGATAAAGATAGGTTTAGTTGTCTCTTTTCGTGACCGAAGGGTATGGACTTTGATTGAGAAGTTTTCTAACTAATTGGAAAAGCCATTGGTATACCCCTTCGCATAGATTTCATCACATCATCAATCATCCGAGGTAAATTTGCACGCATCTGTGTGCAAATCGACACACACCATCCGCTCATACGCCAAATCCAAATTGGAAAACACCAACAAAGCATTCAATATGAGAACCTACCTGCCATTTGTCGGAGCCGTGCCCATTTTTGGGCACAGAATGGAACAGTGCGATGCAAAAACTGGAGCGCCAGACGAGATGCAACCAGATCGTGAGGACAGCCACAATCGGCAAGGCAGTGCGATGAATCATCATACCAGCGCCGAAACACAAACAACAGCAATCGAAGCACACGATCCATGGACCATCGTCACCACACGCCGCAATCAACCAAGGGGAAGACGACCGCCAGCTTCTGTGTAGGAAATTCCTCATGACGGGGCGACGCTGATCTCCCTTCCCGGAACTAAATCACCAGCAGATCTGCGACATAAGCAACAAAGGTCGGTGAACGCACTGTCATTGTCGATGAACCTTGAAGATGCCGCAGAAAGAGGGATCCTGGCAGACGCAACACCTCTCGTCAAGAGCACTACGCCGCAAAACCCTTAATACCAGAAAAAGGCGGCTGAAAATCCACCGACCAAAAAAGAAAAAAATAAAGAGTCATCATTCGATTATATGCACCCCACCTTGCTTGCCCCAAAAATCTGTATATCCAAAACTTTAGACCTCCAGCGGGCCCACACAGAAACCCCTGACCGAACAAATCCACCAATTACTCTTTTTAACTCACGGGAGATCCCGCAGCAACCCGTTTCTGCCACCTCCCTCATGGACTGCACCTCTGCTCCCCAAAATCTACTGCAACACTCAACATGGCAGAAAAACCAGGCTGCTCACGGATCCGGATCCCCTGCCGTCGCTAGGGTTACGGCAGGGATGCTGTAGCCACCTTTATAGCCGTCGGATCGAGATAAGTGGAGGGTAACGGTGGAGATGACGCCACGTCACCAATTTTTGGAAGCAAACAGCATTTATTCGGGTCTCCATTAATGACTCCCCCCCTCTCTCTCCCCCAAACCGACGATAACAGCGACGCCGGCCACTTCCCGGCGACACGGCCTCATCTCACCGTCAGGCGAAGCGGCCTGAAATCGTCGGGGATTCTCTTGTATAAATCCCAACTCTCCATCTCTCTTTCCTCGATTCCAACTGCCGGCGGTGACGGCGGGACTACCTTCCGATCTCCTTCATCCACCGGCGAAGTGGCCTGAAGTCCCGTCGCCGCCATGGAAGAACCTTCATCCACCGGCGACGACACAGCTGGATGTACCCACCGCCTCCGAGTAGTCGACGACACGGCATCACCTATGTGTTTTGTTTCCTTCTCTTACCCCCATCCCCTCCTCACCATCCCTTATTTCTGGTGAAGAGAGATTCTGAAATTGACTAAGAAAGAAGTCCGAAAAGAAGGAGAAGAACTTATGCACATGATACAAATTTGGACAGGATTATAACCTGCAATCTTCAGGTTGGAGTACGATTGATTTTTGGTTGGTGCAATTCAGTTGAGGATAAGCTTTCAGCCATATATGGCAAAGTAATCATGATTTTTGACTCTCTCATTCGTGTGGTAGTTCACGACGACGTCTCAATTACAAATGCGTAGGCCTACTCTTTTCTAAGTGCAGACATCAAAATTTTGTACCAGTCAATAATGTAATAATTTGTTGACAAATTAAATATTCAACGTCGTAAAAAGCATGGCTTGAATGCTGAGTTGGAGTCCAATAAAATAATGGACTTGGACCGAACTCGAATTGAAAGAACCAGTCCAATTAATATTATTTGGTCAATAGCCTAGCCCAAGTGTGGTTTTGCTACCATAAAAGTCAACTTTGACTTAAGGAAAGAGTTTTAAAATTAAATAGAACTAATAATACATCTAATAAAGAAATCCTAATTGAATTAAAGAGATACAAAATCTCTTTAATTACAAAGTCAAACCTCAAATCATGAGTTTTTGAAAATTAAGCCCACCACCTTGCCTCTAAATAGAGAGCTTGGGGCAGGAAAGAAAGACATAGGGTCTCTGCGATCAAAGCCTAAGCTCTGCCAAAACATTGTCATCTCCCAGGTTGTGCTTTATTTGAAGAACAATACGCACTAATGCAGTGTCGTTCTTCAATCGAGTACTTTCAAGTTACGAAGATCGGTTTCCCTTTTGCTTCAATTCGAAGAATAATTTGCCTTTGACATCAGTGATTCTACAATTCAAGGATCGCCATAGTTGTTCGGGATAAAGCTTCAAAGCCCTCGAACAAGCGTCACTTTGATGACCTTTCAACAACAAAGATTGAAGAACCCAAAATCCACATTTTAAGATCAAGCTATTTCAACCATTGGATTGTGACCAAACCAGAGATCGAATCAGAAAATCACAAAAGTGGTGTAACCTTTACTTTAAAAATCATTACATTAAATTTTGTGCATTGTTTCTTGTCTCGCATCTTTAGACACGAAATTTATGTGTACACTAAGTATCTCTGCTTACTACATCGTTTGGAGGTTCTGGGAAAAAATGGAAATGCCTTTCCCCACTGATGTTGAAATACGAAAGCCTTGAAATTGTTGAAAATTAGATGGAAACGAAATCCCAAATACAGACATTGAGGCACGTAATCACTTTCTTTAAGGCTTTATTTGTCGCCACTCAAAATAGTTTGCTGATGATAGTCTTGGTTGGAATGTGGAACCTGCAAACAGTAAGCTCGAAAGTTTCCCTTGGAATTCCCTTTAGAGCAATGCAAGTTTGCGCTACATAAACATTACAGAAAAGAAAAAGGTTGATAATTCTAGGTGTTCTATAAGAACGAAATAACTCTGCATTTACCAAACTTGATAGGGTGTATTTGGAGAGATATAACTATTGAAAAACAGTTGAAAATAACTGTTAGAACTTTTTTTAAAAAAAAAAAACCATAATTTAGATCAAAATAATAATTCACACATTCTTAGCAAACTTATTTTCAGTTTATTTTTTAAATGAGTCACATTTTTCTACCAAATGTAAGTGCGTCTAAACTCGTACTTCCGCACACAGGTAGCATGAGAATTAACACATTTACCCTTACTACCAAGTATGTAGTAGAAACATCTTCTCACTTATAAACTTTTCTCAAAACTCATTTCTAAGCGATTTGAGACTAAGTAGTTTGCTTGTTTTCAAGAAGGAAAACCTAATTAACCCAACAACTTCCATCTATGAAAGGTAGCTACATGCTTGAGTTTCTCGAATTCATAAAACTAGTTGTGTGCACAAGAAGTTCAACTCTTGTAGTCTTTTTAACACAAGTAATAGAAGGTCCATTTCTTGACTCACTTGCAAAAGAAGAAATCAGTGGTAGAAAGAAGCAATGGGCGCTTGGGCTGTTCAAACTAGTTCTAATGCACGATAAGAGGGATAGCGGGGGTACACTACAAGAAAACAGGGTTTTAGCGACGGGGTAATCCGTCGCTAAAAGCCAAAAATCCGTCGCTAAAAGAATTAGCGACGGATTCACCGTCGCTAAAAATCCCTCGTATAAAAGCCCGTCACTAATAGTTTAGCGACGGAATGTTTTAAATCCGTCGCTAAATATGTCATTTTTACCGACGGATTTATATTTTTGAGACGGAATATTCCGTCGCTAAAAAACTTATTTAGCGACGGAATATTCCGTCGCTAAATAACTGATTGTAGGAATACTTTAGCGACGGAATTAATCCGTCGCCAAAAGTCAAATTTTTTTTTTGAATTTTTTTTTTATTTTTCAATTACCCAAACCTGTAATACAATTTTCAAATCTCAACAACGCGCAATAATCAATACAGAAAGAAATATATATAATCAATTATAAAAAAAATTCATATATGTACAAGCCGGGAACCGGATATAGCCGGTTAGGAGAGGGGAGAAGAGTACAAGGCGGGCACGGGGGGGGGGGGGAAGCTAGGAACGGGCACGGGAAGGGGCTCATCAGGGGTTCCCGAGTCCCGGATCTGGATCCTGCTGATCCGGGGCCGGGGCGGCCTGTCCAGCAGTGCCCTGCTCCCTGATCATCCGGCACACCACTGTAGCAATGCGCTGGATCTCCTCGTCGTCCAACTGAGGCCGAGGAGCCGGTGTCTGTGGAGGGGCAGCAGGGGGTGAGGACGCTCCTATCACGGCACGAGCAGTCGTGCTAGGCAGGCCGCGTATGCGGCCTTTCGGCCGATTCACGACCTCCGGCGTATCCAGCCATCGCTTCAACCCCCCAGTACTCGCAGCCGTACTAGTGGACGCTGATGGCTGTCCGGACTGCTGCTCGGACCCCCTTAGCTGTTCATACGAGGCCTGCAAAAATAGTGGTTTAACGATATGTTAGGGCATTAATTAACGAAACAGACATTGAGGATAGAAAGAAAAAACATTAACTTAAATAAATTGACTCACATCGATCCGCCGGGCAATATCTGAAATATAGTCGCCCGCCCGGTGCGTCTCGTCCTTGTCCTTCTTCCGCACGTGCGTCTGATTATACGTCAGAGCTACGACCTCATCCTCCTCCAGATCCGGGTGCTCGACCGCATTCTTGTGTCGGACGATGTCGTGTGGCACCGACCCCCCCGTGTGCGTCGGATCTTTGTTCTGTCTGTTCTCAGTCCCGCTCTTACTCTTGGCGTCCCAACCTGGATCCGTAGCCCACCGATCTATCATCTCCCCCCATACACGGTGAGATATCCAATGTGGGGGATATCTCGCCATGTCCGTCATCGGGGCACCCGCGGGCAGCGCCTTCTTCGCCCGGTCCCGTGCATCGTGGAGCCATCGGCGGTAATTCTTGCCGATGTAGGCAAAGAAAGCCTGCTGCCCCAGTACCTGCTGCTGAGGCGTGTCAAACGTGAACCCCTCCTGTAAGGCATTCAATAACACAAATTAACAACATAAAACAAACTGTAATTTAACATTTACTAACGCTGAAAAAAATACTTCACCGTACCAGCCACTCCTCCCATAGGGCCTCCCTCGCAGCGGCATCCCAGTCCTTCCAGTACAGGCGTGGCTCGAAGAATCGGCCCTTCACAAGAATGCCGATCTTCGTCCTCGCAATATTCTCCAGGATCCTGCCAAAGAAGTAATTAAATTAATTAATACAGTTCAAATATAAATTAACACCCCAAAATTTTAAACATAAGGCATGGGGTGATATTTTTAGTACTTACAGGCCCTCCTGCGTGAGCGTAACTCTCTGTTTACGCTGGGGGTCGATGCGTACCCCGCGTGTCGGACCACGGCCTCGTCGAGATCCTACAAAACACAGACATTAATACAGTTCAAATATAAGGCTAGCAAAAATGTACGAAACACCGTTATCAACTATACCTGAGGTAGAACCCATGGAAGATGGAGAATGCACGCGCGTGTGGGATGAATCTAAGTCGGGCTAGGGCGACGGCTCGAGCTGGGGCTGGGGCAATGGCTGGGGCTGGGGTGACGGCGATGGCTGGGGCGACGGTGATGGCGACGGCTGGGGTGACATCCATAATTGTTTTAACTCATCAATCAACGGCCTTAAATACACATCTATGTCCTTACCGGGACTCTTCGGCCCCGGAATAAGCAACGACAAGAACATATACGGCTTCTTCATGCACATGCCTGGTGGAAGGTTGTAAGGGACAATAATAACAGGCCAACAGGAGTAAGGCGTGGTAGACTGACCGAAAGGGTTGAACCCATCGGTTGCCAGACCAAGTCTAACATTCCGAACTTCCTGAGCAAAGACTGGATGCCTGCGGTCAAACTCCTTCCACGCCTCTCCATCAGCTGGGTGTGTCAGCACATCGGCATCGTTGCTGCGAGTCTCACGGTGAGCCCTCATATGTTCAGCTGTACTGGAGGAGTAGTACATTCTCTGAAGCCGTGGTGTGACAGGGAAATATCGCAATATCTTCCATGCAATGTTTTTCTTCTTCCCTTTGTCCGGTTTGTACCTCGAATGATCACATACCGGACATAATGACAAATCCTTATTCTCTTTCCAGAATAATACACAATCGTTATTGCACGCATCTATCCGGTGATAGCTCAACCCAAGTTTCCTCATCATCTTCTTCGCGTCATAGTACGACGGCGGTAGCTTTTCACTTTCGGGCAGTATTTCTTTGATGAAGGTAACAAACTCGTTAAAACCTTTCTCACTCAGCCCGTGGTCTGATTTCAACTGTAATAACCTGCTAACCGCAGACAGCCGTGTGTGTTTCGGAGCTCCATCCCACAGCGGCTCTTCCGCAGCTCTCAACAACTCATAAAACTGATGAGCCCCCTCGTTCGGCGGTTGTGGACTGTCGTTACCCCAGTCAACATTAGCATGCCCAGCATCCATAATCATATCTCGGAAATCATATCGTGCCTCCTCCCTAACTTCAGTTTGACTAGCCAGGTTGGACGACAATACTATCGTTTCCCCGTGCTGCGTCCACCTTGTGTATCCACCCATAAAACCGTACCGACGAAGATGCCATTTTACTTCAATTCTTTTTCTCCAGTGCAACAACTCACATCTACCGCACGGACACCTTATCTTATCAAGGTCAACATGTGCAGGATGCGCATAAGCGAAGTCGAGAAATTCGTCAACGCGACACTCAAAATCTTCAGCATTCTTCCTTTTCATCCAACTTCGATCGACTGACATGACGACTGAATTATCGTACTGTATACCACCTTCAATAATGACCAGTGATTAGGCATTGCCGATGTAAATATCAATGCATGAATGTTACAACATGTCTACATATTTCCCCTCCACTCTTGACACAGGTAGTGGTCCTATCCCATTCAGAAAAGCACATGTTTATAAAACAGTGAATAACTCATGCTTAGTCCGATGTCTGTGGAAAATTCGGCAGCACCTCCCCACATTTCTCCAAGTACACCACATCGATTAGGTGTTCTAACATTCATCTAACCTTGCTCAGGAAGGTTTGACGGATGTTAGAACACCAGATCTGTATGCACCCAGAGAAACACATGAGAACGTGTACCAAATATCCACGACATAGAACATAAAGCATGAGTCAAAATACTGTTTTATAAACAATTAGCTTTTCCAAACTGTCCAAACTGGACATCCAAAGGCTCATTACAAGGCATTACCTTGTAATGAGTACCTTTGAACGGGAACTAAGGGTTTCTATGCATGCATGTGTTCAGAAATTGATAAGATATGCAAGAATCTTTCCGAAATATCAAAACTACAGAATGATCGTTGCATATGTTACCAATTCCACATTAAATAGAACTCGTTGGCAACGAGTTGAACCATCTCGTTGCCAATGGACTTCTCAAAACAACAATTAATATAAAGAAGGCAGGGTTTGTAAACAACGAGTAATTGAACCATCTCTGGGCAACATGGAGTAATTATGGGATGTACAAGGGCTAATTAGGGCTAACTGGGTTATTAGGGTTAATTACGAAAGATAATTCTAGCTGATTAGGGTTGATTAGGACTAATTAGGGTTATTTAGTCCTAATTAGGGTTTAATTGTGCCGAGTAGTGATGATTAGTCCTAATTAGGGCTAATTGGGCTTAATTGGGTTATGTTAGGGCTAATTAAGGTTAATGAGGGATAGTTTCGGATAATTATAGCTGACTAGGGTTGATTATGGCTAATTAGAGTTATGTAGTCTTAATTAGGGTTTAATTGTGCCGAGTAGTGCTGATTAGTCCTAATTAGGGCTAATTAGGCTTAATTGGGTTATGTTAGGTCTAATTAGGCTTAATTGTGCCACGTGTCTGACACCTCCGGACACGTGTCCGACACATACCGACACGTGTCTGACGCCTTTGGACACGTGTCCGAAGCCTCCGGACATGTGTCCGACGCCCACCGACACGCACCTCCAGACACATCGGCATACGTTAATTTGTTTTTTAAATGTCGGACACCGTCGATCAGACGTGCTGTCCGTGTCTGCGCTAACTAACAGGTATCTGAATCCAATTGGGTCCCATCCTCCGTCAACAATCTCAATCCCGACACCTCATATAGGGTGTCGATATGGTGTCCGATACGTGTCTGACACCTCCGGACACGTGTCCGACACGTGTCCGACGCCTTTGGACACGTGTGCGAAGCCTCCGGACACGTGTCCGACGCCCACCGACACGCACCTCCAGACACATCGGCATACGTTAATTTGTTTTTTAAATGTCGGACACCGTCGATCAGACGTGCTGTCCGTGTCTGCGCTAACTAATAGGTATCTCAATCCAATTGGGTCCCATCCTCCGTCAACAATCTCAATTCCGACACCTCATATAGGGTGTCGATATGGTGTCCGATACGTGTCTGACACCTCCGGACACGTGTCCGACACATATCGACACGTGTCCGACGCCTTTGGACACGTGTCCGAAGCCTCCGGACACGTGTCCGACGCCCACCGACACGCACCTCCAGACACATCGGCATACGTTAATTTGTTTTTTAAATGTCGGACACCGTCGATCAGACGTGCTGTCCGTGTCTGCGCTAACTAACAGGTATCTCAATCCAATTGGGTCCTATCCTCCGTCAACAACCTCAATTCTCAATTCTCAAATGCTCAATGCAATAAAAATTAACAAAAACCACACATTCAATCCAATTGGGTCCCATCCTCCGTCAATAATCTCAATATCTCAAATGCTCAATGCACAATTAACAATCTAAAATCATCAATTAATAATCGCAATTACTTCAAATGCACAGCTAATAACCTAAAATCATCGATCAATAATCACAATTCTAAAACGCACAATTAACAACCTAAAATTATCAAACAAATGATCAATGTTCAAATGGGAAAAAAATGTTCAAAATTCACATATCCGATGCGCTTGAATTATTTCAATTTACGGTTCAATTTAGGGTTCAATTACTTCAATTTAGGGTTCAATTAGGGGGTTCTATTGATTCAATTTAGGGTTCAGTTGATTTGAGGCATTCAATTTAGGGTTCAATTAGTTCAATTTAGGGTTCGGTTGGATTAGGGCATTCAATTTAGGGTTCAATTAGGGTTCGGTTAGATTGGGGCAATCAATTTAGGGTTTAATTAGGGGTTCAATTAGTTCAAATTAGGGTTCGATTCAATTAGGGCATTCAATTTAGGGTTCAATTACTTCAATTAGGGGGTTCTATTGATTCAATTTAGGGTTCGGTTGATTTGAGGCATTCAATTTAGGGTTCAATTAGGGTTCGGTTAGATTGGGGCAATCAATTTAGGGTTTAATTAGGGGTTCAATTAGTTTAATTTAGGGTTCGGTTGATTTGAGGCATTCAATTTAGGGTTCAATTAGGGTTCGGTTAGATTGGGGCAATCAATTTAGGGTTTAATTAGGGGTTCAATTAGTTTAATTTAGGGTTCGATTCAATTAGGGCATTCAATTTAGGATTCAATTACTTCAATTTAGGGTTCAATTAGGGGGCTCTATTGATTCAATTTAGGGTTCGGTTGATTTGAGGCATTCAATTTAGGGTTCAATTAGGGTTCGGTTAGATTGGGGCAATCAATTTAGGGTTTAATTAGGGGTTCAATTAGTTTAATTTAGGGTTCGATTCAATTAGGGCATTCAATTTAGGATTCAATTACTTTAATTTAGGGTTCAATTAGGGGGCTCTATTGACAAATTAACAAAAAATTGAACCTAAATTGACATACAAATCTAAATAATTCAAATAATTTAGGGCATGTAACCTAAATTGAAGACAAATTAACAAAAAATTCAGATAATTTAGGGCAATTGACATACAAATCTCGAGGTGGGTACGACGGCGCCGGCGTTGGTGGTGCGGCGGCAGTGGTGGTTTCCTTGCGCGGCGACAGTGGAGGCTTTGTGGCACGACCGGAGTGCAAGGCTTGGTGGCGCGGCGTCGGGTGGGGGACGGGAGTGTCGCCGGAGCTGGGTCGCCGCAGAGAAGGGTCGCCGGAGGTGAGAACGGCGGTGGGTGGGAGCAGAATTTCAGAGAGAGAACGGGGAGAGAGAAAGAAACCAGATCTGGATTTAAATGGAGGAGCTTTAGCGACGGAATAAGTCCGTCGCTAAAACTCCGTCGGTGAATGTCTTATTATAAAGACTTTTGCGACAGAAGTTTTAGCGACGGACTTATTCCGTCGTTTAAATAATTTAAAAAAAAACTCAAAATTACTAATTTTATAAAAAATATTTAGCGACGGTAATTCCGTCGCTAAAAGTCCGCCGTTAAAACTCCGTTGCAAAATATTTTTACCGACGGTGACTTCCGTCGGTAATAGTATTTTGCAACGAAGTTTTAACGACGGTATATTCCGTCGCTTAAAGACATGTTTAGCGACGGAATACGCTTCCGTCGCAAAAATACATATTTTCTTGTGGTGGTAAGAGACACAAATGGATAGAGTGGCTTGATAATCAAGCTCCAAGATCAGTAATGTTGCTGTTAAAAATATGCTCCGCGTACGTTGCGGAACCCGAGCACCGATGATCTGCAAGACAGAAAACGAGTGACTGCCGAGTGGGGTTCCCGGCGGAGACCTCTCCGACGCTTAAGTCAGAGCACAACTACAGATAGTAACTTTGAGAAAGCATTAAAGACTGTGTGTGTGATTGTCACATACCTGTGGAGTAGACCCCTTTATATAGTTGTAGAAGAAGACTCCTAGTAGGACTGGGCCGTGGGCTAGATTTGTTAGGATCGCATTAGGATTCTCGAGGATCACGTCACAATCTATAATAAGATAATTATCGATCTCCCAGTTTGACTGGGATTGCCAGGTATTCCCCAATTATTGGGAGTTATATTTGAATTATATCATGTAACACCCCGGAATTTCCGGAGTGTTAACCGATCAATCGATCGAATCATTAATTGTCTAATTTGTTCATTACCATTAAAGGTAACCCAACAACATTCATGTCAGAGCACTACAGTCCCTCAACTGACTTAACAAACCGTCCCAAAACAATGATAAAGTATTTAAATTATCAAATTACATAATGGTTCTCTAACAAGGCTCAAATAACAATATTGTAAAAACATAATCTACTTTAAAATTTAAGCTCGTCCGTCCCGAAATCTTACTAATGGTTATTTCCTGCAGAAGGGAACAGAAAAGGGAGTGAGCTTTCGAGAGCTCAGTAAGGTCGCTCAACATTCAGTAGGGATTACAAAAAAAAAAAAAAACGATTTGGTCAGAAAGTTATATAAATGACAATATAGAAACAATGTTCTCAATTCAACATTCAATCAATGCACTTTCAATTTCACTAAAACAATGCAGATGATATTGGACATGAGTATATTGCAAAGCCACACAGGCAGTGCATATTGCAAAGCCACACAGGCAGTGCTCAATAATAATATGGTTACATATGCATATGAACACTAGCTAGACCCTCAAGGTACTAGCATTTCTCGACAATAACAGGCCATCCTTATATCACCCCCGATACAGACCATCCTTATAACTCCTCAATACACTATCTCATGCCAATAAGCAGAATGCAATAAGCGATATTAAAATGAATAAATAGACACTCAAAGAGAAATAAGTACTGAGCATCTAATGAGATTTTCAATGAACGTGTCAGGCTAAAACAAAGGTTATTAATGACAATCGATACAATTTCATCACAATTATAATTGAGTCCAAAGAAATGATGATAACAAATTAGAATAACATATGAATCAAATAGAGGAGTTAGGTTCGAATGAAAATCCCTTACCTTGATCCAAGTTGTTGAAGCTAAAAAAATGCTCTTGTTCAAATCCTCGGAGTTAACCTAGGTCGACACAGTCATTTATCAGAACACTATCTATACCACTTAATTATAAACTTAATAATATAACTATTCACAACATACTTATTTCTCCACCCAGAACGATAAAATTCAGAACGGGTTTCACACATGGCCAACCTATCCCATGATTCGTTGCACTCCTCAAGACCCAGAATTATCCCAAAATGTTCTAATCATTCATTAAACATTATTTATAGCTTAATATAGCATATGGGATAAAAATATAATTTTTGAATATTTTCAAATTAAAATAATTTTCTTAAATACACTAAACCAATAAATTCCCATAATTTCTTCTAGTTGAAAATAAAGGCTCATAATTTTTGTAACAAATTTAGAGGACTTATAAAAATTACTGAAATTGAAATCAGAAATAAAAAGGCATAAAATAGTTTTAAAAATTTTCATTTTGTGAAATTCAACGCGATAGAGAAATGATAGCAAATGGACTCTAAAAATCACCAAATTTACGCTGAGTCTTTATTTTACTATAAAAGTGTTACTGTAATTTTTCCTAGAACATTTTCAGGGTTTAAGGGCTTCAAAAGAATTTTACCATTTTATGTTTACAAAAAATATTAAAAATACATATGATCTCAGAAAATTATGAAATTTTGCCAATAATTCTATCAAAGTCTCAAGTATTATACTATATATTTTTATGTTCTAATATTCAATATACGCTATCCAAAGTGCGTAACGAGCCTAACATTATCCATACACACATGAGTACACATGTCACTAAGACACGCACCCAGCACATACATGCACTCAGTACACCCTCCATTCACACATCCAACAAACCCATCAACTCCATCTTCTTATTCACCTCATTCATAACCCACTGCACACACTCTTATATACCCATTTATACTCTCACCTCACTACACTACACAAGTTGCCTCCATTCCATTTCTCTCCTCCCATACATTGCCACACAGTTTTCCCACACCACATCTATACGACACTCACACAAACAAACTCACACTTCACGGCACTCACCCAAACACACACCTATATACTCAGCAAATACATGGGTACTTCTCATTATAAGTTCAACTATGGCAACCCATTTCATCACTTACAAACCCACATGTTATACATTCATAAACATACATCAGAGCACACAAGAACACCTCACGGATGAACCTTTTCAGCCCTTCAACACCCCACATTCATTCATGTATAAACACAATAGCTATGTATCCACCTACATCACTTCTAAAACACAAGGTACAAACACATTTGCCATAACCCACCGAGTTCGTGTGCATGATAGGCCTGCCTCCATGCAGCCTTACCCACAATATTTACATGCAAACACTCTAGAAAACACACTCACATTCCTACCGTACCCACTGCCATGCGGCAGTGGTCTTGCTCCAATTCCTATTGTTGTTCTTGCATCCATTTCATTTTGAAACCCACCAATACACTACCCCGATCCACTCAATACCCTTGTTTACATGTCGCACCACGGCAGCCCATGGCTGCCAGCCTCTTCTCTCTCTCACGGCAGCCTGGTTGCCCCTTCTTCAACCTTCTTTATGTTCTACACTCTGAAATCTAACATATCATACGCCACAGATTCATGACAAAGCCATTTATTCGTTCCATACCCACACCCCACAATTATATACCTAGACAATACACCGTCACAGAGAGCCATTTTCCTTCCCGTATTGTATATATACATTCACATAATCATATGGAAGTTTCATCTCAAAAAAAAACTTACCGAAAGTGCTGTCGCCGGTAATCTCTTTGCCAAAGTCCTTCCTCACTCCCGGTGCCCCTCTCCCCCTCTCATTTGTTTTGACAAATGAAGAAGAAGGGGTTGTCAGCTAGAGAGCTTTGGACAGCTGCCAAAGAGATTGCTATTTATTTATACCTAAAATGAAAACCCTAGTTATACAAAGACAAGAAAACCCTTCTCATCTTTTTGTCGCTAAATCTTCTTACCCGAATTTTATCATCGCAAAAATGGTCCAACAATAGTCATATAAAAATAGTTTGTGTGTTACGCTATCTCGTGTCACAAATCGTCGCTATTAAGTTCGGCGCCATTAAAGAAAATTTTATTGTCTATTAAAGTATAGTGAATGCTAAAGTAGATAGTTCGCCACTAAAAATATTAACGATAAATATAAGATATAAACATGTTGCTAAAGCTTTCTAGAAATATCGTAAATGGCAATCATCGCTAAAGACCTCAATCCATATTACTTGTAACTGCTATCACTATGTTACAACTTATGGTTTCCAAAAATTTGTCGGTAAAGATCACCAAGATTAATGCTCACTGATTCGTCACTGAAAATTTTAATTTACCCTTTAAAATATATCGGGTATTACATTTCATAAGCCCCCCACTTCCTTAGCCAAAATGTTTAGCTGAGGAAGTTTATACCTGGTGTCTTGAGACGCGCGTCAAATTTGCAAGGGATTCTCCATCCACTTGCGAGGGTAATAATATTTCTCTCCTTCATGTGCTCGGACCTAAGCTCTTGGGAGCTTAAGCCTTGGAACTAGCTAGGTCTTTAGAATGTCGCCTAAGTAGGCTACTCGAAATCATTTTTGGGAAGACGAATCATGGGATCTCGAGATCCTTTAGAGGTTGTGCCCCACGTTAGCCTCTCTAGAGAGAGGACTCAAAGCTGTGCATGCAAGTTGTTACATGTGCTAAGTGTTTGAATGTCCCCTTGAAGGGTCACCTTTCATGTGGAGGGTGTTTGTTTTGTGCAAGTGTGTGTTCTTTAGCTTAAGCTGACCACATCATGCTTGCGTTTTACTTTGACGCGAACCCTTATCGTCAGCTAAGGGCTAGCAAAGAAGCCTCGCACTCACGTTAGGCCAGGTTTTGAATTAATAACATTGGGTAGGGCGACGAACTCCCACTAGGTTTTGCCATTTCACGAGTTAGAACTATAGCTAAACCGTTCGGATAGAACTTCAGCTCCATCCTGTCACCTTTGAGGGTGTTCTTCCCTTGAGGGACCGCCCTAAATGGCTAGTGAAACATAGAGTTCTTGTAAGCGCCATTGAGTGCTAATGGAGTACAGAGCTCATGTATATACCCTCAGGGGTTTGACAGAACATAGAGTTCTCGTATGTGCCTTCGAGGGCAAATGGAGTACGGAGCTCATGAAAGTACCCTTGAGGGTTTGACGGAACTTAAAATTTTCGTTGTACTCGCCCTCAGAGGCGGATGAAGCGCAAAGCTCATAAAAATACCCTCGGGGGTTGAACGAAACTTGAAGTTCTCGTCGTAGTTGCCGTGGTATCAAATAAGAAGGCGCGGGTCATGGAGCCCGTAATATGGTCGCCGTGGTGATCCTCCCTGTCTGATAAGACACAAGGCATTTAGCCCGTATAAGAATGATCTCATAAAATATAAAGCCCCCTGGCCATTGAGAAGGCGTGGATATATAAAGACGGCTTTTCAGTCTATATATAGGGCCTGGTCGCAAGAAGATCTATATACCGAGAGGCTACTAGATCTGATTTGCTGATTGCAGGAGCTTGAGCTTGCGATGCTTATTAGCAAAGGTTGAGGATGAGCTCTGATTCATTAATCAAGGTCACTGTGTGACTCAATGTCACAAATTAATGAGAAATGCCGAGTTGGCAAGATGCTGCAGGAAAAACCCTAGGCGTGACTTTTAGTTGCAGGGTGCTGTGAATTTGTTCTTCGCTTTATGAAGCGGTTTATATGTCACTATTAATGCTTGCGGGCGCAGTCTAATCCCTTGCATTTAGAAAAAAATGCATGACTAAAAAAATAGCTTTTAAAGTAATAAAGCATATAACAGTGCAACTATGTTTCTAACATAGCAATAAGAGCGGAGTTCAGACACCGTGGCCCCATTAGGGCTTTTGCCGGTTAAACAACGTGGTGTTTGAGCTTAAAATGTCATTACAATCGGAAGCCTCGACTTGTGACGTGTTTAGGCTAATTGGCGCAACTAGATAATGCTAGACCAAAAAATAACATAGGTCTAGGTATTATATGAACGTGTAGGAGATGCAGCCCTTAAGGGGCTTGCTAGCGCCTAGAATCGTAGTCACTTAATCTTTTAGCGATGAATATATGAGGAAGTATATGCCGTTTTTAAAGAATGTGCGACATATGTTTAAATAAATGAGACCATGTAGGTCTTGAATAGGCCTTTATCTCGGTTAAAATCCTTAATGCTTTCAAATATACCTGGCCTAAGTTAAATAAACAAGATGCTTTGGGTCTCAAGAATACATATGCAATGTTCACAGGTAAAAAGTCTAATGCTTTTCTAAAAATATGGCATATGTGGGTATAAAACGTAAATATGCGTATTTATAGGGGGAATACTCAATTAAAAAAAAGAGAGGCATTGGACTTATCTGCCCATTTTTATCTTTGACCAAAAGGTAGCAATAAAGGCAGATTGGACCACCACAGGGAGCAGCGGCGCCATGGCGGGGCACCGATGGCAGATCCGGCAATCGCTTCAGACAACGCGACGCCGGGAGAGGTCACGGTCGGACCAGCAAAGGTGCTGGTAGTTGTTGATCTCATTGGGGAAGAGATTGCTAAGTCGGCAGCGTAAGTGCGCCGCTGTTGATGGTTTGTGGGATTGTATGGTTATTGGATGAAACTGGAAGAGCATTCTATGGTTATTAGATGAAACTGGAAGAGCACATAACAGAACAAACAACAAGCATCAAAGCATAGAGACGAAGCACAGTGAACACATAGAAAATTGATTTGGATCATCTGCTACATAATGTAGCAAATGAACATTAATAATCAACATAACACAGAGCAAAGAGGGGCAATATGGTAAAAATACCGTCCGCTACATAATGTGGCAGGCGGACTTAAGAAAAACATAAAAAAAATTCTGGACCATAGATCGTGTTTGGACAGCCAGATCGCGTGTACAGTTATAGTGGACGGAATATAGGACTTTTTTGCCTCTGTCCCCTCTTCCTCTCCTACCGTCTCTATCTTTTTCTTTTGACCCAGTATTGGCTAGGTCCCCGAGGCTCTCTTTCTTTCTCCTCTCTCCCCTCCACCGCCACTGCCACCAGATCAAGCACCATCGCCCACTAGACCAAGCACCACCAAGCACCATACATCAACCGTACAGTACTCGCTAAGAAATCTGGAGAAGATTACATGGAGACAGATCTCAGATCTGATGAAGAACAAATCACATAATACAATGCAATTGCT
Organism: Escallonia herrerae; assembly: GCA_033070095.1. Taxonomy (NCBI): domain Eukaryota; kingdom Viridiplantae; phylum Streptophyta; class Magnoliopsida; order Escalloniales; family Escalloniaceae; genus Escallonia; species Escallonia herrerae. The sequence goes on along the minus strand of JAVXUP010000443.1, from coordinate 75,480 downwards.
CCTTCTACTACTACTATTTTTTTCTTCCTACGTCACTATCCTTGTCTCTATTGTCAAAGGGATAATAGGGTGGGCTGTAATGGGTTTGAGTGTGAAAATGGCAGCTACGGTTTGGATGATGGTGGTTGGGCGTCGCAGCTGGTTTGGGACATGGACGACTTGGATCGTGGTGATTGGGTGATGGCAGTTTAATGGTGGGTAAGCAATGGAGGTTTGGTTGGTTTTGGTTGGGGAAATGAGAATTTTAGTGGTGGTGGTTAGGGGCGGCGGTAGTAGGATAATAATGGTTAGGGTAGCGTGAGTTTGGATGGCGGTTGTTGGTGGCGGTTGCAACAATTTAGATGGTGGTGGCCGGTGATAGGATGGAGCTAGTCAGCTAAGAAGCACGGGTACGGGTGTGGGTGCGGATACGCGGATACGACATTTTTGAAAATTTTAGGATACGGCAAACACACACACACTATGTACACCTAACATTTAATTTCTAAACAAGTTGTATCTTAAGAAAGTGCATAAAAAGACATGATGCAATTTAATTTAACCATTCAAGGGTTGTACAATACCATCAAACACATAATAACCACCACCAAATACATCATATTCATAAGAAAAGTAGCAATATAGCATCAAAGTTGAAACTATCAAACAAAGAAAGTACTCCATCAAGTATCTAAAGGTTCCATGGACACAACATCTTCATCTTCGTCTATCTCTCCATCACCATCATCCCAACTCCAGCTCATCAAGTGAAAGCTCCGCAACCGCAAGTACACCAATATTATCTACGGCACCAAATTGATCTCCTCCAACATTCCAATATTTTTGGTATGAATGAAAACCAAGTCCTCCGCTTGTTGTGGTGTCAACTTGTTCTTCTCAAGGAATGCACCAAGGAGTAAGTACTCTAATTCCTCTCAACACAAGTCGATGAAGCTGGTTGTTGAAGTAGTTTCAAAGCTAGAGTTTGGAGCATAGGTGCTTGGGAACTGTGGCACGACCACCAATCATGAGGACTCATAATAGCCCGGTCGTTAATGGGATCGATATCATTGAAGTGTTCAATCCTAGAAGAAAATTAGGCAAACTCAATATTGACCTTTGAACGATCCATCGGAAAGAACCTCTTGACACATTTTTGCCTTTCAATATAAATCTCGGAATCCTTGTGAGGAGGAAGACGATTGGGTTCCTCACTAAGCGATTCATCACTATAGTACCTTCATAAACACGTTAAACAAAAAAATTAAAAAAATTCAGATTCAGGCTTTACTACTACAAAATTCAGATTTTACTTTGCTTATAATATCGTGAAAGTTACCTCGGATTCAAAGAATGTGCCATACAATGAAGTGGCGTGTTGTTCTTGCTCCAACGATCGACAAGAATAGTATGAACCACGTCATAAAAGGTGAACCACTCATCATTCCTCTTCCCCTCCTCTCTATATATTGCACATTTCACCTTTTCAATCTTAGTATTTCACAAATCATAAACCAAGTGAAGACAAGGCGTATCCGTATCACATCATCGAAGCATGTCATAGATAGGAGAAGTAAAAGTAACTATGTAGTTGATCTTATCCCACCAAACCTCGTCAAGAACCATATCCCTCACAAATCTTGCCTTTCCAACATCATCCTCCCGATATGCCGACCAATCCTCGATAATCACCATGGTTTGGAGACTTTGCTTCAAGATCTTGAATCTCCTAAGCATCACAATAACACTAGCAAACCTTGTATCGGCCACCGAAAGCAATTTCATAGTAGAATACTTGTTAAGGATGGCTATAATCATGGAATGGTTCATGATGAAATTCTTGATTTGCATTACATTGCCATAAACTTCCGTGATCCAACAACATTCATCATAAGTTATTTGATTGTTATCCCCATTCTTTCCTGACAAATGTTCTTCAAGGCAAGATTTAATGTGTACACCACACAAGGACTCTAAAATATAGTAAGGAATTGTGCTTCTATCAAATGCCCGGCCGCCTTGCAATTAGGAGCATTGTCTGTAATTACTTGGACAACATTTTCCAGGCCCGTGTCATTAATCACCTCCTTGAACAAAGCGGCAATGAAAAATTTGTCCTTAACTTCCCCCAAACAATCCACCGCGTTAAGAAACATAGGCCCACCTTCAACTACCGCCATGCAATTAATTATCGGCCTCCTTTGCGGGTCACTCCATCCATCACTCACAAAACTCACGCCCTTTTCCTTCCATATGGCTCGAATAGGTTGCAACAAATTTTGGATATTTGCCTTTTCCTTTTGTAAAAGAGTTGTCCTTAACAAGTTGTAAACCGGAGGCAAATAACCCACAAGAGTTAGAGGCGGCAAATGCATATGAACTCACATAGTATGGATTCCTAGCTAGGTGAAATTGCAAACCCCTAGAATAGTACATCCTAGCAATCTCGGAGTCCAAGCGACCTCTTTTAGCAATATTAAAGCAATCCATGATTGGATTGCTTCCTTCTTAATCTCCATTAGCACTTCCACTTGTATCACCCTTTCGCTTCTTAAGGGGAATACAGCTTTGGAAAAATTTTCTTCTTCCACCCTAAGAACTACTTGGTGGAAAAGGCGGAATCCTTGGAGCACTTTGCTTTACTTTCTCAAGCACATCATCCTCTAATTTCCACATTTGGTTGAGCTCACTAGGTGTCACTTTTTTACATGGTCCAGTTCCCGTTCCTTTAATCTTCAACAAATGAGCCCTAACACTAGTGTACAAGCTATTAGAAGCCTCGCCACAAAGATTGCACTGCCATCTCACATTTTTACCCTTTTTACCATCCTTTTCAAGCCTAGTCACGCACTTCCACAATGGTTTTGTCTCATCATCACCAAGACCAGAACTAGGAGTAGCAATACAATCCAAAGTTGACATATTTGACATTAAAATTTAACAATGCCTGAAAGTGAAAGAGATGAAACAAGAGTTTAGACATGCTTTAATTTAAGCCTTTAAGTCTTTAACACACAAAAAAAAAAACAAACACTGTCACAATGGTCCAAGTCACAGCAGAAAAAAAAATGATGTGAGAAGTGAGACTAGAAAACCACAAAAACTCCTAACAATCCACATTCCACATCGTCCAACTCACAGCAGGAAAAAAACTTAAGACAATGGAAGACAGAGAGGAGGTCTGAGATATACCTTCGAAGAAATGCTGCCGGAGGTGAGTAGGGTGGTCGCCAGTAGTCGCGGTTGGTAGTTATTGGTCGTGGGTGGTCGCGACTGCTCGCAGGTGATCGTGGCTATTCGCTGGAGGTTGCCGGTGTTGAGGGAGGTCGCGGCTGCTCCTATGGCTGCTGCTATCTCTCTCTATCCTTGAGAAGAACAAACTCGTGCCTTAATTTGGTTAGTTACGTTGATTTTGTGTTTTCACCCCACAAAAAATAGTTTTTATGTTTCAACCCCCGAAATATCTTCTGCAAATTCTTATTTTGACCCATAAGTGTTGGATCTACACCCGAACTGTATCCCATCCTGACCCGAGCTGTACTCGAATTTTGATAAATAAAAAAATAAATGGAAATTAACAGGTGTGCACTAGACGCGCACCCGAGCTAGGTGCACCCGTGTCCGATGTGCACCTGACCCCGATACTCCCCCCTTTTTGAAGCACCGGTGCTTCATAGCTGGTCAGTTACGAGATGGTGGTGGTTAGTGACGGTGGTGTTGGGTATTGTATTACACAGTTTTCTTTATCTTTTTCAGTATCTAAAACCCAAATTAATATTTGGATTTCAATTTGCTAAATAACAGTTAATTTCATTCCTGAGTTACACTTTCCTTCTTCTTGGTAGAGACTGTCAGTGGTTTTCTTCTTCTTCTTGGTGGAGACTGCCATTTCATTTGTGAAAAGAGAAGTCACTGCCATTTTATTCGTGAAAAGACAAGGCAGCTCCATCCATCATCTGCTACATAATGTAGCGGATGGGTACTGTAGCATGCTGTGACTTCCTCAAGCTGGAGGATATTTTTGTCAAAACATTATCATCTACATTACATAGCGGACGTACTTAAAAAAATCTGGACCGTCCATAGATTGCATATGGATGGCCAGATCGCACAGACAACTTAACCCAAGTTGCCTGCGCGGTAGCAATGTCCTACAGTGTCCAAAATCTGATTTTTTAGAAATTGCAGTGTCTGGTGTCCTTGTTGGTGTTCGACGCAGTGTCTGTGTCCGCGCTACCTAGGCACACACACAGACACACACCACAATGGATAAGATCTTAGATCTTCTATGACTTTAAATTTCTGGTCTTTGTGAAGATCTAAAAATCCATTGACGCAGGTTGTCTGAATCTCCAGTTGTCAATACGGTTTATATTCTCAGCTAACTCGCCGAGCTGAGCCTAAGTTTTATATGGATGAACTTGAGCCGAGTTCAAACATTCGTATCTGGCTTGTGAGGAAGATGAGTTGAGTTCAAACATCCATAAAAATATATAAAACGAGCTCGAACACACTCTGTTCAGGTCGAACTCGGTTCGTATACAGCCATACTCGTACTACCAAGCATCGTCATCCTAGCAAACTAGTTGGTAGCAATATGAATCCTTTTCTTCCATCACTACCTCTCAAAGCACATTTTCACCAATAAATTTGTAGCAATCAAGTCTTTTGTCACTTCTTCTCCCAAAGTTATCCTCGGTTTATCCCTTATTGGTCTTATACCATCAACTTGAATATTCTAAAGTACTTCTCCATTACTATATATTAACAAGTAGTCTTACGATAATACACCAAACATACATTAGACCTCATCTTGAATATTCTTTGTAAGCTCATCCATCCTACCAAGCATAGGCATGAGTTGTGTTGCTTAGTTAAATCCTCAGCGAAGGCAACTCTTATTAGTTTAGTTCAAATCCGAATGAACCAAGCATGCCCATGAATTTTTAATATTTCTTCGTACAGATATTCGCAGATTAAATCAGTCTCTCTTAATCTTTGTAGGCTACAACATCTGCCACATTCAAGAGCAGAGTCAAGTGAGGAGATACTGATTCTGATGCCACAGATGCTTACAGAAAAGCTTTGGCGATATCAATGTGTTGTTACTTGATTCATGTCTGGAAATGCTCAAGGTTGCCGCCTCAATACTCAAAGTTACCCACAAAGTTACCTGCTACAAGGATGTAATCCGCCGCTTTAAGAAAATGTTTAAGTTGCCGACTCCATTGTACGATTTGAACTATTATCCAGCTTTGTTCAAAACAGTAGTTCAAGCTTTTAAGCACCTTAGCACAATGCTTAACTAAAAAGTTTCTTTGGATATATCAACTGCTTACCTAAATTATTATTTTGAGATAATATGAATCATTTGTTTGTAATTGCAGGCTTCATGAACATATAAAGGCATAGGTTTTCTCGAAGCGTATAGGGGATTAAAACGCGATATTGCAACATATGAGCAGCGTAGTAAACTCTACCCTCACCGTGGAACTGTGAAGGAAACCATAAGCAAAGTTAATATTCCAGCCATCCCTAATTACTGTCCTTTCTGTTTCTAGCCGTCCCAACATAAGATCCCACTTTGAGAATTAGGCAGTCATCTATGTTACTTTTTCAAATGCACCATTTTTAATCTTTAGCATTAATCCCGTGCATCACACGGTACGAGTATGGCTTTGTTGAGAAGCCAAGTTAGTAAGCCTTCTGTAGTACTTATCAATTGAGGTTTTAGCAAGCCTTCTCTTCAGTTATCTTTTGCTACCCCTTTAAAGGGAAGATGGAAGGGAACAGGGGATACCATATTTTTCAAGTCGGTGAAGGGAAGAATTGATTCTGCCATGATCATGGAGAAGGATTGTTCAGGGACAAAAATGATGTGTAGAGTTGGCTGTTTATATGGTAAGGTTTGTAGTGTGATGCAAGCCAATAACAAACAAGGGAACAAACTCAGACAAATGAGTAAATGGAAAGGAAACATGAATTAGCAGTATAAATAGGAATCCTAGGTCCAACTTTTAAGCAAGAAAATGAGCAGCAGAAGTGGAACCACCCAATTCAAGGTCTTGTTTTTTATATTTTGATTCTGTCTTGGAAGCTGAACTATGATTTTCTTGGCATTTAAAACTCAGTAAGTAGTGCATTTTTCCAAAATTTTGAATTAGAGGGGTAGACTCCATCCTCAATTATTTCAAGGCTCAACCTGGAAGAAGGAACAAAAAGAAGATCCTACTATATGACTGATATGTTGTGTACGCAAACTTATAGGAAGCCAGTAATCGAGGTTCCAAAGACATAACCTATTTGACAAGCTTTAGAAAAAATTGAAGATCTGGTCAAAAGAGTAGTACCCTCCTTTTATTTTAAGTAGAACAAGAAATGTAATCTTGCGTGATTTATTAGATGTGACGCTAGAGATGACATTTTCTCTCATTTTATTCATCGCAGAAACGTCTACGATCCCCTAGCTGGATGAGTAGACTTATCTAGTAATGTGGGCAATAAAAGCATCGAACTCCATTCGAGTAATGCCTCCTTCCTCCACTGATTTCCTAACTGCAGTGCCCAATTCCACCGCCTCGCCCTTATATCATCTCCTTCTTTCGATGCCGTCAACGTTTCAACGGCTTCTTGACTTCTTGATTATGGACTAACTGATCTTGATGATCCCAATCCCTAACAGCAATGCCAGTTCTTAGTACCTTTGTTATTAGCAGAGCGTTTCGTGGCTGGTCTGAATGCATAGGCAATGCTGCTATGGGTACTGTTCCATGCACGAATTCCACCCGTAATGACTCAGAACCCACCCGTCGACTGGTGTCCTGAAATCTCCATTTGGGACTCCCAGTCTCTCGCCACCGTCCCTTTTCCTTTAATTCTCTCTTCATATCCTTTCGGGCAGTTCAACTTTTCTTACTTAACCTGCAAATATGTCTCCTTTTTTCAGCATCCCTCAATACTGAAATGAATCTCCGCTCGCTTTCTTCTAAGCCAAGGGCCAATTCTTGGATTTCTTCATCGGTTAATGAAGTTGTCATTCCAAATGAAACAAAAATGACGCTGTTTGGCTCTTGCTTGTCAAGCCACTCCATGCAACTGTGGCGCTGATTTGAATTCTTGTGATCACGTATTGTAACGGGATTGAGGGTCCAATAGCCCATGACTTTGTATTTCCACTAACTTCTTCTTTCGTAAGCAAATCAATGTATTGACCTTCTATTGCTCTGCATGGATTGTAAATGTTACTGCTGTTGAATTTTTGGTAAGGAAGTTCTTTAAATGCTAATTCAGTGATCTTTGGAGAGCAACAGCCCTTGGGAGAGGGACGCTCTTTTTGTATTTCGGACTCAACAGGGAATGGTCTTCCCATTGCCTCCCAGAATTACCAAAAGACCTGAAATATGAAGACACTCTGAAACGGGTAGGCCTCGCTATTTGGTATCGGGAAGATGTCTTGAACAACCAAAGCTATTAGATAGTCGGGAATAGCAATAATCCTTTGAGCGGTGGGAGAAAGAGTGGGTAGTAGTTGTTGGATTTGATCGGTCCAATCCAATTAAGTGGCCTAACGGGTCATACTAATGTTGACTTATTATTTGACTTGGACATTAATTAATTAAATTAGGCTAAATAACATTATGGGCCTATTTGATTTAGCATCCAATACACTAATGATTTATTGTGTATAAAAGGCTTATAGACCCTAGTCTCTTAACTTTAATGGACGGTTGAGATTTGGCAGGCTTTAGGGTTGATCCCACTACTCTCTCTATATAAATATCTTTTCTTCTTGGAGACTAGGGTATTATTATGTTTTAGCCATTCTTTGCCTCTTAGACTAAAGAAAAAATACACCACTCTATTACATCATCAAGAATAGAGAAGAGTAGTGAAGATCAATACAAAAGGGTACGTGTTCGCTTCCGCATCTTGGCGTTCTTTCAGCATCGGAATAAAACTCTTGGTAATCTATGACTTCCTTCGATTCCGATGAGTTCGTAACCTTATCGTTCTTATGTTTATGTTATTGTAAGATTCTAATGATCTTGATTATGGGGTCAAGATGAATGATATAAATTCTAACATGTGGTATCAGAGCCACGTTAATCAATTGCATGAACATAGAACTTTTCTTTTAAGATTCTTGGAATATTTGATGGATTATGTTTAATGTTAACGTAAGAATAAAAAAATAAAAAAAGGGGCCTGCTGCGCTGAAGGTTGTGGTTGCCCAAAAGCTTATGTTATGACTTTGGGCTGTAGCATTTGGCCCAGCCGAAAGGCATGTGTGTTATATTTTGGCCCAGCAAAAGGGCCATATGGATCATTAAATTATGAACTTGGGCCTGTCATAATGGCCCAGATTATATAGGTTAGATATATAGATTTTTTGGGCTGAAAATGTCGGCCTAAGCATATAGTTTCTAACTGTCCAATTGAATTTGGGCCTGTTGCCGTTGGCCCGAGTGGCCTGATGGTATCTGTGTTGAATAGGCCTGCTGTCTACCGTGTGATTGGGCCCAAAAGGCCTGACTTAAGCCTGTTTGGGCTATGAATAGGCTAGAGAATTGGGCCTGTTTGGCTAGTTGGTATAGCCTATTTAGGCCTCCGAGGTGGGCTGTTTTGGCCACTTAAAAGTGGGCTTGTAGCTATTGAATTGAGCCTGTTTGGTCATTTTAAAATGGGTTTTCAAAAGGGCTTATGTATTTTAATCATGCCTATTAAAATTGTTTACTTGATACGTTATTATTGATAACATATGTATTTTAATATTGGCTTATATTTTGGGATACTAATGAATAAAATCTGCCAATATTATTATAATTTCAAGAATTAGTCTGAAATTTCATGCCAAAACTTTATGCTTTGTTTGGCATGTCTAGACTATGATAATGAACTTGAAATAATTAGTGGTTCTTACTTATTTTGGCAGTAAGCGGCCCAACAGAAGTTTATTGCCTTTTATAAGTTGAGATAATGATAAACCACATCACGTTACGCTTATTAATTAAAATATTAATCGGCCCAACGGAAGATTATATTTTAATTTTTAAGCGGAAAGAAAGGAAATAATAAGTTGCATGGGTCAAATTATTTTCTGCCCAACGGTGATATAATTTGTACTCATGTTGCTTTTAATGATTTTCAAAATTAATAAGGATGGAAAAACACTTTTACGTTAATAACCGGCCCAACGGAAGGTTATAAGTGATATGTTAATTTTTCCTTTGGAATAGGTTTTGTGTATTTACCTTTTCCATATAAATAAATTGTTTATCCCTCAATTTATTTTTTGTGTTAAATGATGAACTAACTATTTTCATCATGTGAATTTTCGGTACTAACGTGCATGATTATTGTTATTATTTAGCGTATAGTCCTGCTGCAATTACTGGCTATCTTTCCTCTATTGAATCATTGAGCGGCACCAATTTTAGAAAATGGAAAGAGCAGATTAGCATAATCCTTGGAGTTATGGATTTAGATTATGCTTTACGGGTTGACGCGCCTGCTGCCCTTACGGCTGAAAGCTCTACTGAGCAAAAGGCAGCTTATGAAAAGTGGGAGCGTTCCAACCGCATATCCCTGATGATTATGAAAGGCTCCATTACGACTGCTATTCGAGGAGCCATTCCTGACTCGGATAATGCTAAGCTGTACCTTGCTCATATTGAAGAACAGTTTCAGGGTTCTTCCAAGGCACATGCTACTACTCTCATCACTAAAATGGTTACGCTCAAGTATAGTGGATCCAACGGTGTTCGTGAGCATATTTTACGGATGAATGATATGGCTTCTTAACTAAAAGGTTTGGACATGGAAATCTCTGAAGGTTTTCTCTTGCACTTTATTATGACTTCCCTTCCTGCGCAGTTTGGTCCTTTTAAGATCAACTATAACACGCAGAAAGAAAAGTGGAAGATAAGCGAGTTAATTTCCATGTGTGTCCAAGAAGAAGAGAGGCTAAAGTCTGAACAACCTGATAGTGCTCACGTTGCCATTACTGGTCCATCTAAAGGAAAAGGAAAAGGAAAAGGAAAGAAATTTGGCAAAGGTAATGTGCAAGGGAACAAGAGTGCTTCTGTAACCAAGACTGACAAGGCAAGCTCTTCTGGTACCAAGGGTTCTTCTGGTCCCAGGTGTCACTTTTGTAAGGATAAAGGACATATGAGGAAAGAATGTCATAAATTCAGAGAATGGTTGGAAAAGAAAGGTAATTTATCTATTTGCGTTTGTTATGAGTCTTATACAATTGATGCTCCTTTAAATACATGGTGGGTTGACACGGGTGCAACTGTGCACATAACTAATTCATTGCAGGGATTCCTTTCCGTGAAGAAGTTAAACAAAGGGGACCGTAATGTTCTAGTAGGAAATGGAGAGAAAGCTCAAGTTGAAGCTGTAGGAACTCTCCGTTTAGTTTTGGAGAGTGGCTTCAATTTGGATTTAGTTGATACTGTTTATGTTTCCAGTATGACTAGAAATCTTATTTCTGTTTCTAGACTTGACGCTTATGGATATTCGTTTAAGTTTGAGAATAAAGGCTTCTCTCTTTTCCTTTACTCTAGAGTTATTGGTTCTGGTTTGTTGGAGGGAAACCTCTACAAATTACTTTTGAATGCTTCTTTTACTGAATCCTTGAAAACAATGAATGTGAGTGATGTAGTTGCTAAAACTTGTGATAAGAGAAAAAGAGAGAATGAAAATTCTGCTAAATTGTGGCATGAACGTCTTGGTCACATATCACGAGGCAGAATAGAACGCCTCGTTGAGGATGTAATTCTTCATTCTTTAGATTTCTTATATTTTGACACATGTATTGAATGTATTAAAGGAAAATTTGTAAAAGGCAATAAACGTGGTGCCACTCGAAGTACGGGACTTTTAAAGCTTATCCACACTGACATTGTGGACCTTTCCCTACACTGGGTATTGGTGGTCATAGATACTTTATCACCTTTATTGATGACTATTCTCGTTATGGATATGTTTACCTCATTCATGAAAAATCTAACTCACTTGCCATGTTTAAGACTTACAAAGCCGAAGTTGAAAATCAACTCGACCTAAAGATTAAAGTTGTAAGATCTGACAGAGGCGGAGAATATTATGGAAAATTCTCTGAAACGGGTCGTAACCCTAGTCCTTTTGTCCTATATTTGGAAGAATGTGACATCGTTGCTCAGTATACAATGCCAGGTACACCCCAGCAGAATGGTGTAGCTGAACGGCAAAATCGTACCCTCATGGATATGGTACGACGTATGATATGCCAAAGCACTCTACCAGAGTTTTTGTGGGTTGAAGCACTTAAAACAGCTGTGCATATTTTTAACAGGGTTCCCAGTAAGTCTGTGCCTAAAACACCTTTTGAATTGTGGGCATAGAGGAAACCAAGTTTAGAATATTTTCATGTGTGGGGCTGTTTAGCTGAAGCAAAAGTCTACAATCCGCATCCTAAGAAACTCGATCCCAAGACCATAAGTTGTCATTTTATAGGTTACCCTGAAAGGTCTAAGGGTTTCAGATTTTACTGTCCATCGCATACCACTAGAATTGTTGAAACTAGGCATGCAGTATTTTTTGAAGATGCTGAATATAGTGGGAGTTGTACACCAAGAATAATAAACCTTGAGGAAATTCAGGATCATGTTTCTATTCATGTTATCCAAAAGGTTGGTGCGCCATTACCTCATAGAGAAAATAATGATGCACCTGAGGTAGTACCTAATGATGTGCCCCCTATTATGGATCCTGCTCCAATTCCTGCTAATGAGCAACCTCTTCGAAGGTCAGGAAGAGAGAGACGGACAGCCATCTCTGATGACTATATTGTGTACCTAGATGAGGCTGACTATAATCTAGGCATATGAAATGATCCCACATCCTTTAAAGAAGCTATTATGAGTGATCACTCAACTCAATGGCTTAAGGCCATGAAAGATGAGTTAGAGTCAATGAAAATAAATGAAGTTTGGGACCTTGTTGACTTGCCTGAAGGAGCCAAAGCTGTAGGCTGTAAATGGGTCTACAAAACTAAGCTAGATCCTAAAGGTAATGTCGAAAGATACAAGGCTAGACTCGTCGCTAAAGGTTTCACTCAAAAGGAAGGGATAGATTCTAATGAAACATTTTCTCCTGTGTCGAAAAAAGATTCCTTTCGAATAGTCATGGCTTTAGTGGCTCATTATGATTTAGAGCTACATCAAATGGATGTAAAGACTGCATTTCTTAATGGTGACTTGCATGAAAATGTCTATATGAGTCAACCAGAAGGGTTTATGGTTGAAGGCAAGGAACATATGAAATGTCTGTTGAAGAAATCCATATACGGATTAAAGCAAGGCTCTAGACAATGGTATCTTAAGTTTCATGATGTGATTAGTAAATTTGGCTTTAAAGAAAATGCAGTGGACCAATGTATATACCTAAAGATCAGTGGGAGTAAGTTTATCATTCTAGTTTTGTATGTAGATGATATCTTACTTGCCAGTAGTGATATGCATATGTTGCATGAGACCAAAAACTTTCTGTCTAAGAATTTTGATATGAAAGATCTTGAAGAGGCCTCTTATGTTATAGGCATTGAGATTCACCGAGATAGGTCTCGTGGGATATTGGGATTGTCCCAAAGAGCCTATATTGAGAAGGTTCTTAAAAGGTTCAATATGCATAACTGTGCTCCCACTGTTGCCCCTGTTGTTAAGGGTGACAAATTTAGTTTGCTACAATGCCCTAGGAACCAACTGGAGCAAGACGAAATGGAGCGTATTCCCTATGCATCTGCAGTAGGGAGTCTTATGTATGCTCAAGTCTGTACTCGCCCAGATATAGCATATGTTGTTGGCATGCTTGGACGTTACAAAATAAACTCAGGAATGGGTCATTAGAAAGCAGCCAAGAAAGTCATGCGCTACTTACAGGGTACCAAGGATTTCATGCTTACTTATAGGAAGTCAGATAACCTTGGGATTATTGGATATTCTGATTCCGATTATGCAGGGTGTGTAGATACCCTGAAATCCACATCAGGTTATGTCTTCATGCTCGCAGAAGGGACTGTTTCATGGAAGAGTGCTAAGCAGTCATTAATGGCTTCTCACACCATGGAGGCAGAGTTTGTGGCATGTTTTGAGGCTTCGTGTCATGGTGTATGGTTAAAGAACTTCATTACAGGACTTAAAGTGGTTGACACCATTTCGAGACCACTGAAGATATTCTGTGACAATCAGGCTGCTGTTTTCTTTTCCAAGAACAACAAATCAAGTGGTGGAACGAAGCATATTGAGATTAAGTATCTTGTTGTGAGGGAAAGAATTCAGAATCAAATAGTGTCTATTCAGCATATCAGTACGATCGCTATGTTGGCGGATCCCATGACGAAAGGCTTACCACCCACTCTCTTTCGAGAACATGTTGCTAGCATGGGTTTGGTCGATAGCCTTTTCCTTAGATGATGGGTTTTTGATTTGAGACATTTATTTTTGTGATCACCTATGTTTTGGATTCTGGATATTATGATTATGGTTTTTACTTCTCGTTAAAAGTGCACATTTGAGGTATTCAGAAACAAACACTCATGTAAGGATCACATGAACTCGTTCATATTGTTATTTATTATGGAACGATGCAGTTCATGTCTATTAAGCTGTTGACTGTCATATTTGGCAAAAGTTCTGAGATTGTAACCGGAGAACGGTGTTGTGGCGTTGAGAGGCATATATACTATCTTCGATTCATTTTAGTAGTTTTGTTAAATTTGGCCTAACTTACGGGATGTTTTGTTCAATTTCGTTATGTCAAAACTTAAGACATTGACATTAGTATAACCCTTGGCCAAGTGGGAGAATGTTGGATTTGATCGGTCCAATCCAATTAAGTGGCCTAACGGGTCATACTAATGTTGACTTATTATTTGACTTGGACATTAATTAATTAAATTAGGCTAAATAACATTATGGGTCTATTTGATTTAGCATCCAATACACTAATGATTTATTGTGTATAAAAGGCTTATAGACCCTAATCTCTTAACTTTGATGCACGGTTGAGATTTGGCAGGCTCTAGGGTTGATCCCACTACTCTCTCTATATAAATATCTTTTCTTCTTGGAGGCTAGGGTATTATTATGTTTTGGCCACTCTTTGCCTCTTAGACTAAAGAAAAAATACACCACTATATTCCATCATCAAGAATAGAGAAGAGTAGTGAAGATCAATACCAAAGGGTACGTGTTCGCTTCCGCATCTTGGCGTTCTTTCATCATCGGAATAAAACTCTTGATAATCTATGACTTCCTTCGATTCCGGTGAGTTCGTAACCTTATCGTTCTTATGTTTATGTTATTGTAAGATTCTAATGATCTTGATTATGGGGTCAAGATGAATGATATAAATTCTAACAGTAGTTTGGCAACCGACTCACAGAGGTGGGACGTTGCCTCGAATAATGGATGGAGGTGTGAAGGGAACTTACTATAGGCATGGGGGTTTGGTGGAGGAGAGAGGAAAATAGGAATTGGGAAGCATGGAAATGGACATTGGGGATGGAAAAAGGGTTCAAACCGTGAACCTCTGCTCGCTTTCTTCTAAGCCAAGGACCGTGGATAGTGGTGCTTACATAGTGGACCGGTAAATCATAGGAGGAGATGAGGTGGGAGAGGGGAAGAAGTTGGTTTAGATGTTCTTGCGCTGGAATTGGCACCTTGATCACGACCACTTGAGCTTTATTTAGGCCATTTTGGCTTTTGCTATGGCGGCTGAGATAACTGGCCATTTCAAAGCTTTACCGTATACTCGGGAGGTTCATTTTTATGTTTAGCTGGGGATTTTATAGGACATGCACGCAGGCTGTAGCTATCTGGGGATGTACATATGGTACTAATGCTTTCAATTAGACATACGACGTTGACTTCCAGATATATTTGCAAGAAAAGGTCATAATTGAAGATTGATCTCTCTAATTTGGTGACAGGAAGCAAAGCCACCTATATTTTAGTTTAGCACTAAAAGGAGTTGAGGCAAAAAAGACATTGCCAAATTTTTTCCGGCATAATCATCATAACATGCCAAGGAATTTTTATTTTATACTGGACTAGGGGGCTCAACAGCCTCCCCATAGCTCATCATCCATAGTCAGAATGGCAAGCATAGCTCACAATCACCATAGCCCTCGCTCACCAACTGTTACAGAACTAGGTAACTAAGGCTGTGGTGGCATGATGTGGTGGTGATCTTAATTAAGTTTGTGCATTTTTTTTCTAGCTTCTTATTCTTCTATTGGCGTAAGGGATCAATGACGATAAAGTTTTATGAACTAATAAAGATAAATAAAATTCAAATAAAGGAAAGTGCAATTTGAAAGCATTAAAGCAACTGTTATTATTGACGTTAAGGTTCCGCATACCCTAATAAAACAATCTACCATTCTACATTGTATGTGCTGCAAGTTTAAACATATAAATTTCTCGAACAACAGAAAAGCATTTACTCAAACAGCCACTATGAAGCAAGCCTGCCATTTCGGTCAGTGATCACACCTCGGGTGTTGTCTCGAACCTTGAGCAACCATGAATACATGTTCGATGGAATAGTCGCTTCATGATGAATTTCAAATTTTACAGGCCTCATAGCTGTGGTATCAACACAATAGCATATGTTGTCTGTGTCTATGATGCGGACTTTTCAATTTTTCCCCTTTTTGGGCAGCGGCCACCATCCACTTACGTTAGTCGTCCACAATTTGGTGTTATAGTTTGAATTTTGAGTTAAATATCACATTCTCGTATCTTATTTGTACTTTAATATTGGATCATTAATACAGAATTTGACATAAAAGTCCCTTCAATAATTAGGTGTCCTACTAGGAAGGTTTCTCCAGTGGTGTGTATGAAAGGTCGTCCAATGGTAGACTAACTCGCTAGATCACTAGGACCTTTACGAAGATTCTTTCTCGCTAACTTTTTCATATTACGTTGGTGCAATAATTACCTTTCACTGTGGTGATCTGAAAGTTATGCAACAAAATTTGATTTAAGCATGCATGCATCAACCCTTTCTAGACCCGAGATGGATAGGAACCTTGTGCGTTGACGACACGTTTAGAGATGAGGTTCTCACACAAAAAGATGACTGTAGAAATTAAAAATGATCTTATACTTGCTAAATCTTATGATAAATGGTCAACAAATATCCCAGACCATAGAACTGGAGGAGGAATTTCAGCCTCGAACACAGAAGGACCCAAGTCCCCTAAACATGTTTAGTGGTGATAGTCTGTGTTTGGACAGCGACATGTTATTCCAATGTCATTAATTGCCAGTGTCTTGTAGTAGTTGGACAAAGAACAGCCACTACTAGTTGATGATGAGGAGATTTTTTTCATCTCAACAAAGTAGCTGGCTTGCTATGGCGTAGACAGACAAAATACGATACTCGTAGTGACACTTAAAGTAGCCGGAAAGTGTTGTTTCCATGTCAATCCTAAGCTGTATGGGATTGTTGATTGCCATAGCAAGCCAGTTTTAGATAGATTCTACCTACACTTGAGTGGATAAGCAGAAGTAGATTTCAATGCAACAAAGAGAAAAAAAAGAGAAGAAAATAAGCCCAATATTGGTTTGATCGCATGAAACGTGTACAAAGTTTTTTGTAACCTAGATCGTACAAAGCAGCGGCATGCCTAAGCAGGATGTCTAATGCAGACATGGTAGCGTCAAAATTTGTATATAGCTAGGAGTACAATCTATCTATCTATATATATATATATAAAGCTGAAACTTTCGCTTAAAATTGCGACACGTAAGATTTTTAGGACTCTATCTTTGCTACAAGTAGGATTTTTTAAAAATCTTCTCCTTCTGTCATGTAAACTTCAACTTTGCATGTGATAGTTCCCTAACTTAATTGGTCTCTTCATTTAGAGTCTAACTTTTTTAATTTGGATATATATAAAATTCAACAAGAATCCTATTTGTTTTGGTTTTCTATTCTTTTTCAACCCTATTTCAATCTTTGTTATGATTTATTATTAAAAAATTCGTAAGTATAATTTCCCCACATTTTTAAACTTTATATAACTAAGAAACCAATTATAAACCTTCTAAACTCTATATAATTAATATACTTATAGATTAGGCCTTAATTTGATTATCAATACCTCAAAAGTACTTTAGAATTTAAAATCTAAAATAAGAAAATCATTCCCTACTTGCAAACTCTTTATTGTGATTTTATTATTATAAAAAATTTGTAAAATTACTTGCTCGACTTTTGTAAATCTTATGAATCTATGTATTTGGACTCTGCAGTTATCAATTATCATAAATAAAAGAAGAAGCTAAGATATTATGCACAGTTACACTCCTACTAAAAACCTAAATTGTGAAGGTTTATGTGTTCTCCATCTTTGTATTTCATTTGCTCTCGTACCAGGCATTTTTCTTCCTCCGCTCAATTGGTTCTTATTTGCTCTCCCGTCACAATAATGCTACCTCCTTAAGATCCCTCCTTACAGTCAAGCAGAATAAGGCTAAAGGTCAGTGTCACTTTTAGGTGCTTCTTCAGAGCATGTAAAAGTAACTGTCATATATTATGCTCATGACTTCAATAGAAGAAAGAACTTAGATTCTTAATCTGATGAAAAATAATTTAAGTGATGCATGTTGCTGAACTGATATTCACCTTCCTGCTTCCCATAAAGAAAAATTAGTAACGTCATAACTGAGTAACTTTTTCTAGCAGCTTGTGAAAAATAAATTAGGTGATAACAATGATAACATCTTTCCCCAGCTTGGCATTGCATTTGAGTGCTTCAAAAAACTATTGAAACACAGCCACTATGCCTTATGTGGAAAAGTGAGAAGGATTTACATGATCAAACCGAAGAGAGAAACAAATTTAAAGTAGAAGCACCTGCTAGCGGCAAGCGGGAGAACTCTACTCAATACCCTTAATTAAACCCACACAATTGTACTCAATTCGCTAACATAATTATCATCCAAATGGCTGATTTTTGTTAACAAATACTCAGTAATATTGCATTTTGATTAAAGAGTTGAACAAAACAAAACGCCCAATTTTTCATTTATGTACCCAAGAAGCCCAAGGATGAAAAGTCTACCCAACAATGGTAGTGAATTTGTATATAACTATAGATACACAGTTATGCAAGTACATTTTTGTTACCAGTGATGTCAATGCGAAAGAAAGAATATTGGTAGTTCAAGTTTTATAGCTGCAATATTATGTTTTACCTGTTTCTAAGTTGTTTTTGGTGGACTCAGATGGTAATAGTTTGCCTAATTTATAAATTCAAACATTTCAATTTGTTGCTTTTTTCTTTTGGCTAGACACATGTTACAAGTCATAGTATATTTAGCTTTATTTTCTCATCGCACAAAATTTGATGTTTTTATCAACTTGAAGTGGAAGTTTACTTCACTATCTTAATTTATGTGCTGGATGAATGGAACTTTAGTCATACATGGTCACAAGTGAAGTCTTTGGAAGCTCAAGAATAAGCATAACCATAGAAATGATGTTGATAGATCGAGACATTATATTACTATCAATAAAACTTTCAAAAATATTTTCCCAAGTTTAAAATTCTAACTATACATATTTTTTGGTGACAAAAAGCTAGAGTGATGTATCCTGTCTAACCTACTTTTTATTCTAAAAGTGATAGTTGCTTTTGTAGAGTTGAATCCGATATTTAGTGTGTACATTTAGACTATGAAACTTTGTTTTGTCTTCTTATATTTATTTTTTTTATATGGCAGCATAGTAAGCTTATGTGGACTTGAAAATAGTGGAAGTTCGCCATTGTGGGTTAAATCTTTAAATCTCGAGAAACTGGAGAACAATCCAGAGCTTCAGATAGACTTTTGTGTAAGGTACTCTTTATCCTATTTACACACACTTTATGTTAAGATAGTTTAACTAGGTTATATAGTTTAACTAGGTCTAGCTCATACATCTAGGTTAGATAGTGTAATTAGGTCTTGCATGAACTGTGCAGTGGTGGATGTAGAAACTAAGGAGAAGAATGTTAAAGTGCAACTTAAACTAGAGGAAAACAAAGAATTTTGGAGTCACTTTTAGTTTATATGTTGGATATTAGTGGAAGTTTTATGAGTTTGATTAGGTACTAGACATGCAAATACTTTCCCTAACGGGTAATAGAACTTAAAATTGATAAAGATTGTTTTTTTCTCTATGTACAAAAGATCGTTTTGAATTAGTAAAAATCTTAAATTTTGGGGTGTTAATTGGATCACTCATAGTTTATTTTTTCTATGTACAAAAGATTGTTTTGAAGCAAAATAAGTGTATTGATGAAAGAGAACATTTAGTGACCTTTGTTTTATGACTATGTAGCATCTTAGAAATGTAATGCATCACGGTGAAATGCTCTTGAAGCTTCACAATAGGGAGAGCTAGAGATGTATTTCTTTTCATTATATACTCTATAATGTTTCAATAGTTTTATGTCGCTACATAGTTTGTTTGCAAGTTTTCGATATATTGTTAGTTGCTTTACTTATAGTTTATTTATCTCTATTTGTAAGGAGAAAAAGAGTAAAAAGGAGGCTTCATTGCCAACATTAAGTATTTGCAACATTTGGCCCTTAAAGCTCACTAGAGGAGAGTTAAACGAATAATTTCTAGAGATCTTATCCGCAGGATCTTCGGGAGACTATTTATTAAATTAGGTTGTTCAATTTTACTCTTGGTAAATATCATTTCACTAACTCAATTTATAGGTATATAACCTCTATCGGTTTACGGTTTATAACTACATTGCATAATTATTCATTTATTTTATTTTTTGAGAAGAATAAGAAGAAGGTTAAAAATTTCAAGAGAAATCAAAGCTTAGCAGCACTTGTCTTTTAAGATTGCTAAAGGTAATAACTTTTGAGAAAATTATACGTTGTCATAAGTTTTACCATGAGTTTGAAGTATTATGCACCAATCTTTTAAGTCTTACATGTTACATTAAGATCAGATTACATAGGAGAAATGGAAATGATTGAGAATAAGTTTTAACAAGCTAAGAATTAGTAAAAGTGGAAGCGATGGTGTGGATGTGCGAATGATAATTATGGAAGTAGTAGTGGTGGTGATAGTGGTAGGGCTGGTGGTTGTTGACAATATGAAAGTGTTAGTTGTATATCTTTGTGCTAATTGGTGGTGGCAGCAATGCGAAGGCATTACAATAGGTAGTGGTAACATAAATATTTATTAGTGGTGACTGCGAGATGATGGTAGAGATAATGATTGTTGACAAGGGTAAAAGAATTGGTAACAAAAAGGTGTTAAGATAATAGTAGTGGTGGTGGAAAAATAATACCAATTCCAGAATCGAACAAACGGCAAACTTTATTAAAAAATGGAGATGCTAAGTTTAGTTACTTTAAGAAGCCTGGAAGTTTGTAAATTCTATGTATAAACTAGAAACTCTAAAAATTCTAATTCAACGGGCATCATTTGAGATTAAGTTTTTCTGACCATTTAGTAAAGATGCAATCTTCAAGGTTAAACCGGTTTGCATATACGTACTATCACAAAGTTTTCAATGGTACTCCGTATTTTCATTGGGTTGTACATGTTTGAATTAAATAATTTCAATATTGACAAAATTTTAAGAACAAGACAAAACACACTTTGCTTACACAAATTGTGGTTTCATTAAATGAGGCAATACATGAGGCATATGATTATATTAAAATGCAAATACTTTTACTAGATTTTCATATGCAAAAACAATCAAGGATAAAAAAGAATAGAATCAACATTTTGAAAAAATTGCTTAATCTTTTAAAAACAATAGCCTCAATAAGATTCTAACTGTCTTTGGTAGTGGGTTTTTTATTTGAAAATTATTTAATTGGGTGAAGTTAATTGTTATGCCTAAAATGTATGCATTTATTAGCTTATATATTACGTTGAAACTATTTTATTTTTTTTTTGGAATTTTGATACAATTTCACCATGTTAAAGTACATAGTTGACTATAAAATAAAATTGCATTGTGTCCCGTACATTTGCACGGGTCCATTAGCTAGTCCTTTTTAAAAAGCCAAAATTTGCAGTTACTTTCAGTTTGGATAAGCTACAGTAGTTTTTTAGGTCATAACTCTACTCAATACGATAGATGTTGAATGCATAATAACTGAAAATACAGTACATATCGTCACAGATAGATACGAGTATCAAGCATATTTCAAATTAGGCTTGATTGCAACGAAGATAAGGCTATAAATATTTATTGGTTTATTAGAACATGGATAGAAATTAGAGCAGCGTACCTGAGAAGTTGCAAATCAAATTCTAGATCTTGATTTTGTTGTAATAAATGTCAGGGACATGAGCAATCTTGTGCCAATCTTCACCGGTCTCCCTTTGGCATCTTTTTCTCAATATAGGGCAAGAAGATATTTGAATTTCTTTAAGCGCGCAGAGGCCTCCTGGCATAGACATCAACTTTGGACACGAGAAGATAGTAAGTTCCTGTAGAGCATTGAGATCTTCCGGCAATGTTGTAAAGTTTTCACAAGACTCAAGTACAAGGTACTTTAGTGTGTTGGCAGCACTTATTGGAACCAGCCACTGCGGCAACGTCGCCAAAAATGGAAGATGATCAATGACCAATAGCTGGAGGCTCGTTAGGCCACCACCGTGCTCACGTATACTTTCTTCATCCACACTCAAGTCGATCTTGTCACATCTTTTAATTACGAGGCACTCTAACCTGTTTAGGTATGGCAAACCCGGAGATGAACCTAGATTGTCACAATTCATAATCATCAATTTGCGGAGGCCACGCGGGATGCGTTGAGTCTGAAATAGACATTGTAGATTTTGAGAGTCCGTAATACCTAAGGTTCTTAGACATGTCAACCTTTGGAAAACATTCACCGGCAGAAATTTCTCTTGTGTTCTTAGACTCAAGTATCTGAGGCTGATCAGGTTTCCAAAATCTCTGGGCACCTTTGTTAGTGACTTGCATAGCTGAAATAGTAGTGTTTGCAAACCCTGCAATTTGCAAAGGGAACTAGGAAGCGATTTGAGATTGTCATTCAAACTTATGTCCAGATATTTCAGATGCTTCAAATCCCCAATGGATCTTGGTAGGGTCTCGAATTGGGAAAGCCTTAAATCTAGAATCCGCAAGCACTTAAATCTTGAAACGCTCGTATCAACAAACGATTGGCTGTTAAGGCGTCCAATCTTCTCTTCAACTCTAATCGATTGCAAATTCTTTAGTTGAAGACCAGAACTTGGAAAACCATTCCTTAACAGATTTGCATTACTAAAATACACGTGCCGAACCTTTTGATTTGGAACCATTGGACTTTCCTGAGTAAAGGCTAAGCTTTCATTTCCTGTTACTGATAATGCGAGGTCGTGAATCAGATCATGCATTTTGAAGTCGCAATCGATGATAAAATCGTTGACATCCTGAAAAAATGACCTTGAGCATAATTCGATAAAATACTTCTTGCCAATATCTTCTCCCTCTTCAACTTGGTCTTGTGACCCGAGGAGCCCTAGAGCCATCCATTTGTAGTTCAATTCAGAAGCGCAAAATTCATAATCTTTAGGAAAAATTGCACAAATAGCAAAACATCGTTTCAGATGAGGAGGTAAATGATAGTAACTTAATTTCAATGCCGGTAAAATGCCTGTTTCAGTTTGCTGTAAGTTCCATAAGGGATTATCTCTTACAGAGCACCAATCCTTGACTTCAGTGTTGATATGCAAAAGGCTTCCTAACGTCATAATAGCTAAAGGTACCCCCTTGCACTTTCTCACTATTTGCTTCCCAATTTTTTTAAGATTCTGGTGTTGCTCCATCTGCCCTCTCCCCAGTGCCGACTCCATGAGCAAGAATAACGATTCCTCATCTGAAAGACCTTCCAAGTTGTGTACGTAAGTGGGTTCGAGTGTGGACACAACTGATTGGCTACGAGTAGTCACAACAATTTTACTGCCGGGCACACCACACAACAACAAATCTGTCAGTTCTCTCCATTTTCGAAGATCCTCATTCCACACATCATCCAAGATAAGCAGATACCTTCTAGCGGATAAAGTTTGTCGCAAGTGTTCTTGCAATTGTTCTAGGGTCAAGTTGTTCTTATTAACAATGTTTCCAAAGTTGTTCTTATCAACAATGTTTCCAAAGTTGTTCTTATCAACAATGTTTCCAAAGTTGTTCTTATCAACAATGTTTCCAATGATCTTTTTGACATCAAATTCGTCTGACACACACACCCATTTTCTCAAATCAAAATACTTAACCACCCTTTGATCGTTGTAAACCAATTTAGCAAGTGTTGTCTTTCCTAGACCACCAAGCCCCACTATAGGAATAACAGCTACACCCTCGCCATCGGCTATTTTGACTAACTTATCTACGAGGAGGTCTTTATCGAGATCTCTGCCAATAACATTAGAAGCAATTATGGATGAATGGGTTTCTCTTTGCCGATGCAGGAGTAGGCTCCTCTTGACATGTGGTAGGTGAAAGTTGTTTCTATTAGCTGCAATCTGGTCTAGTTTTTCTCTGACTTCCTTAATCTTATGACCCATTCTGAACCTAAATACTAGTGGATTTGAACATGAAAAGAAGTGCCGTACCTTTCTCTTTATACTACTCCTTTGGTTCACTTGCTGCTGCAAAGCGATGACATCAAACTCATCTAGAATGTCATCAATAGCATAGCAAACATCTTTAAGCTTTCCCAACCATACACTCAGCACAATGCTTGTTTCTTGTAGTTCTTCAGCATCGACAAGCACGGCTTTGACAGTTGATAAGGTGTCCTGCAGCTTGCTCAACTCGCCTGTCACACCCGATGCTAATCCAATCTCCTGCTCAGCAAAGGAACCTAGCTTCCCTATCACTCCCTCTGCAATGCTAGAAAGGATTAATTCCGCCATGACTTAATTGAGGTGGACTCGACGGTGATGATTATGAAGCGAGAAGAATTGCCCAGGAAAGAAAGTTGATGTGCGAGTATGATCATCTAGGTGTATATATAATGAAAAGCTGCATTGCTACATTGCATAACTTGAGAGGTAAATGGAATAAAAACCTTACGTCAAATTGCTACATTACCTAACTTCTTGATTAAGTAATTGAGAATTTGGGCCAATACGGGAGCTTGATTAATGTACCAAAATTGAGCCTCATTTTTTTGGCTACTAACCTCCCAGTTTAACGCACAACTGTAGTTTTTCAAAAATAAAAAGATGAGGTACCATTTTCTTTCATGTTGTTTAGAGGTATTTAATTTTTGTTATTCTCCTTTGATGTAGGGCTTCCATAAGATCGAAAACTCATAGTTGTG
This sequence comes from Escallonia herrerae, assembly GCA_033070095.1. Taxonomy (NCBI): domain Eukaryota; kingdom Viridiplantae; phylum Streptophyta; class Magnoliopsida; order Escalloniales; family Escalloniaceae; genus Escallonia; species Escallonia herrerae. The sequence continues at coordinate 51,139 of JAVXUP010000443.1, read as the reverse complement.
TCTTTCATGTTTGATTTTTTTCACCATCAAAAATATTAAACGAAGTTTACGCAACCAATGGAAAATGCTATCTTAGACTAAGCCATGTCTAGGGTTTTACACATCAATATCCACAAAAAGATTAAAACATGTCGCTAATGCATCTTCTGCAAATAATAGTGTGTTGAGTTCAGTAAAAAGGGTGTACAATTATCTCATTTGTGGAAGGTACGCAACCAATCTCCCGATGGTTTTCTAACACGCAATATGAAGCCAATATTCTCGAATTGCAGCATATGCCATCATATATGGAAATACTTTGCCATTAATTCTTGTAATGTAGTCGGAGGCTAACTTACATACTCGAATTCTTCGATGCTAGTGAAAGTAAGATCTATTGTTAAAGAATATTTTTTTCTTGGTTGAAGATAACCTTATATACTATGAGTAACCAAGAGTTAAACAAGATGCAAAAAAGTTAACCCAAAAGTGAATGACAAACCCATCCAGAGCTAAACGAGAGCTTACATAAACAAAATACCACCAAAGAATCACTAGCTATATATATATATATATATATATATATATATATATATATATATATATATATATATATATATATATATATATGGGCTTAAATGGCTTATATTTTCTTTCCTTAAAGTACCCTTTTCTAATTGATATTTTCATAAAAAGTTAAGGGTAAGCGAGAGTGTTTTTGACGTATAACATTTTTTTTCCATTATATATCCTTTTTAAGTTAGAGTGTCATTTAAAAATGAGAGTGTTATTGACTTCTCATAAGATATAAAACCTCTTTTCTTAAAATGTCTTTATTGGGATATACGTTTTGGTTAGAATTAAGGATTGTTTTGACTTTTGACTTAATTTTTTTTTCATTAAATACCTATTATAGATAAGAGTGTGACTAAAAAATAAGGGTATTTTTTACTTCTCATATGGTAACAAACCTCTTTTGTCAAAATATTTTTATTGAAATATATGTTTTGTTAGAGTAAAGGGTTATTTTGACTTCTATTGAAAGAGGGAAAAAAAAAAAGAAGCAAAGAAAACCCTATGAAAATTCTATAAACATGCTCTCTAATTATTGAAAAATTCCTATCAAATCTTACCGCCTCCATTCACGTTAAAACTAAATTATCTTAGAGTTATTACATGTTCTCCATCATATTTGATTAAAGAAAATAATTTGCAGAGAACAAAGTTTTCTATAGATTTCTTTCAGAAATATAATATATCTAAATTAAATTGAATATTTTGTCAAAATCTCAATCCTTTTTAATTTTTTATTTCATATTTATATGTGGATGTGTATGCTACAAATTTGAATTATTTTGCATGGATGATTTTAATACAAATATATTAATACATTAAAACTATTGTAAACCTAAAGTTTAATTCTAGATTTTGAATACAGACATATTGGTATAAGGAAGTTGTCATAAAACTGGTATTTTTAGGCTTTTTAAGTAAATATGTTATCCTAACTGGAGTTAAATGGCTAGCATAATATACCTACACTAATTTTAATATTTAGTCAGAAATCCAATCCTTTTTTTATTCTTGTAAAACACGATTATAGGTTGATGTGTATGCTACAAATTTCAATAATTTTGCATATATATATATATATATATATATATATATATATATATATATATATATATATATATATATATCAATACAAACATATTCATACATTGAAACTATCATATATCTGACGTTTAATTCTAGATTTCAATTAAGGACACATATTGGTCTAAGAAAGCTATTGTAAAACCGGAGCATTAGAAATTTTAAATGCATATGAATCTCTAGATCATACAATTTTGCTCTTAATTATAGCTTAAGTTTGTGACAAGTACATAATCATATATTCGTATTAGAGTTACTAAGATACCCTTATTTGTATGACAACATATCCTTCATAAGGTTATTGTTTTTGTATGATATACTGTATCCCCAAATCTCATATATTTACATGATTATATATTATTCATATAGTTATTGTCTTCATATATTTTACTCTTATAAGTCACAGGATTAGATGAAATCCAATTGATAAATATTCTAATTTATTTCGACTCAAAAGATTAATAGTTTTTTCTTGAGCTTGAAAACTCTCAAGTTTTGAGGGGTTAAATAATTAAAAAATATCTTAAACTATTCTTTTCAAGTTTAAAAGTTCTCTAAATATTTTGACTTTTTAAAGGTGAGGCTAAATTTTACTATTTTGGCTAACTTTAAATATTTTGACGCTAAAGATGTTAACCAATGCATCTTTTAGTGACAAAAGATTATGAATATAACCAAACATATAAGGATCTGGCCCTAGCGTATAAAATAATCTTAAGGAATTAAAATGAATAAATATTTTTCATTAAAATTATCTTTTTTAGAAATCAAAGGTTTTAAGTGACAAAAATCTGAGGGTGGACCTAATTCATTCTTATAAATATGATACTAAGATTATGTTCACCTTTAAAGAAAACCCTATCAAGACATAACCTTAAAAATTATTAACATCAAATAATCTATGTCCTTGAGGTTAAGGTGATATTACAATCAATTACACTAAGTTTTAAAAGGTAAAGCTGTATTGATCCATTTAAAAAAAAAATTTTGCTTATGTTATCAACACATATTTTTTAAATATCAATACTGCCCTCATTTTAATGTACAAGGTATATACAATATAAAAATTGACAAATCCTAATTTTGCAAATTAGGGTTTCAACTCAAATTCTCTCCCGTCCCCCCACCCCGCCCCCCCGCGGCCGCCGCACTTTCCTTGGCAAGCACTTAGCCAGAAAGTTGGCAAACTGGCTCAGCCCCACACCCCTTATCCCAGCGCTGGCAAACATCGGCCTCCACATTATCCAACCCTATTCGCCATCCCGCCGCCTCCACCACCGTAAACGTCACGTCCTCGGTAGCAGTACAAACATGAAAATCTCAAAGCCGTCAATCAGTCATAATTCTGTAACGTTAGAGAGAGAGAGAGTCTATGTGTGTGTGTGGTTTGTGGAGGGTCGATTTGAGGTGGCGGTAGGTTGACGCAAACAAGAATTTTATACATCTTCTTCTAGATTTTGAAATTCAAATTCAATTTTTATGTTCATTTGGTTTGCTAAATCGTGATGATTTTGCTGCAAGTGATTAGAGTGAGAAAGTTATGATAATCATTGGGGTAAGAAGACTGAAGAAATGTGAGAAAGCTGAAGAACATGATGATGGTTGGCTGTAGTTGTGGCCGGTTATTGGCGGGAAGGGGGGTGTGTGTGTGTCTATGGGAGCGTTTATGTGTTATCTGTGTGTTGAAGCTAAAGAAGTGTAAAGGGGTGATGGTGGTGGGGCTATATGGCGAGATGGAGCGACAAGGAATAACATTTGAAGAATTACATTATCAAGTGATGGGCATTCTGGTTTTTTCATCTTTCAGTATTTTCATTCGGTTAAGAAATATAAGTGTTATAGTTCCACCTAATGGATACGCATGTAACTTTACCCTAACCTCAAGATCATGGGTGCAATTAAGCCTATAATTTTCTTAACCCTCAAAAATTTATGCCATGGTTATTTTTTTCCTTTTTATTTTGATGATACATGTCTTCATTTGATGAATGATCTGAAATTATTCTTGACAAACTTTTGTTGAATTTGTATTTATATTAAACCTATAATGCATGTACATAAATATAGGGTGAAAAACGTAGGTTTGTGAACATTTTTGAAATTACGTAGTTCATTATCTGATATCAACTTCACACATTTATTTCGCAGTATAGATTTCAAAAGGACACACGCAGGCACACAGTTTCTAAAGAGAATCGCTTGTGTGTGATGTGATCGAAATTCTGATTTTATAGAAAATGCCATTTTAGAGTTTTATCAACAATTTGTAGGTTTAGTATTATCATAAAAGTTTTTATTTAAAATAAAAGTCATTATGTTACTACTAAAATGAACAAGGTCATGCTAGATAAAAATTTAAAAAAAAAAAGAGAGAAGTTTAGAGTATACTATCAAGAAAAATTTATAGTATACTATAGATTTTTACCTGAAAGTAGAAAAAAGAAAATAATTAAGATTAAGCGTAGTTTTAGACAAATTGTACTCAATTGCTAGAACTTAAGATAGAAAAAGTTGAAAAAGACTTGCTATGTATTTTAATATTCAAATAAGAGATACATGCAAATTATACTCTTTCCACCCCAAATTATTTGATCATATTTGAATGCACGCTTATTTAGGATATGGATTTTTCATTATATCCCAAGGGGGTGAAGGTGGGGGGGGGGGGGGGAAGAAAGTGGTTGAGTAGAGAGAAGTGTATTGGTGGAGGATCAAATGTGGAGAGAAAAGTAGAATAACAAAAAAGTGTATAAAGAGTAAACATGTAAAAATGCCTAATGAATCTTTCTTAGCTTGGAAACTAAGTAATTTTTTGGGACAATCCAAAAAGAAAATATGATAATTTTGTTGGGACTGAGGGAGTAATAGACTTTGTCATTACCAAAAGCAAATAAACTACTGGTTATTTTGACCCCCAATAATCGTCACTATAAGAAATGGCCATCAATGTACCGAAAGAAGTAAGATGGATAATGAATGATACTGAAAATCCTAGGGGATGATATTTTGAACTTTAATGGTGACGTTTGCAAGAAAAAGTATCAAAACTCTAAAAGTGAAGATAGAAAAACTTTGGTAAGATCATTGAAGTGAGGGTACTAAATTTGTTGCTTAAACAGTTCAGTTTCTATATGTGTCCTGCTAGATCTCTTGAGTTCGCTTGATTTTTAGTTTTAAAGATGCAACATTTAAACTCTTAACGCATTTTGTCTTACAAACTTTGTTATAGTCATAACTTTTTTTCTTTTAACAATTCTTTTTGGGTTAATTTTTTAACATTGGTTAATATCAATAAATTATAATTAAAACTTTTGCTTAATTTCACTTCTTAGACTTATATACATGTGATCAAAATATATTACAGGAAATTAGAAAACTCCAATATATACACTTGAAATTAATTATCTCTAAATATTTTCTTCACTTTTATTACTATACAGCCAATTTCGTAATATTTTGTGAGAGTTAGATTTTTGTGGAAAATGTTTTACCTTCAATGACAAGCTATAGCATGAAATAGTCAATTTTCTCTTTTGCGGCAGCTTGATGTGACGAAAGAAATAAGTATGATAAATAGTAAAAAATATCGGCGATAAATTGGTGTGAAAAAATCAGGTTTAAAAGTAAGACCGTGTTTTGTGCAATTAACTTTTCATATTTCGAGTCTTTGGTTAGCACTTAATAACTGATTTATTGTTATGATTCAATTATAATAGTCATAATAATTAATTTCAATTGTGTTTTTTTACCAAGGTTCATAATATTTTTATTTTGAATTACTATATAACGTGCAAAACACGTGATCCTTACTAGTGTGTGTGTGTGTGTGTGTGTGTGTGTGTGTATATATATATATATATATATATGGGAGCTGATCCATTGATAGCGCTAGCAAAATAGGCAAAGTTGCTAGCGCGATCTGACCATCCACGTACAATCTGTAGACGGTCCAGATCTTTTTTTTAAGTCCGTCCGCTACATTATGTAGCGGACAATTTTATGACAAAAATACCCTCCGAGTCTGTCGGCTACATAATGTAGCGGACTAGTTTTTGGACCTTTTTTCTGTTTCTGTCATCCATGTTCTGACTACTTTCTCTCTCCTCAATTCCCGATTATATCTGTCCGCTACATAATATAGCGGACAAAAAAATTATGAAAAGAGAACTCTTCCCTAGAAAAAGACAGCCATGTGTCAGATCTAAAAAAAAGAGAGACAACCCATTTTTTTCTCTCTCTTCCTCATCTCTCATCCTTTCCATCTTCTCCCTCTCCCCCATACCCATTCTCTTAAGATGGCAGATTTGGAAATGAGCTCTCTTCTTCCTGTCTCTCTCTCTCTCTCCCCCTACAGAAGATATTTACGGCCATAGTAATGGAAATTACTCTTCTCAGGTTCTACGAATTGTGGGGATTTGATGGTGAGGCGATTTCTTGTCTCGCCCATTTCACCTGAACCAATATTATTTCCTCTCAAATAAGGGAAAGTCCCCACCACCATGGCTGCTCGCGTTCAAGCTTCAAGAACAGACACTTGTGACCCAAAGAGATCCCAGCTTGAAGACCATGTTTACGTAAAATATCACTTCCACACCCCAAACTCCCCCTACAAGTGTACTCAAAGTTGGGCCTTTTGCGTTTTAGCCTTCAAGCAAAGTTCCATGCCTTCGATGAGATTCTGATAAGAGCAATTTCCTTTGCTATGGCCGCAAATATCTTGTGCAAGGGGAGAGAGAGAAAACAGAGGAAGAAGAGAGGAGGGGGATGAGAGAGAAAACAAAAAGTGATGAGAAAAAAGAGAGAGAAAGAGAAAAAGTCAGACTACATTAATGAGAGAAGGGAGAGAGAAAGAGAATATACTGTCAGACGAGCACTGAACGGTCCGCTACATTATGTAACAGACAGATATAATCGGGAATTGAGGAGAGAGAAAGAAGTCAGAACATTAATGATAGAAAGAGAAAAAAGGTCCAAAAACTAGTCCGCTACATTATGTAGCTGACGGACTCGGAGGGTATTTTTGTCATAAAATTGTCCGCTACATAATGTAGCGGACGGACTTAAAAAAACGTAAAAAAAAGATCTGGACCGTCCACAGATCGTGCGTGGACGATCAGATCGCGCTAGCAACTTTTCCTATTTTGCTAGCGCTATCATTGGATCAGCTCCCTATATATATACATATATATACACACACACACACATATGTCCCTCAAACATTATCAAAAGCTATGAATACATGATTAGAAGCCAATTACACCAACCTCACAACAACCACCGCTGTACACATACAGAGCATTGGAAGAGCTCTACAACACCGAGAAATTGTACTTCTGCAACCCATTGTTTATGACCCTGTGTACGTAACAGAATTTGTGGAAATTCAGATTTTAGAAATAATGAGGTTAATTGTTTTTGTGGTCACATGTTATGATAGGGTAATTTGCGCTTCACACTATATTCAAGCACAACAAAGTGTAATTCACGACAAAATATGTATGGTTGTCATCAAGAATATAGGACGCTTTAGGTTAGAGATGTGACTCTTACATTTTCTATAATGGTGAAAAATAAAACAGAAAAGAGAAAGAATATAAAGGATAAAAAAGGGAAGGAGAAATGGAAATATATTGATGGCGCATAATCGATGAGCGGGATTTTCAAATTTTTGGTAAAAATTTGAATTCTAATTTTTCATCAACCATGATTACCTAAAATTAAGATTTTTTATTGTTAATCCCGTGTGTTCGCATTGCTGAGTTGGTAAGATATCAATGGTAGTCTAATATCACGTATGTGGATGACGTGATGTTAGACAACCACTGAATATTCCCTCACAAAAGTTGGTTGCTATTGTGCGACTAGAGTTCTTTTAACAATGTCAACTTAGAATGCCGGTAAATATGGCCACTGGACTTGTCAAATAGCATACACTTGCATCCACTTGAACCCAAAATTAAAGTCTCTCTCTCTCTCTCTCTCTCTCTCACTCAAATAGCATACACTCCATCTATTAGATCTTTTTTTTGGTTTAAAGGAAAAGGAAAGAAATACAACAAAACTAACTACGCCTCTCAAAGCCTATTCCACTAACATCTACAAGCAAAAGTTGTAGTAACTCCAAGCTGGGTTTATCCAGGTGGACCTGGCTTTATGGTTGATCAGCTCCCATGTTTGCTTGGAGATCTGCACACTTGTTACCTTCGCGGAGAGTGTGGGTTATTTGATATTTGCATCGCTATATAATGAATTTGCAATCCACGATCAGTCCCCTTCGTTAATGATTTGGATTTTCTTCCTTTGTTATCAGTTGGATCGCCAAAGTGGAGTCCGTTTCCAGTATCAAGTTTTGGATGTGTTGCTCTTTTGCCATCTTCAATCCTTGGTAGATGCCCCAAAGTTCCGCTGTTAGGCTAGTTGTTTCTCCAAGATTTCCACATAAGCCCCATTGCCAAATGTCGCTTTCATTTCTCAAAAGTCCTCCGAAACCACCATGTCTTGGGTTTCCTTTAGCACATCCGTCTGTGTTTAGTTTGCAATGTCCTGCCATGGGAAAGGTCCAAGAAATCAAGCCATGTTTTCTACAGTTATTAGCTTTATATGAGGTTGAAAAGCTTTCACCGTGTCTTCATGATGATGGATGATCTTAGCTCTTACTTTGCCAGCATCGTGTGGAGTATCGTTGAAGATTCTTTCGTTCCTGCTTTTCCATATAAACCACAAAATGATAGCGAACATGTTGGGTGTTGGGAGATGGGAAGAATCATCCTCGTTTATGCGACGTGAACAATACTTTAGCAGCCGGTCAAGAGTGTTTAAGGTGCTGTCCTCTATCATTGTGCTCTGAGGAAGGAAATGTTTCCAGATATCTTTGGCTGCCCGGCAACATCTCAGGACATGGATGGTGTCCTCTTGGGGATGGTGACCAAAATCGCAGGAAGCGTTGGAAGTCCAACCTCTAGAGGCACGAAGGAAATTAGTTGGGAGACGGTTATGTGCCACAGTCCAAAGGAAGAGGTTTATTCTTTTAGTGGTCTTGATTTTCCAAATCTTCTTCCAAATACTGTTTTCTTGATAGTTTTGATCATTGCGGAGGGAAAAGAAGTGAGAATGACAGATTTGGTGGAGAATAAACCATTGTTCTCCATTCCCTAAACAGGAGGATCAGGGTAGGATATATAAGTGGAGACAGGGGTTTTGAGAATTTCGTTTATGGTGCTGCTTCCCAATTGTTCCTCCCAAAACTCCACATTCTATCTTTCATTTTGCAAGAAATCAATGACTTTCAGGGAGGGGTCTATGGTGTTCAAGACACTATTCAAGGGTTTTTCGCCACACCACCAATCCTCCCCAAAAGATATGTTCTTCCCATCACCAATCAACCATTTAATTCCCTCAATAAGGAAACTTTTGGTACTTATAATGCCTTTCCAGATATGAGTTCCTCCTTTTTTGGGTTCCCAAGTTCTAGGGTTTTTGGAGCTAGTATACTTGGCCGCTAACACTTGGGTCAAGAGGGGTGTCGCTTTCTTACACAGGTTCTAAGAAAGTTTGGTTAAGAGAGCTAATTTATTTTCTTTACTTCTTCTTAACCCAAGCCCTCCCACTTTTTAGGCTTACAAACTGTTTCCCAATTAACAAGGTGTATCTTTCTTTGGTCTTTCGTGTCCCCCCATAAGAAATTCCTATTAATTTTGTCTAAAGTGTTGCATGTTTCCATGGGAAGGATATTGGTTTGCATGCTATAATTGGGAATGGCAGCTATAACCGATTGAATGAGGGTAAGTCTTCTAGCAGTGGAGAGGAGTTTCGCTTTTCCAAAAAGTGAGTCTGCTTTGGATTTTTTCAATGATATGGTTGAAATGACTCTTTGAATATCTTCTGTGTGTGAGAGGGGCACCCAAGTACAAACCAAGGTCTTGGGATAAAGGGAAGCCACAGCAATGGCTTAGCTCTTTGGCCTGGCTCCAATTAATGTTTGGAGATGTGAACATTTTGGATTTGTTAGGGTTAATTTTTTGACCCGATTCGGAACAAAACTGGTTCAAAGTGTCAAGAATGGTCAGAAAGTGATGGGTATCAGCTTTTGAAAAAATGAGAAGGTCGTCCGCAAATAAGAGATGGGTGATATGGGGGCCATTCCTAGAAGCTTGGAGCCCTTTCCAGTCATTATCAAGCACACGGTTGCAAATGAGATTGGATAGTCTTTCCGTGCATAACGTGAATATGTAGGGGGACACGGGGGGTCCCCCTGTCTAATACCCCTACCCAGTATGAAAGGGGGAGAGGGGCACCATTCCACAAGCGGGAGATCATATTATTAGTGATGCAATCCATGATAAGATCAATCCAGTCCTTAGGAAAGTTCAGGTTAATTAGAGTATACTTCATGAAATCCCAACTCAATAAGTCATAGGCTTTCTCGAGATCTATCTTAATTATCATTCCACCATTTTTTTCCTTTCTTATTTTTATGAAGGGAGTGTATGATTTCTTGCGCAATCACAATATTATCAGAAGTGGATCTTCCAGGAAGAAAACTACTTTGGTAAGGACCTATGAGATTGTTAAGTTTTGGCCTTAATCTATCAACAAGGATTTTGGTGATGATTTTATAGCTACTATTAAATAAGCTAATAGGCCGGAATTGGTTTGTTGTTTCAGGGTTATCAACCTTGGGGATGAGAGTTATATGAATTTTCTTAGTGTCAGCAGGAAGTTTTTTCTCATGGAAGCAATTTTTGGTGAAGGTGCAGGTATAGGGGCCAACCACATCCCAAAAAAGCTGACAGAGGATGGCCTGGACCCCATCAGGTCCCAGAGCCTTAAGGGCTTTTATTTGGAAAATAGCTCCTTTAATTTCCTCATTTGAATGAGGGTGGTTAAGGTCCCTGTGGTCTTCTTGGGTGAGTTTGATAGGGAAAGGATCATTTTTGCTTAATTGTTGAGAAAATTCCCTCGTGAAGAGCTTTAGGTAGTGGTGTGGATAAGGTTTTTAAGTTCTTTTGGATCAGATATCCAGGTTCCAGTGTGGTCTTTAAGTCTTTCGATTCGGTTTCTCTTTCTTCTTCTAAGGGTGGTCACATGATAAAATCTAGTGTTACGGTCTCCTTTAGAAATATTTAGGTGTCTAGATCTTTGGAGCCAATACATTTCCTCCTCGTTTAGTGTATGGTTGTACTGGGTTCACAAAATACTATCTAGCCTCTCCAAATTATGGGAGTAGTGAGAACTGAGGGCTTTTTGAATACCATTTAGGTGAGCTAAGAGGCGTTTTTTCTTTTGGAAGATATTTTTGAAGATGTTTTTATTCCAAGAGGAGGCTTTATGAGAGAAAAAGTTCAGGGCTTCCAACAGGTTGTCACTACTTTGCCAAGTAGACTGGACCAGGTTGGGGAAATCTTCATGATCAAACCACATAGCTTCCATTTTAAAAGGCTGGTTGTTGGTGTAAGTGAAGGACATACCTTTGTAAGGAATCAGGATTAGAGAATGGTCAAAAGAAGTGCTGATTAAGTTTGTTACCATGACTTCCGGGTAGGTGATCATCTAGCTGCTTGTAGCCATTGCACGGTCAAGTCTCTCTTGCGTGTTTGCGAGCCCATGATGTCCATTAGTCCATGTGAGCTTTGGTCCACTGCATCCGAGGTCAATTAGTCCGCACTTGTCAATATCGTGGACAAACTTTTGGCATCTTTGATTATCCTGAAAAGGCTTGTAGCTTCTTCGTTCATTAGGTCCGATGTAGTCGTTAAAGTCCCCTGCTAGGAGCCAGGGGAGGTTGGAGGAGTTGGTTTGGGAAATGAGGTTGTCCCATAGCACTTCTCTTATTTTTGTGCATGGGCTGGCATAGACGGCGGTCAGGATCCAGGTGTTTGAATTGGGTTCGGTGATTTTGAGGTGGATGGCTTGCCGGGATTTTTCAATAGGGCAGATTTGGGTTAATCCTAGTTTCCAGATCACCCAAATACCTCCAGAGAAACCAACAGGGTCAACATAGCAGTTTTCGGTGTAGCCAAGGTTGTTGAAAAAAGGGAGAAGTATCTCGAAATAGATTCGAGTTTTGGTTAAGATTAAGATTTTTGGTCTAAAGGATCTGGTCACTTCTCGGAGGTTCATTTTGAAGGCCAGTTTAGCTGATCCTTGGACGTTCCAGGCAATAATAGACATCGGGTTAACAAGTTGGGCTTGCTAGTAGGCAAAATCAGACAGATTCCTGATAATGTTTCGAAGAGGGCTTCGAAACATTTTGGCCGCTAACATTCCATGATTTGATTTCCTTTTTCTTTTCTTCCTCGTTCATTTTGATGTGCTCTCAGTCAATCATCGAGGTTGGTTTGCTTGCGTGGTTCAGTCGAAAAAGGGGCCCCTTGTCGTCTAGTGGTTTCGGGTTAAGGTGAGCATCATTGGTGTTTGAGGGGGGCAAGAAGAATTTATCCAAAGAAAGAGGATTTTGGTCAGGGCTCTCTGTAGGACCAGCTTCTTCTGTGTTGTTTGGATTTAAAGGGCAAAAATTTAAAATGGTGGCTGATTGGAGGTTTATCTTAGGCAAAAGGGGTTGTTGGATCAACACCACAGAAGGTGGACTTGATTCTTTCGTGGAAAGTTCATGGGCTTTCTGGTTTGTTATGACTTGAGTTTGAGGTCCAAGGGGACTGCTTGTGGTTGTTTCTTTGGGTAATCTTTGGCCTAAAAGTGGCTTTGTTGTACTGTTTGTGTGTTGGTCTTGGGTTAAGGTAGAGTAGGTTGTGGTTTCCAGGCTAGAATTATTGGCCAAAGTCTCAAAACGGTTTCTGTGTAGGGCTACTTTAGGGCCAAGATGGTTTTGGGTTAGGCCCTTTTGGGTAGGTTCTACTCTTGGTTTTAATGTCCTTCTTTTAACTATCATCCAGTCCCCGTACATAGGTGGTTGAGGGGAGTTAATGCTTAGCATAGGGGTAGGTAGAGTTCTATCAGTGGTTTGCAGGTTACTGTTACTGGTTAATGTTGGAAAAACTACGTGAGAATTGACAGATTCTGACTTGTCTATTGCCAGAGATTGGTTACAGACTTCCTTCCGGTGACCTATCCTGCCACAAGAGAAACAAATTGTAGGAATGAATTCATAGACGACTTTATAGTCCTTACCTTCCAGCTTGTATGCTGGGATCATCGATTGGGAGATATCGATCTCCACGCAGATTCTTGTGTACTTGCCGCGGCTTGAGGTTGCTGTATTGAAGTCGACTTTGATTGGTTTACCGAAGCTCTTTGCAATCTTAAATAGCACATTTTCCTTGTAATATTCGATTGGTAATTTCGGGAGTCTGATCCACATGGTGGTGGTAGTTTCCACTACATCTGAGGGTTTAAAATTTGGCTTCCATTTTCTAATTGTCAAGTAGTGGTTCATGATGATCTAAGGTCCCCCATGGAAAACCAGTTTGTAGTCTTCAAAGGTGTCAAACTTTATGAGGAAGTATCCTTTGTCTAGATCCACAATTTCAAAATCTCCTTGAAGATTTCACAGAGATTTAATTTTGGTGCTGAAGGCTCGGAAATCGATCAATTTTCCCAACAGGCAAATTATCAAGCTGTCGTTCCATTGGTCTCTAATGGATTATAGTAATCTCTTTGATAGTCTGATATCAGGAATGGTGGGGTGTGGTTGTTTGTTTGTTATTTTTCTGGGTTTTGATTTCCTTCTATTTCCTCATCTTCTTCTCAGCTGTAATCTTCAATCGAGTCTCCAAAATATATAGCATCTTCGGAGAGGTTTTTTTGACTTAACAATCTCTTTGTAGGACAGAGGCTTTATTTTTGGATGCTCAGTTTCTTTGGTAGTACCCTGTTGTTTTCCTGACAATGGGTCAATTGCCTCCTCTGAAGGAGATTGATATTCCTCTGTCCTTTGTAATTCAATTTCTACCATAACTTGATCAGGGTGGTTGTCGTGGTTAATGGGTTATGTCCCCGAATTAAGCTTCTTGAGCTTTTTGGAGTTTCTCTCCCTTCCATTAATGGCTGTTGGTGTGGTATTTAAGGGTGCAGGGACCTCCAGGTATTTATGGATGTTAGGTGGTCGAGTGGAGGTTTCATCTTCAATCATTGGTTCTTCATCTCCATCTTGATCTTGATTCACAGACCAAAATTTCCCCATAATTTGTGAAGCAATCTGCTTATCATGAGGTAAAAGAGCAAGCTCTGAGCTTAGGTTTATCGGGGTTGACGCAACAGTAAGAGATCCACCGCCGACCACTGTGGGGAAAGGGGAATTGGGAGGAGGGGGTGGGTTGGGGGGGCTTTCTGGTTCGTCAAAGAAGAGTGGTCGGAAATCGCAGAGCTATTTTCTCTCATGACTATACTCGTAATGAAAGGGAGGGAGTTTGTCTAATGAGGCTCCATCTATTAGATCGACGCGCATGGAAAAATGCTTTCAATCATTGTGTTTGCGGAGCTTTTACAGAAAGATATTTATATCTAATCGTCGAATGGTGTATTCTAGTCACACATGATGATGAAATCGGAGTGGGCTATGCCTCCACCTATGCTATTGCTTGATATTCGTTCATCCCTAAAACCACAAATCACCGCCAATAGCTACCACAATCACCGGTCAAAAAGGCACCATCTAAAACAAATTTCAACATTAATTAGAAGGCAATTGAGTTTGGAATCAGATCTGGGTATAATTGAATTGCAACCTACATCTACAACCAAAAGAGAGCCGTGCCTTTGCCCAATAAATCTCCAAGGTGGCGGCTATGCCAGTGGCAGGAGGCGATGGTGATCGATGGTGGTTTGCTGAAGGAAAAGGGAGCAATGGTGGTGGTTGAGTGAAGTGGCTACGATGGAGGTGTTGAAGGAGGTTAAAGTGGACTAGTGGTGATTGAAAGGGGCGGTGGGGTTGGTAAATGGTGATTCTCGAACGGAGAAAGATAAAAAATGAGAAAGGGAATAAATTTAAATTTTTGTCGTTTGTTTTTCCAAGGATCGTGCTAATGATATACAAGAGGGTAGAAGATCAAAAATCTAGTAGGGGGAGAAACCAGGACGCAATATTGGCTGCTTGCCTGTCTATTGCTTGTCAACAAGAAGATAAGCCCCCCACTGTAAAAGGTACAACCTTAGATTTTTTATTGACATTTAGGGTGCTTCCCCATTTATCTCTCTCTGTGGATTTCAATTAGAAATTTGCTCTGTTGCTAATGGAGCGATAAAGAAGGAAATCGGTCGGGCAAAAGAATACATAGTAAAGCAACTAGAGCTTGAAATGCGACACTTACTACAAAGTTGGACAACTAAAACCAAAAGACAACTTTGAGGACTTTAATATCGTTGAGCTCGGTCTAACCTATGATAATGATAGGGATCCGACCCTAAGACATATTCTTGTAAATGAGAGGAAAAGGCAACAGAGATTTTAAGTGAAAGTGCAGAAGCCTTAAGTACTTACCTTATTATCCAAGTCCACTTGCTATTGGGTTTAGTCTTTAGCTTAAATAGTTACTATATTCTCCAAGTCCTTTTATTTTGAGGTGCAGTCTTCTTTTTGGTAATCTTCGAGATTCTTTTTAGAAGATAGGGTCTAAGATAAGGTGTTTACTTTTTTGTGTATATAAGCAAGTTGTGTAAGTAGAAGCAATTTGCTTTCAGAAGCAATTTGCTTTTTCTTGTTAATGGCGTGACTCCATTGACTTTCTTTTAGGTGAAACTCTTAGAAGGCCTTAATGAGACTCAAGGGTTTTTCTATTCTTTATTATCTGATGTTCTTATTTTGTTGGTACGTAAAAATACAAAAATACTGCTCATGGGAAATGTTCACAGTACCCTTAACAGCACCAAGTCAGCCAATTAAACCCCTCTTTATTGCTTCTAAAAAGTAGCCCTAGTTTTCTCAGTTGCAAACCTAGAACTTTAAGCCCTAGCCCACTATACCAGCTTTTAGGACAGCCTTACACACCCTTAGTAAGATCCATCGTACATTTGATGAAATAGAGAATCTGTGAAATGTTTGAATTTTCATATATTCCAAATAAAGAAGCGTAGGTTTGAGAACCTATAGCTAATATAACGGTTGTTGTACTGGGTTTTCTTCTATTTCGCTCTGTCAGAGCTATTGCGATTTTCTCCATCTCTAACGGAGCTACTCTAATGTACATGTGGGCTAGACAAAACAAAGTAGATGTATATTGGAAAGAGGAACGTATTCCCACCTAAGAAGGAAACAAAGGTTGGAAGAAACCACGCTCTTCTGATGAATTAGCATTTATCCCCATCCTCTTTGTAGGATCTTTCTGGTGAACCCCCCCCCCCCCCCCAATCTCTATACCCAAAACTTTCTCCTTAAAATTTCCCTGTCCTGAATCGTTTATCCTAAGTCAAAGCTTTCAATACACCTCTTCAACAACCCAATAACTTCAGCCAAAACATAAATGACAACCATTACTGCAACCTAAGCTGGAACAAATCAACTCCATTGTGAAGACTTTATTGATCTCGAGGAGGATGCCACAACTGCAAATAGAGAATATACTCTCATGCTCCTGGCTAAAATCATCAGCTTCAGATAGTCCAAAACATTCTCTCAAAATCATGGAACCCATCAAAAGGCATGAAAATCCAACCTTTGGAAGACAACACCTTCTGCATTGCCTTCAATCATGGATGGGATCGCACTCGAATCCTAGACTCAAGACCTTGGTCTATCTTGAGCTCTCACGTCATTGTGTGAGATTGGCCTCAAAACAAAGCAATCAAGGGAATTGATTAATACCTCACCTTTCTGTATCTGAATCGACGGTCTTCCCCCCAATAAAAAGACAAAAGTCAATGCCAAAAAAATAGCTGGAATACTAGGAAAGTTAAGAGAAGTTAACTTTACCTCAGATGGGAAAATACCTGGGTTCAAGTATCTCAGAATTCGAGCGAATATCGATGTGCATCAACCCCTTCACACTGGCTTCTAAAAGAGCAAAGAACATAAACCAAAGGTATGGATACATCTCCAGTATGAAAGCCAACCCGATTTCTGCTTTAACTGTGGAAAAATGGGACATGTGAATCGCAATTGCCTAGACTCACCCATCCAATACCCTGAAAATCTTAGCAGCCCCTTTGGACCATGGTTAAGAGCTGAGTCCTTCGAAACAGTACCCTCTGAAGCAGAATGGAAACCAACTCCCATGAATCTCGCCAAGTTCTGACTTCCATAACCCAGCAAATCCTAATCAAAACCCTGAACTCCGATAACCACTAAAACCAAAAAAACTCCCACAAACCAAACCCAGTTTAGCAATTTCACTACCCAAAATAGAAACATTGATGACTGGAATTTCACCAAGAATATTGTACCAACCCATTCTTCAACCTCTAACTCTGACCACACGAACCCCAACACCGTTGCAGTAGTCGAGAAAAAAAACTCATGAAACAACCCCTAAACCCCAACCAACCCTCACTCTGCCACATCCAAGCCCCTGAAACCTGACACACCTCCCAAATCACTCAGCCAACCAACTCCATTTTTCCCCAACTTCAAAGCCATCATTAACCTTTTAAATTCATGTTGAAGCCCAAAACCCAAAAAAGCCCAAAACCTCACCTGCCGAGTTTGGCCCATCTGATAGAAATCCAAGCCCAGACCTGCTAGCCCAAAACCTTAAACCCAAATTGGAATTTTAATCCAAATACACCAATTCTTCCTTTCGGCACCCAAGCACAAAAACATCCAGAGCCAACCAATTTAGAAAAATAAAAAATCAATCCCCGAAAATCAACACAACCTCTAACAGCTGAATTTCCCACGTTTTAACCCAGAATCAGCACCAAATTAACCAAGTAGAATCTTCCTCAACCGAGGTCCCCAGGAACCACAATGATCCTACAAGCCTAGAATGCTGGAGGGCTTGGATGTGCGTCACGCGTCATGGCCCTCAAGAAGGATGTTAGAACCTTAAATTCTGACATTTGTTTCCTCTCTGAAACTCTTTCTCATCCTTCTAAAATCACCCTCCATTCTAAACTCTCTTAGTTTCTATAACCACTATTTTGTACCCCCTACTGGTATAAAAAAGCTTGCTGGCGGACTTTGCCTCGCCTGGAAAAATGGAGTAGACCTGGAAATAACAACCCAAAATTGTAACATCATCAATGCTTTAGTATTTTCGGACCCACCATCTAATCCGTGGATGCTAGCTGCCATATACGGACCACCTCACTAGGGAAACAAAAGGAAGTTTTGGGAAGATTTAGACTTGATTGTGAAACCTTCACGGGTCCCTGGATCATTTTGGGAGACTTCAATACAGTAGCAAATCAATCAAAAAAGAAAGGTGGTCGACCGGTACAATCATCATCCTCTGGTGGAATCTGTGGTTTTATCAACAATAATCAACTCATTAATTTGGGGTTTTCTGGGAACCTTTTTACTTTGGAGCAACAACCAACCTCTAGCTGCTAACATTAAACAAAGGCTAGACAAAGTCTATGCAGACCTTCAATGGCAAACTCTGCGCCCTGATGCAACAGTGACACATTTTCCTTTCAAGAGCTCTGAGCACCTCCCCATTGTCATCAAAACCCATTAAACTTCCCATCCAGGGCCTAAACCCTTCAGAAGTGCAGCATCGTGGCCAATATTCTCGAAGTGCAGCATAGACCATCTTATATAGAAATACTTTCTTCTTGGGGAGAATTAAACTGAGGAATAAGCCCAAAAGTTGGCGACAAGAGTTCTTCTAACAACGTCAACTTAGAATGCCGGTAAATATGGCCACTGGACTTGTCAAATAGCATGCACTTAAAGACTTGCATCCATTTCAACCCAAAATTACAGTCTCTCTCTCAAATAGCATACATTCCATCTATCAAATCGATGCGCATGGCAAAAACACTTTCAGTCATTGTGTTCGCGGAGCTGTTATAGAAAGAGATTTAGATATGATCCTTGAATGGTGTATTCTAGGCACACATGATGATGAAATTGGAGTGGGCTATGCCTCTACCTATGCTATTGTTTGATATACGTTCATCCCCAACGCCATGAATCACCACCGACAGCTACCACAATCACCGATCAAAAAGCCACCATCTAAAACAAATTTTAATATTGATTAGAAGGCAATTGAGTTTGGAATTAGATCTGGGTGTAACTGGATCATAACCTAGATCTATAACCAAAAGAAAGTCGTGCCTTTGCCAAATAAATCTCAAAGGTGGTGGCTATGCCAGTGGTAGGAGGCGGCGGTGATCTATGGTGGTTTACTGAAGGATAAGGTGGCAATGGTGGTGGTCAAGTGAAGTGGCTACGATGGTGGTGTTGAAAGAGGTGAAAGTGGGCTAGTGGTGATTGAAGGGGGCAGTGGTGTTGGTAAATGGCGATTCTCGAACGGAGAAAGATAAAATAAAAAAAAAGAGAAAGGGAAAAACTTTATTCCAAATTTCATTGTTTGGTTTTACAAGGATCGTGCTAATGAGATACACAAGGTAGAAGAAAAAAAATCTGGCTATAGAGGGAGAAACCGGGACGCAATATTGGCTGCTTGCTTGTCTATTGCTTGTCGACAATAAGACAAGCCCTGCACTGTAAAAGGCACAACCTTAGATTTTTTATTGACATTCTGGGTGCTTCCCCATTTATCTCTCTCTGTGTATGAGCTTTCTTGAACTTGTGGATTTTAATTAGAAATTTGCTCTGTTTCTAATGGAGCGACAAAGAAGGAAATCGGTAGGGAAAAAGAATACCTAGTAAAGCAAGTAGAGCTTGAGATGCCACACTTACTCCAAGTTGGACAGCTAAAACCAAAAGACAACTTTGAGGACTTTACACTACAAAAAAAAGCGGTTTCGACGACAAAAAATGTGTTGCCAATGACAGGAAATGTGTGAAGAAGTTTCCCGACACTTCATTAACGCTTTTTCTAAATGTTGCAAAATCGTCCGTCGGGAATTTCCCGACACTTCCAATACGTGTCGGCAGTTAACTTTCGACGCTTATTTGCGACACTTAAAAGAGCCTCTTATGGGATCCATGATACAACTTCGTTTGCAACACTTAAATGAAAATGCCAATAAATTTGCGACACTTCTGCAAAAGTGCCAGAAACATTTGATGTTTAACTATCACTTTTGTTTGCAGCACTTTTCAGTAAGTGTCATTAAGATTTAACCATGGGATTTGTAAAACGTCGAGAACCTTTATGATAGTTTGTTGAAAGACATTTACGTAACTTGTATTAGCGACAATTTGTAATAAAATAACAATCAAGTCACTTTAACAAGCAAATAAACTAATCATAAGAACCAACGACATTCTAATTTCATTGAACTATGCCCATCCAAATCCACATACTACCACATCCTTCAAGCGATTCTTGTTTCCAATAACATACAAATTACATGTCCTTGAATAGTAAAAACCTAAAGAGTTTATCTCATTGAAAACCTTAACATAGATCATGTTGATGCTTTTAAGTCTGACAAAAGCATTGAGATTGTCTTCCAACATGTGTAACTAGACCTGCAAAAAAGAAATAAACAAAGTGCCCAAGAAATTTGTTATGAAGCTAATTGGTATAACATAAGCAAAATTTGACCTAGAAACGAAATAGAAACTAGTTTGCAAAGACAATGCAACAAGAAAACTAAAGACGCCTCGACCTATCTCTTGATGCTTTAAAGTCTGACAAAAGCGTTGAGATTGTCTTCCAACATGTTAACTAAACCTGCAAAAAAGAAAGAAACAAATGCCCAAGAAATTTGTTATGAAGCTAATTGGTATAACATAAGCAAAATTAAACCTAGAAATGTATAGAAACAAGTTTGCAAAGAGAACGCAGCAAGAGAACTAAAGACTCCTTGACAAAACAAAACAAAACAAAACAAAAAAGAAATAAGAAGCTGAGATTATACAAACAAAAGGTCCGATCACGAGTTAAACTGATTATCCAGACCAACTGCCGGAGGTCCATTTAGGGGGTTCGGTTCAGAGAGCTGGAATAAAATGGTATAGGCATAAGTAGCCAGACCATCCTCGCGATTAGATTAAGTAAAAAGAAATTTCTCCTCATGGATTTTTTGCGAGATTATACCCTTTGCAGGGTGATTTTTCTTCTACGGTTGCAACTCATGCCATACTTTGTGGGAGTATTTTGCTATTAATTTAGTTTGAGGGGGAAACTTAAAGTACATGTATGTGCCTATACGTACACAAGCTGCTGACAGTATAAAAAGGAAAAACTAAAAAAAGTGAAATGGTGTGGAAAGAAACAAAATGAGGGTGAGGGTAATAGCTTTTGGTGTGAAATGTCAGTTATATTCTTGTTGGTTTAGTGGGCATTTATAACCTTTTTGCCTGATGATACCATAAGGGTGATAGTGCCAATGCACTATCCGCCAGATCCATGAACAGTGCCCCTCAACACCCTCTATATTCAATTTCTTTCTCTGCGAAACTAGAACTAAAAAATGTTGTAGTTTCAAAAATTTCAGCAGTAACATGTACAACCTTTTCCTCTTTTGTGTTTTCGTTGATATCTTAATGATTTGAAGAATTTCTGAATTTCGTTACATCGAACCTTCAGGATTCTGGCTTTCGTTAATGGTGCGTGCTTTTTTAGATCTTTAATGCCTATTCGTAGGATTTTGAGAACTTGTTCTATGAATTGTCTTGAAGTCAGTGGGCTGCTGTTGCGTGTCTTCAGTGAAGCCCAGGTAACTTGATGAGGTGAACCAACACTCAAAACTTCTTCAATAGCTAAGTGAGATAACTCACGCTTAATCCTTTGTT
Source organism: Escallonia herrerae (assembly GCA_033070095.1). Taxonomy (NCBI): domain Eukaryota; kingdom Viridiplantae; phylum Streptophyta; class Magnoliopsida; order Escalloniales; family Escalloniaceae; genus Escallonia; species Escallonia herrerae. The sequence goes on along the minus strand of JAVXUP010000443.1, from coordinate 29,736 downwards.
CTTTTTACTACCTATGGTTGAAATGGATAAGCAAACAGGAAGGGAATTTTGATTGATTTCTTCGAGAAAAATCTGCCTCCAAAATACCAAAGCATACACTGAAATATTTTTCCCCCTCCATTAGTCTGATGTAGACACATATATAACAATAGTAGAAGAAACTAACTCCTAAAAAACTAGCTACACTACAGCACCAACTGCTAAAAACTAGGACTTGGTTACAACTTCCTGAAGACATGGGCACCTCTGCCTCTCAACCACGGGTACACCAATAACTTAATCCTAATTAAATGCAGAACATGTCTTTTATTAAACACATAACATTTCTTCCCCCTAAAAATCACCCTTCTCTTTAAGGGTGAACTCTGGAAATCGTTTCTTCATTACATCTGATTCTTCCTATGTTGCATCTGAAGGAGCAAGTCCCTTCCAATGTATTAGAACCTCTTCACGTCACTTGCGGTTTCTTTATCTAGGACTGTGGCCATGCCAAAGTAGCATCTTCTTCCTCTTGAACAATTGGAAGAACTAGCTGTACTTGTACTGTTGCTCCTACCTTTCCCTTTAAGCAAGAAACATGGAAGACTGGGTGAATCCTAGACTCTTCAGGCAACTTGAGCTCATTTGCCATTGGACCCACTTTTTTAACAATTTTGAACAGACCATAATACTTTGGTGACAACTTCAGATTTTTACAAAGTGAAATAGAAACCTGCCTATAGGGCTGAAGCCGCAAATACACAAAATCGCCAACATCATAGTTCTTGTCAATTCGATTTGCATCATAGAACTTCTTCATGTGATCTTGGACGGCTTACAACTGACTTTTCAGTTGTTTGAGAACCTGTTCACAATCATGAAGCTCCTCATCAACTGATTCGACTTGAGTTGAACCAAGAATGTAGGACAACAATGTTGGTGGTGGTTGACCATAAACAATCTCATATCGCGTTTTTTTGCCGAAGTATGGATACTTGTGTTGTAGCAATATTCAGCCCATGAGATCCAACGAAACCACTCTTTTGGTTTTCCTCCGGTGAAGCACCTAAGATACATCTCCACAATTCGGTTCACCTCCTCCGTCTGACCATCACTTTGAGGGTGATATGCTGAAGAGAAATTAAAATTAGTACCTTGCAAAAGAAATAGCTCCTTCTAAAATGCACTAGTGAAAATTGAATCCCTATCACAAACAATACTCTTGGGCATTCCATAGAGTTTAAATATGTGATCAAAAAAGATTTGAGTCACTAATGCAGAAGTATATGGGTGAGATATCGAAATAAAATGAGCAAATTTAGAGAGGCGATATACCACCGCAAAAATTGTTGACTTCCCCTTAGAAATTGGGAGTCCATCTATGAAATCCATGGATAGGTTTGCCCAAATGTGAGAAGGAATTGGGAGCAGCTGTGGTAGGCTAGCTGGTACAATGTTTTCCCATTTTTGTTGTTGACATGTATCACACTGCCGAATGTGTTCTCTAATATTCCGTGTTAGTGTTTTCCAAAATATTGTATCATTTTTTTGTTCATTTTGTGTGTCGAAGTAATGAAAGGAAGGTGAAGAGGCAAAGAGGGAGGAATCCCACATAGAAGGGAATTGAAAAAGTAAGTGGGTATATAAGGAAGAACTCCACTTACTTTAATACTTATGTGGTATGCTAAGGTGTATGCACACGGGCGTGGCAGTGAGTTGTGAGGCTCAATGTGGTGCTTTGATGATGAACTTTGCACTTCGCATGTGCGCATCGTCACAAGACACGATTAGACGCCCTTAAGTTTTTGTGATGAAAACTAGGCCACCGGTGTAGCGGGTCGGATCGATCCGATCATCCGTCTGGTTACACATGCACCAGTTCAGGTTATACCCGTACGGTTGTGACCGTTGGGCAGCTAAGTGCTGCCAATTCGGGGCAGACCCAACTGTTGGGAGCTGGTTAGTTACCAGCCCAGATCTGGACCGTTAATCTTAACGGTTTGTAATCCAACGGTCCAGATTGCTTTAGTGCATGATGAAAAGGGTTTACCCTTGAATAACAACCACTAGTGTTTCATAAATAGAGCACAATGGTCAGATTTTTGAACCCAATAATTAGCCTCTACTCTCTTCTCTTTTTTCCTTTCTGTAGATCTTTTACAACAAGAAATTTCTGCAGAATTTCTCACTTGTAAAACCATTATCCAGAATTTCATACACTCATCTGTGGACTGAATATCGTGTGTGCAAACGCTATTCACTAGTGCGCTTCATTGTATCTTGGAGGTTATTTGCCTGCAACCCGCCGCACACTATTTTAGGTGGGGGCAAATATAAACTTAAGGAGAGCGTCTTACAACGTGCCTTGAAGCCAATTTTCTTTTAGTCACAAAGCCATACCTATTTTACAACCAACAATCTTAAGTTTATTTTAGCTACAATGGCATTCGTGACGTTGAAACACATGGGCTCGAATGTCCACCGCTTGGAGCGCTTGATGGTGGGGACTTCGTTCGTTGGCAAAGGAAGATGCACTTTCTACTCGTTACAGTGAAAGTATACTATGTGATCGTGAATCCAAGACCTCTGGAACCCGGTGAAAATGAGGAGGAAAGTGTTGCTAAAACACGTGAAAGATTGAGGTGGGATCAAGATAATGAAATATGTTGAGGACATATCTTGAATGGCATGTCCAACACGTTGTTCGATTCCTATCATACTGTCAAGACTGCTAAGGAGCTTTGGAACCAATTGGAGCGTCGCTATATCACTGAGGATGCCACCAGTAAAAGGTTCATTGTTTCTAAAAATTTTAATTACAAAATGGTTGATGGTAGGTCGGTTATGGAACAATTTAATGAGATTAAGACTATTCTTGATTGTTATTTTCAACACAAGTTAGTCTTGGATGAATTTATCGTGGTTACATCTATCATTGATAAATTGTCTCCTTCTTGGAAGAATTTTAGAAAGCCTTAAGCATCGCAAGGAAGACATCAACCTTGACAAGTTGGGTACTCATCTTCGGATTGAGGAAGACTTGCTCAAGGAAGAAAAGTCTAAAAGTGAGGGCGTTTCTAAAATTTTGGCCATAGAGGAAGGAGAGTTATCCAAGAAGAACTCTCATGAGAACAAGAAAAGGAAGCTTCAAGGAAATGACGATGAGGACAAGGACAAGAACGAGAAGAAAAAGCACAAAGGGAAGTGTTATCACTGTGGCAAACCAGGGCACTATAAGTGTGATTGTCGTGCCTTGAAGAAAGAGAAAAAAGCGACCGAAGATAATTTAGTCGCGGTAATCAGTGAGGCAAATGTCGTTGAAGATGACGACGCATGGTGGATTGATTCGGGTGCGACAAGGCATGTGTGCAAGGACAAAAGGTTTTTTAGAACCTATGAACCGGTGAAGGATGGAAGCATTCTCTACATTGGAGATTCGTCAATTGTGCAAATTGCGGGCAAAGGAAATGTCGAGCTCAAGTTTACATCCAAAAAGTTGTCACCCTCACCAATGTCTGTCATGTGCCCAAAATTAGGAAGAATTTAGTTTCGGGTTGTATGCTTAACAAGTTTGGTTTCAAACTTGTATTTGAAGTTGATAAGTTTGTACTCTCTAAGGGAGGGGTTTTTGTGGGAAAGGGATATTTTTGGGAGGGTTTGTTCAAACTTAACATTAATAATAAGAATGTTATTTCTGCTTATATTATTGAGTCACAATCTTTTCTTTGGCATAATCGTTCAGGACATGTTAATACTAGAAAAATGAATGACATGGTTAAATTGAATCTTTTGCCTAGTATGCATGTAGATAAAGGATTTTGCAAGGCGTGTATGCTTCCTAAAATCACTAGAGCTCCTTTTCAAAATGGACGAAGAGTGTCTAAGATTTTAGATTTAATACATAGTGATTTAGGAGCTTTTACTCCTCTCCTTCATAAGGAGGAAACTCATATTATGTGACTTATATTGCTAATTATTCTAGGTATTGCTAATTTTATTTATTGCATAATAAAAATGATGTCATGCCTAGTTTTGTCACGTACAAAAATGAAGTACAAAATTTTTGTGATGCCGAAATTAAAGCTTAGAACCAGTGTTGTAAAAAGTGCGCCTAGGCGCAAGGAGCGCTAAGGCTCACCACCCCCGCCTCACCTAGGCCTAGGCTTAGCACGTTCAAAAAGGCGCAAGGCACGTAGCGGCACGGGAGGCGCACGTCTAGGCGCATTAACCATAGCCGTTGGATGTGCCATCATCTCTTTACCTGGACCGTGGATTTTCTTTAATATTTTACAAACATTTCAATTTTACAAGTCTAAGACACTAACATAGTAAAACCAAAATTTCAACATCCAAATGTGTTTCACAAATCACAACACGTCGTCGCTGAAATCCTATTGCTCTGGCCGGTGCTCCAGCCGACACTTCAGTTGTTTCTCTTTGCCTTGCTGCTCCACTGCTCCACCGAAGCATCTTTTCACCTGTCGCATCGCCTTTCCTGTTGTAATCGAAAGCCCGTCGCTCCGGCCGCTGCTGCAGCCGACACTACAGCTGTTTCTCTTCGCCTTGCTGCTCAGCTGCTCTATCGAAGCAGCTTCTCACCTGCTCTATCGAAGCAGCTTCTCACCTGCACCAGTGCTCCTGCTGGTTCGTTACTCTCTTCCCTCCCATTTCATATGTTCTGCTGCTACGGTGCTGCCTCAATTTCTTCTCCTAATTTCTGTTTGATTTTGGCTGCCGCTGTTTAGCTTTAGTAATTGCTCATTGCTCAATGTTTAGCAGCTGTTTAGCTTAATGATTTAGGTTGTGCAAATTTATATGTTGAGACTTGAGAGACATGTTGAGAGAAGTATCACTAGATCAAATTTTGTATGCTCCAGAATTACCAAGCATGTTTCTCTTAAAGCTCTAATTGTTGCCTTGGCCCTCAGCGATGATGAAGATGGTGGTGTTATGTTCACTTAAATTTTAGTGATTTGCTCTGATTCAGTGGATTTAAGACTTTTCTAATATTGGAAGCTTGTTATATTATGATGTTATGATATTTGAAACTTTTTCTATTGTTTGGAAGTTTATTAATTATCATGTTTTGAATTTTTTACTTAATTTTATTCTTTTAATGCCCTGTTATTTATTTTAATATTGCGCCTTGCTTCGAAAAGGCGCACGCCTGCGCCTTGCGCCTAGGCTCCAAGGACCTTTTGCTCCTTAGGTGCACCTGCGCCTTTAATAACACTGCTTAGAACCGATAGAGGACGAAAGTACTATGATCCACCAATTTTTGAAAAAAAAAAGGCATAGTACATGAACTTTTTGCACCGTATACACCACAACATAATGGTATGGCTGAAAGAAAAAATAGGACACTAGTCCAGATGGTTAATGTCATGCTCTCCAACTCGGGTCTAGGAAAAGGATTTTGGGGGGAAGCTTTATTAACGGCTTGCTACATATTAAATAGAGTTTCAACTAAAGGAAATAATGTTACTCCTCATAAGTTATGGAACAAAAGGAAGCCTAATCTGAACTATTTTAAAGTTTGGGGTTGTAGGGCCGTTGTAAGAGTTCTGGAACCAAAAAGAAATAAATTGGGTGAAAGAAGCATTGAATGTATTTTCATTGGTTATGCTTTACACAGTAAAGCATATAGGTTCATGGTAGTGGAACAAAATGATTATTATTCTAAAAACACTATTATTGACTCTAGAGAAGCCATCTTTGGTGAAAGTAGGTTCCAATCACTTCCTAAGCAAGTTGAGCAAAAGGAAGGTCAACATGAATTTGGTAGAAGGAACAAGGACGACAATACACAACTCCATACCGATTGTTTTAAATGTGGAATCCGACCCTAGGATATGAAGAGGCCATGAAATCTCAAGATTCTTCTTTTTGGAAAGAAGCAATAAATGAAGAGATTGATTCAATCATGGGGAATGGAACATGAAAATTGGTGGATTTACTACCTGGTTCTAAACCCATTGGTTGTCAATGGATCTTCAAGAAAAAGTTGAGGGTCGAGGAATCGATTGAAAATTTTAAGGCAATGTTAGTGGTTAAGGGATTTTCCCAAAAGGAAGATGTTGATTATTTTGACACTTATGCACCAGTTGCAAGGATAGCCACTATTATGGTGCTTATAGCACTACCTTCCATCCATAAGCTAGTAATTCATCAATGGATATTAAAATGGCATTCTTAAATGGTGAATTAGGGAAGGAGGTATACATGCAACAACCGGAAGGGTTTGTTGTAAGTGGGCAAAAAAAAAAGTTTGTAAATTGATTAAGTCATTGTATGGACTCAAGCAAGCCCCTAAGTAGTGTCGTCAAAAGTTTGATCAAATTATGATGTCTAATGGTTTCAAAATACATGAATCGGATAAGTGTGTGTACAACAAGTTCGATGGTAGTAAGGGAGAGTTATCATTTGCTTATACGTAGATGATATGCTCATTTTTGGTACTGACTTAGAACAAGTGGTAAAGACATAAATTCTTATCCGATAATTTTGAAATGAAAGACATGGGTGTTGCTGACGTGATTTTGGGAATTAAAACCATAAGAAATAATGGTTGCATAACCTTGTCACAATCTCATTATATTGAGAAGGTGTTAAAAAGGTTTGACCATTTGGATAGTACTCCAGTTAGTACACCATTTGATGAGACTATAAAGTTCTCTCCCAATGATGGTAGAGCTCTGAGACAACTAGAATATGCAAATGCAATAGGCTGTCTAGTGTATGCCATGACTTGTACTAGACTGGATATTGCTTATGCAGTAGAAAAACTTAGTAGATATATTAGTTGTCCTAGTAATATGCATTGGAATGTAGTATATAGGGTCTTTAATTACCTTAAACGAACCATGGATTTTGGAATATGTTATAATGGGTATCCTTCTATTTTGGAAGGATACACAGATGCCAGTTGGATTATGAATCAGGAGGATTATGCTTCCACAAGTGGATAGATTTTCACACTTGGTAGGGGTGCAATATCCTGGGTTTTGAAGAAACAGACTTGCATTATTGATTCTACCATGGCAGCAGAATTTATTGCTTTAGCTGTAGGGGGCAAGGAGGCAGAATGGCTAAGGAATTTGCTTTTAGAAATTCCTTTACGGCCTAAGCCCATGGCTCTAATATCGATAAGGTGTGATAGTCAATCAACTCTATCACCAGCATGTAGCGAAGTGTATAATGGAAAGTCTAGACACATTGGTCTTAGACATAGTTACGTGAGGCAATTGATTACTGAAGGAGTAATCACATTGGAATTTGTGAGGTCATTGGAAAATTTAGCGAATCCGTTAACTAAAGGGCTTCCAAGGGAAATGGTTATTAGGACCTCACAAGGGATGGGTCTTAAGCCCATTCCAAGGATCACCAATGATGGAAATCTCAACTCACCGCTTGCTAAAACCAAGTCTTGAGTTCAATGAGTCAAAAGTACATTATGATGGTGATTGCAAGCATAAAATTTTAGTCATAGGGTCAGCATTATGCTCTTAATAGGTCTATAAAAGGATCGTTCTTTAGAGTGTTAGTTACGATACACTCTTGATAGACCTAACTAGTGAGTGTGAAGTGGGGCCGCTTCTGTCGAGTTTAAGGGCTTAACTCTAGAGCACTCATGAAAAACAAGATACAAATGACAAGGCCTTTATTGTATAAGCAGTTTTCTAGATTTTTGTATGGATAGGAATTTCATGTGTGATATGTAACCAGCTAATCAACAAGGATCGGTGGTTCAAAGTTTATCTACCACACTATTCAGATTAGTCTTGTTATGTAATCACTAAGTAAAGATTCAATTTGTAAGACATCTTCACTTATACATGTACTTCACTAGATAATAAGATCTGATTTTTCGTTTTGTTTTTGTTTTATATTTTGTAAAATGGTGGGAATTGTTTGTGTTTTCCAAAATATTGTATCATTTTTTCGTTCATTTTGTGTGTCAAAATGATGAAAGGAAGGTGAAGAGGCAAAGAGGGAGGAATCCCCCATAGAAGGGAATTGGAAAAGTAAGTAGGTATATAATAAAGAACTCCACTTACTTTAATACTTATGTGGTATGCTAAAGTGTATGCACACGCGTGCGCATGGCAATGGCCCGTGAGGCGTGATGTGGTGCTTTGATGGTGCACTTTGTACTTTGCACGTGCGCATCGTCACGAGACGTGATTAGACGCCTTTAAGTTTTCGTGACAAAAAATAGGCCACCGGTGCAACGGATCGATCTAGCCGTCTGTCTGGTTACACATGCACCAGTTCGGGTTATACCCATACGATTGCAATTGTTGGGTAGCTGGGTGGTGCCAGTTCGGGGCAAACCCAACTGTTGAGAGCTGGTTAGTTACCAGTCCAGATCTGGACCGTTAATCTTAACGGTTTGTGATCCAATGGTTCAGATTGCTTCTGCTATGATGAAAGGGTGTGACCCTTGAGTAGCAACCACTAGTGCTTTATAAATAAAGCACAATGATCATATCTTCGAACCCAATAATTAGCCTCTACTTTCTTCTCTTGTTTCCTTTCTTCAGATCTTTTACAACGAGAAATTTCTGCAGAATTTCTCACTTTTAAAATCATTACCTAGAATTTCATACACTCATCTGTGGGGTGAATATCGTGTGTGCAAACGCTATTCACAAGTACGCTTCGTTGTATCTTAGAGGATATTTGCCTGCAACCCGCTGCACACTGTTTTAGGTGGGGGCAAATATAAACTTAAGGAAAGCGTTTTACAACGTGCCTCAAAGCCAATTTTCTTTCGGTCACAAAGCCATACCTATTTTATCACCAACATTCCTTCTCATGCCACTCCAGTAAAAAAACATTTCTAATTCTTTCAAGAGTTTTGTGATATCCCTCATGTGTGCTAGAATGCATTTCCTCCATAATGACAGGAACCAAAGGAGATTTAGGTAACAAATAAATTCTTTCTATAAAGAACAAAATACCATCTTTATAGCACCATGGACCAACAGCTTCACCTTGTTGCACGCTAGTCACTATCTCTTGTAGCCTTGAGCTACTTTTGACTTCATCTTTAATTGGTTCAAGCCAGCAAGGTACTGGTTTTGAAATTGCATAATTTTCTCCTTTCTCCTCTCTTCTTGAAAGAGCATCAGCAACCACATTCTCCTTCCCCACTTTATACTCGATAACAAAATCATATCCCATGAGTTTTGCTAGTCACCTTTGTTGTGTTGGTGTTATTTTCTACTCCCAAAGATATTTTAAGCTTCTTTGGTCTATTTTGACAATAAACTGTCTCCCAAGTAGATAATGCCTCCATTTTTTAACAGTAATGACCAGTGCCAACATTTTCTTTTCGTAAGTGGATAAACATAAATTTGTACCTTGCAATGCATGGCTCGAGAAAGCTACTGGCCTTTTTTCTTGCATCAAGACACCACTAATTCTAGATCCAATGACAAAATCTTTTAAAAATTTCGGCAAGGCAAGAACATGAGCCTGCATCATCACCTCCTTGAGCTGTTCAAATGAGGCTTCTAATTTTGAATCACACTTGAATCCGTCTTTCTTCAGCATTTTGGTTAACGGGGCTGCTATTTTACCGTAATTTTGTATGAACCTACGGTAATATCCCGTTAAGCCCAAGAATCCTCTCAAGGCCTTTACGGTAGTTGGTTTAGGCCAATCAACCATGGCTGAAATCTTTTTTGGATCAACAACTACTCCTTCTTGGCTAATGGTGTGATCTAAGTACTTGACCTCCCTCTGCCAAAACTACACTTTTCTTTTTTGACGTACAATTGGTGAGATCTCAAAATAGAAAAAGTAATTTCAATATGTGTAATATCCCGAACTTCGGGAGCTGATTAAAACAACCATTCGGGCTCTGAAAAATAAATGGGCGCTAATTTTGAGCAATGCTCGGGTAATGGTACAATATTGGGGCTTAAAAATACTTTGGGGCAAAAATGTAATTTTCAAAATGCTTGAGGGCATTTTTGTAATTTTTGAAAATTAGAGGGGCTATTTTTAAAATTTTGAAAATTGGATACAAGATGGTGCCACCTCCACCGTGGTTATTTGATGACTAATGAAATAAATTATAAAATAATAAATTGGGATAAGATCTTTAAGTGAAGAAAGAAAAATAGGAAACTTTCCCGAAAGGGAAAGTTTGAGCATAAGAGAAACAGTGAAGAGAAACAAAGACAGAGGAAGAAAACAAAGAGGGAAGAAGGGGAATTCGTGCAAAGGATTCGAGAGAAATTCTTCTGGATAATTCCCTTCTCTATTATGTGAATTTAGTGTGTGTTAGCGTGTGTTTTACGGCGCATTACAGGTGTTCAGTGTGCGTGTGTGTGTTCTGGGTATATAACAGTGTGGGTGTGTGGGTTATTTGGCTATGAGTATGTATGAAGTACGTGTGTAATGGGGAGTGAAATTGTGAGGTTTTACTGAAATTCCAAGCGGTTTAGGTGTGAGTTAGTGTGTTTCAATGTGTGTGTGTGTGTGTGTGTGTGAAACTGTGGGTGTTCTTGTGTGTATTCATCATTCGGGTAAAGTGGTGGAGGAATGATTTTGGGTTCAATTGTGTTTATGTGTGTATTAAGTAAACATATTTAGGTATCTTGGTGGGTTAGGAAAGTTTTCTTGGATTGGTGTGTGATTCTGGGGGTTGTATATATGAAGTGGTGCTCGGCAGAAGGTTGAAGGTGAGTGTGTGTGCGTGAAGGTGTGTTGGTGTGTGTAATGATTTGCACAGTAAGTGTTATTGTCGCTAAAACTAGAAAATTAATTTAGATAGTTTCTTCACGAATTTTCATAAATATCTAGAGCCAAAATTAGAGAAAATTCAAAACATTAACCCCTAATAATTTTACGAGATCTACGCTCTGGAAAAGTTTAGGAATTTTTAGAGTCTACAAAGAGCGCTAAAGGAGGGTATCGGGTAACTATAATTATTGATTTATTTAGCATAGAAAACCAAGTTATTTTAGCCTAAAAATTTTATGGAAGCCCTGTTTTACAGATATGATTCATTATCTAAAATTTTGGACCATTCCAAGGACGATTGATATTTTTCGCAAAACTGGCCTTTTAGCGCTCAGTCCGGACACTGGTTCGGAATTTTCGGGCAAAAATTCTTTAAAATACTTTTTGACCGAAAATAACATCAGGATATTTAAAATAGCGTTTGAAGATATTTTTGAGATTTTTTCGGTGCTGAAAACTCCCTGGGGTGTTTTAGTAATTTACCACCCCGAAAGAGTATTTTGGTAATTTTACCTATAAGTGGTATTTGAAGTAAATTTACATACATTAAGATTATTTTAGTGACTTTGCTTATGGAAAAGTCATTTTGAGAATTAAAGTGTAACGGGGGTATTTTGGTAATTTGCCACCCCGAAGGGGGTATTTTGCTAATTTGACCTAAGGAAGGTATTTTTGCATAAATTTACGTATGGCAAGTTTATTTCAGTGATTCTCCTTATGGGAAGACCATTTTGTAATTTAAGTTCGAGGGGCATTTTGGTAATTTTACACCCTAGAGGCGTTTCAGTAATTTTACATACCTGGTGAGGGGAGGTTCATTTTGGGAGCATGTGTGAGTTCATATTAAGTTATAATTTTGTTCTATAGGCTGTATTTTAATGCTTCGATTATTTCGTTTAGGTTAAAGATAAAGACTTCCGGTTATGATAATTTAGTTACGGATCCAGGTAAGAGATTCTATCTAAATCTTGGGTAAGGACTTTTGTCCGAACCCTTCTTTGATTACATGTACTTGTAAGTAATCCTTTGATATATTTACGGCTAATGCCGAACTCTTAGTTATGTATTGATATCAGCATGTTCTTGCCCAAAAAAAAAATCCTAATGTTGAACCTGAATCAGTTATTTAGAAATCTTGTGATGCTCGCATGTTATTGCGGGCTGAGAAAATTTGATAATTGTCTGTATCCATTCTTTCGAATTGTTATGATTATATTCAAAAATTATTTGCAGTCATTTTGTTATTTATTTGTGATTTTTCTTCTGAAAATCCGATTTCTTCTAAAAATCCTGAATGCTGACTGATGTTAGTATGATTATTGTTAAGAGAACCCGAATTGATTTTTTTGGGGATATGAGCTCATGTTAACGCTCATTGATATTGTTAATTTCTGTATTGACCTGGGTACCTGTTTAGTGAGGGGGCGGTATAAGGCTGGTTGAATCCTGCATGAAACGCAGGCTAGTACCCAAGTGGACTAGTGATTATTAAGTAAGTTGCACAAAGGATAAACTCTCTGGTATATTATCGGTACAGTGCAACAAAAGTTTGTGGTATTAGAGTTGATTTTATTTATTTGATATGGACGAAATTCAGAGTGGCGTAGGTTCTGTTTAGTGAGTTTTGTACCAGTTAACTCATCGCTCGTGAAGTTCTGAAATAGTTAGAGTGAAGTGATTATCTGATAGGATTTCAGTTTAGCATTATGATTTGGATTTAAACAGTTGCGTCTGGGTATTCGTGGGACAAGAATCTGGGTACCAAAGTCGGAGATCGCCTAGCTACTACGAGACAATTATAAGAATTCTGCGACGGAAGCGTGATACATATATGTGATAAGTGATTAGATATCCACAAGCAAATTTCGAGGACGAAATTTTTATAAGGGGGGAAGAATGTAATATCCCGAACTTCAGGAGCCGATTAAAATAACCATTCGGGATCCGAAAAATAAACGGGAGCTAATTTTGAGCAATGCTCGGGTATTAGTACAATATTGGGGCATAAAAATACTTTGGGGCAAAAATATAATTTTCAAAATGCCTGAGGGCATTTTTGTAAATTTTGAAAATTAGAATGGCTATTTTGCAAATTGGTTACAAGATGGTGCCACCTCCACCTTGGTTATTTGATGACTAATGAAATAAATTATAAAATAATAAATTGGGATAAGATCTTTAAGTGAAGAAAGAAAACAAAAAAACACAAAAAACAAAAGAGGAAACTTTCCTTTTTGGGAAAGTTTGAGGAGAAGAGAAACAGTGAAAAGAAACAAAGACAGAGGAAGAAAACAAGGAGGGAAGAAGGGGAATTCGTGCAAAGGATTCGAGAGAAATTCTTCGGGGTAATCCCCTTCTCTATTATGTGAATTTAGTGTGTGTTAGCGTGTGTTTTACGGCGCATTAGAGGTGTTCAGTGTACGTTTGAACTATGTGTGTGCATGTGTTCTGGGTATATAACAGTGTGGGTGTGTGTGTTCTTTGGCTATGAGTATGTGTGTAATGGGGAGTGAAATTGTGAGGTTTTAGTGAAATTCCAATCGATTTAGGTGTAAGTTTGTTTGTTTCAGTGTGTGTGTGTGTGTGAAACTGTGGGTGTTCTTGTGTGTATTCATCATTCGGGTAAAGTGGCGGAGGAATGATTTTGGGTTCAATTGTGTTTTAAGTAAACATATTTAGGTATCTTGGTGGGTTAGGAAAGTTTTCTTGGATTGGTGTGTGATTCTGGGGGTTGTATGTATAAAATGGTGCTCGGCAAAAGGTTGAAGGTGACTGTGTGTGCGTGATGGTGTGTTAGTGTGTGTAATGATTTGCACAGTAAGTGTTATTGTTGCTAAAACTAGAAAATTAATTTAGATAGTTTTTTCACAAGTTTTCATAAATAGCTAGAACCAAAATTAGACAAAATCCAAGACAGTAACCCCTAATAATTTTACGAGATCTACGCTCTGGAAAATTTTGGAACTTTTGGAGTCCGTGAAGGGCGCTACAGGAGGGTATCAGGTAACTACAATTATCGATTTATTTAGCTTAGCAAAACAAGTTATTTTAACCTCAAAATTTTATGGAAGCCCTATTTTAGAGATATTATTCATTATTTAAAATTTTGGGCAATTCCAAGGCTGATAGGTATTTTTCTGGAAACTGGCCTTTTAGCGCTCGCTTTGGACACCGGTTCAGGATTTTCGGTCAAAAATTCTTTAAAATATTTTTTAGACCAAAAATGACATCAGGATGTTTAAAATAGTATTTGAAGATTTTTTTGAGATTTTTTCGGTGCCGGAAACTCCCTGGGGTGTTTTGGTAATTTACCACCCCAAAAGGGTATTTCGGTAATTTTACCTAGAAGGGGTATTTTGAAGTAAATTTACATACAGTAAGATAATTTTAGTGACTTTGCTTATGAAAAAGTCATTTTGAGAATTAAAGTGTAAGGGGGTATTTTGGTAATTTGCCATCCCGAAGGGGTATTTTGGTAATTTGACCTAAGAAAGGTATTTTTGCATAAATTTACATATGGGAAGTTTATTTCAGTTATTCTACTTATGGGAAGACCATTTTGGTAATTTAAGTCAGAGAGGGGCATTTTGGTAATTTATACCCTAGTGGCGTTTTAGTAATTTTACATACTCGGTGAGGGGAGGTTCGTTTTGGGAGAATGTGTGAGTTCGTATTAAGTTATACTTTTGTTCTGTAGGCTATATTCCAATGGTTCGATTATTCCGTTTAGGTTAAAGCTAAAGATTTCCGGTTAGGATAATTTAGTTGCGGATCCAGGTAAGGGATTCTATCTGAACCTTGGGTAAGGACTTTTGTCTGAACCTTTCTTTGATTACTTGTACTCGTAAGTACTCCTTTGATATGTTTACGGCTAATGTCAAACTTTGAGTTATGTATTGATATCAGCATGTTCTTGCCTAGAAAAAAAAACCCTAATGTTGAACCTGAATCGGTTATTTAGAAATCTTGTGATGCTCGCATGTTATTGCGGGCTGAACAAATTTGATAATTGTCTGTATCCATTCTTCTGAATTGTTATGATTATATTCGATAATTATTCGCAATCATTTTGTTGTTTATCTGTGATTTTTCTTCTGAAATTCTGATTTCTTCTGAAAATATCGAATGCTGACTTATGTCAGTATGATTATTGTTATGAGAATCCAAATTTATTTTGGGGATATGAGCTTATGTTAACACTCATTGATATTATTAATTTCTGTGTTGACCTGGGTACCTGTTTAGTGGGGAGGCGGTATAAGGCTGGTTGAATCCTGCATGAAACGCAGGCTAATACCCAAGTGGACTAGTGATTATTTTAGTACATCATGCATGTGTACACTATATGAGCTTGCCATAATGGCGTTGGAATCGTCCAGGATCAACATTGATTTTTGATGTTTTTAGCTAGAATGATTTTGTGCTTGGGTTGAAAGCCCTTGACAAACATTCATTGTACTTAGAAGGATTTGTACTTGGATTGAAATCCCTTGACAAGCCTTTATCCTATTATCTGATTTGATTTCTGCTTTGGTTAAAATCCCTCGGGAAATCTTGCTGTATTTTTTAAATGAATTTCTGCTCGAATTGAAATCCCTTGAGCAAGGAAAATTTTCGTGGTACTTGGAAATGCTGACTTGAAAAGGATCTTTTATTGATCGTTTTGGATTTTGTTCTGATTGCTAATAGTTATTTTGGCATCTATTTCTGATGAACTTTGATCGTTTTGGGTAATCATTGAGTTTTGATAGTCCAAAGTGTTTTGATAATCATCGTCGGTTGGATTTTTTGGAGTCGTGTTATCATCTCTTTTGTTGTCCTTGTACGACCTTCCTGGGCTCTCAAAAGCTCACCCTTCGTTTGGCTCCTTTCTGCAGGTGAAGATCAAATGTAGCATGTTCGGGAATGCGTTAAAGTCTGTGTGAGATTCCGATAAGCACATCACCACTATATAGTAAGACCCCTCCGCAGGTCGGTACTGTTAATTTGTTCTTAAGAGTTTGAATTGCGAAGAACCTAAGCTGTAATAATGTAAGCTAAGTAGTTGGTGATTTGGTAT
The DNA here is from genome assembly GCA_033070095.1 of Escallonia herrerae. Lineage (NCBI taxonomy): Eukaryota > Viridiplantae > Streptophyta > Magnoliopsida > Escalloniales > Escalloniaceae > Escallonia > Escallonia herrerae. The sequence goes on along the minus strand of JAVXUP010000443.1, from coordinate 13,943 downwards.
TTTTGAGAAATTTGAGTTGATGTTGAATTAGATGATTTGAAATATGCGTTAGTGAACAGGTCTGACAGGTGTGATGTGATCCAGTATGTTAACGACCCGGAGTTCGGGGCGGCGGAGCTCCGAATTTTCGGGGGCGTTACAATATGTTTCATATGGTCCTCCCAAGTTTTGCTATAAAAATATCATCAAAGAATATGAATAGAAACTTACGAAGGTGATCTCTAAAAATGTAGTTCATCAGTGATTGATAGGTGGAAGGAGCGTTTGTTAATCCGAAGGGCATGACAAGGAACTTGTAATGACCTTCATGTGTACGAAAAGCCGTCTTTGTGACATCGTCAGGAGACATCCGTATTTGGTGATATCCTGACCGGAGATCAAGTTTGGTGAAAAATGATGCTCCATGTAACTTATCCAACAACTCGTCGATATTGGGTATTGGAAATTTATCTTTCACTATCAACTTATTGAGAGCCCGGTAGTCAACGCACATCCTCCATGAAGTATCATGCTTCCTCACTAACAACACTCGAGAGGAAGAAAGACTGTTGCTTGGTGGAATAACCCCTGATTTTAACATATCAACCACGATTTTTTCAATCTCAGTTTTCTGGTAATGAGGGTACCGATAGGGTCGCACCGAAACAGGCTGGCTACTCTCCTTCTGTAGAATTTGATGGTCATGTGACCTTTTGGGTGGTAGTCCTTTGGGCTCCTTGGCAATATCGTCATAACTTTGTAACATTTTCCTGAGTTCCCCATCAATTGTGAACTCGGAGAAGTTGGAGACATAATTGTCTTGCTGGTTAACCATTGTCAAGGAGTAAATATGCAGTAAAATTCCTTCTTTTTTCTTTTTGAAATCCTTGCTAAACTCTTTTGCATCCACCATTCGGTCGTCACTTGATTTTAAGCCATTGAGTATGATCTCTTTTCCATTAACCTTAAATGACATTTGCAACTTGGAAAAACCCACGTTATACGACCCAACTTACTTAACCATTGTGCACCCAAAATGGCATCGCACCCTTCTAGTGGTAACAAATAAAGATCCACCATAATTAAGACCCCTTGCAGTACCATGAACACTCCCTTACACCTCCCAGAACTGCATAACTTCTCTCTATTTGTTACAGGAACTTCAAACTTCCCTTCACTATAAATCAAGCCTATTTTTGTTGCAACTTTATCATTCAAAAAGTTGTGTGCGCTACCAGAATCAATTAAAAATGTTACCTATCTTGCTCCCATCTTCCCTTTGACACACATGGTTTGAGGAGCCTTAGAACCACATATCGCATGGATATAAATTTCTGGCACCTCTTCTCCTTCATTTGTTTCTAGTTCTCTTTCCTTTTCATCACATGTTTCATCTTCATCTTCAGACCAACAACCTTCAATAAGGAACAGCTTCTTGCAACGATGACCAGGGCCAAATTTTTCTTTACAATTGAAGCATAAGCCTTTAGCACGTCATTCACTCAACTCAACTGGAGTTAATCTCTTAATCGGCAGGCTAGAACTACTTGAATTTAATCGATAGTTCGCTAGTTGCAATTTTCTTTGTGTGCTAGTTACGCGCTTCGTATAGTCGAGCAAGTCCTACGGAAACAGATAAAGTAGTAGGTTTGTATGTTTGAACATCTACTTTCAAACTCTCCTTTAACCCACAAGCAAAGCACCCCATTTGCTGCTCAGGCAAAAGCCTCCCTGCGGGAAGCAACAACCTGGAAAATTGTGCTTGATATTCCTTCACCGTCCCGTTTGTTGAAGCTTGGTCAAATCACCAAAACAATCCTGGTATTTAGTTGGCCCAAATCCTTCAAAGAGCTCATCTGTGAAAATCTGCCAAATGATACATTGTTCCCCATGCTCTTCTTTCAATCGTTGCTACCAAAGTTGAGCATCACCTTCTAAATCCCAAGACGCCATTGGAACTCTCTCCTCCTCAAGTGTTTGGTGATAGTCGAAAAATTGACTGACTCTACAGGACCAACTGGTGGGATCTTCCTCTCCATTGAATCTTGGAAAATCCATCTTAATAACCTTGGGACGACACATACCAGCTATGCCAGAACTGGAACCATTAAAAGTATCAATGGTTTTGCCACCACCGCAGTGGTTATTTTCAGAAGTCTCACCTCGTTCTCTACGGCTAGACACATTGTCAAGCCTAGTGTTGACAGCTGCAAACATCTCTTGCATGGATGCCATCATTTCTTGGAATTTTCTATCGAACCTCCGTTCTTGCGCAGCGATGAGATTCAACATCTCAGCCTCAGATTTATCTTGGCGTGAATTAGTCATTGCTGGCTCTGATGCCAAGCTGTTGCGTGTCTTCAATGAAGCCCGGGTAACTTGATGAGGTGAACCAACACTGTTCAAAACTTCTTCAATAGCTAAATGAGATAACTCACGCTTCAATCCCTTGTTCTTTTTTACTACCCATGGTTGAAATAGATAAGCAAACATGAAGGGAATTTTGATTGATTTCTTCGAGGGAAATCTGCCTCCAAAATACCGAAGCATACACTGAAATATTTTTTTTACACTAAAATATTTTTTCCCCATCCATCAGTCTGATGCATACACATCTATATATTATATAATAAGCGAAACGAGAAAGACATTGATAACTTCTTTACGCGACACATCATCGCTTTTTAATATGACACGTCATCAGAGTTATTTTAAGATTAATTATCTTCTATATTAGTAAGTCTTATTTAATTTAAAAACTAACTGTAATTATTCTAAAACTCTATCTAATCAATATACTGATCTATTAAGACTTTGTTTTGGTAATTATGTCCTGAAAATCTATATCTATATAATATATAATAAGTAAAGAGAGAAAAACATTGATAACTTCTTTACGCGACACATCACGCTTTTTTATATGACACGTCATCAGAGTTATTGTAAGATTAATTATCTTCAATATTAGTAAGTCTTATTTAATTTAAAAACTAACTATAATCATTCTAAAACTCCATCTAATCAATATACTAATCTATTAAGACTTTTGTTTTGGTAATTATGTCCTAAAAATTTAAGAAAAAAACTAATTCTAATCATTCTCAAACTCAACCTTATCATTATACTAACTTATTAGGACTTAATACTCATTGTTGTATCTCCAAAACTATTCTCTAATATGAATATAAAAACTCATATATATAAAAAACGGAAATAATACTTTCAATTTAGAAGAAAAACTAATTTATAAATCAATTTTAATCATTCTAAGACTCTATCTAATCAATATACTAATCTATTAAGGCTTCTTTTTTGACAATTATGTCCTTAAAATTCAAAAACGCATTCTAATCATTCTCAGACTCAACCTTATCATTATAATAACTTATTAGGACGTAATACTCATGTTGTATCTCCAAAACTACTCTCTAATATGAATATAAAAACTCTACTAATATAAATAAAAAAGCTCATATATATATATATATATATATGGGAGCTGATCCATTGATAGCGCTAGCAAAATAGGATAAGTTGCTAGCGCGATCTGGCCGTCCACGTGCGATCTGTGGACGGTCCAGATCTTTTTTTTGCGCTTTTTTTAAAATCTGTCCGCTACATTATGTAGCGGACATATTTTTGACCAAAATACCCTCCAACGGTGTCCGCTACATAATGTAGCGGATAGAGGGAATATTTTTTTCTGACTTTTTCTCTCTCCTTCTCTGACCACTTTTTTCTGACTCTTTCTTTCTCTCTCTTTCTTTTTCTGACTCTTTCTTTCTCTCTGTTCAAAACCTTAGACCACATCCACGAGCAGCTTCACCGGCAACACCGCCGAATGCTCATCATCGTCATCGTCCACTCCCACCCGCCGAGTGCTCATCATCGTCAATGTCACTCACTTTCCACACCACCGAGTACTGTAAGCAGTTTTATTGTGGGGGAGGTGGCAGTGGCGCCGCTCCCATCTCTGTTATTGTGGTGGTGGATGGAATCAAAACTGCTGGACCAAAATCATCAAGAAACCAAGAAACCAACAATGATTCACGGCCGATTCATCCCAGGCAGTGTTTCCATCACCCACAACCACCATCACTCTGCCACAGCCGCTGAACCCATCACCACCACCATCCGAACCTCCGCATCCCCCAACCACTCTAAGTCCAATCAAAATAGACGCTTGGAAGTCGGCCTTAGGAACCACCGCCCTGTGACTTCCCATTGCTTATTCCGCATCAATTGGACAAAAACGAGAGAAAATAACATAGAGAAAGCACAAATATTGGTGACTCTAAACATGGATTGACACCATCAATCTCCCTCCTCGCCGGTTAACATGGATCTTGTTCAGCCGTGAAGAAGAGACGTCGAAGAGTGGCGCCAGAGCAGTTAAATCTCCGTCTTCTCCGACGAGGAAGCCAGCGGATCTGGTAGAAGGATCAGATCTAGAGGCTCGAAGATCTGGTTCGCGTTCAGGCTCAAAAATCTGGTCAACGTTCTCTCGGTTGACGAGCTCTTCTTCGACGGGAAGCTCATGCCGCTGCACCTCTCCATATCCGGTCGGCGGAGACGACGACAGCCTCGTCTCAGATCAGCTCGCCTGACACGCCGAAGTCTCGCCGGAGAACAATATGGTCATAGAGAGAGAAGAGAGAGAAGTGTGACCAATTTGCTGCTTTATTCTGTCCGCTACATAATGTAGCGGACAGAATAAAGCAAATTAGTCACACTTCCGCCTTTTTCTCTGTCCTTTCCCTCATTAATGCTATTTGTCATTAATGTGTCCGCTACATAATGTAGCGGACATATTTAGTGGTCTAAGGTTTTGAACAGAGAGTGAGAAAGAGTCAGAAAGAGAGAGAGAGAGAAAGAAAGAGTCAGAAAAAAGTGGTCAGAGAAGGAGAGAGAAAAAGTCAGAAAAAAAATATTGCCTCTGTCCGCTACATTATGTAGCGGACACCGCTGGAGGGTATTTTTGTCAAAAATATGTCCGCTACATAATGTAGCGGACAAATTTTAAAAAAAGCGCAAAAAAAAGATCTAGACCGTCCACAGATCGCACATGGACGGCCAGATCGTGCTAGCAACTTATCCTATTTTGCTAGCGCTATCAATGGATCAGCTCCCATATATATATATATATATATATATATATATATATATATATATATATATATATATATATATATATATATATAGGGGGCCGATCCACATCCACTGGTGGAGAAATAACAATTTTTCCACCGAACCGCAGGTAAGAGCAGCGGTTGGGCCACGTGGCGCAAAAGGTGTACGGCCACCGCAATAATGGCAAAAAAAGCACGAGAAATGGTGAGAAAAATGGTGAGAAAACGGCTGTGAGGAGAAAAAGGACACCAACCGCATGCACAACCAGCGGTTGGCATTAATTTGCCCGCCACGTGCCGCCCCCAACCCCTGCCACGTGGCCCAATCCCATGGCCCCTGCCACGTGGCGTCCCCTCCACCTGCCACGTGGCCCAACCGCGGTTGGTCCCCTCCCTCTACCACGTGGCGTCCCCTCCCCCTGCCACGTGGCCCAACCGCCGGTGGCACCCGCGGTTGGTCCCCTCCCTCTGCCACGTGGCGTCCCCTCCCCCTGCCACGTGGCCCAACCGCCGGTGGCACCCGCGGTTGGTCCCCTCCCTCCGCCACGTGGCGTCCCCTCCCCCTGCCACGTGGCCCAACCGCGGGTGGCACCCGCGGTTGGTCCCTCCTCTGCCACGTGGCGTCCCCTCCCCCTGCCACGTGGCCCAACCGCCGGTGGCACCCGCGGTTGGTCCCCTCCTCTGCCACGTGGCGTCCCCTCCCCCTGCCACGTGGCGTCCCCCTCCCCCTGCGGTTGGCATTATTGCCTTCCGTGACCCCACTCCCCTTGCCCCCCCCCCCACGCGTCACCCCCCTTGCCCCCCACCCCCTTGCCCACCACCCCGTGGCCCCCACCCTATGTCCTTTTCCCCCACCCGTGAACCCCCTTCCCCCACCCGTGAACCCCCTCTTCCCCCACGTGTCATTACCACCCTTCCCCCCACCCCCACGTGTCATTCCCCCCTCCCCCTCCCTGCTGTTCACTCACGGTTCTTCCCTTCCTCTCTCACTTTTCTCTCTATAAAATCCCTCCTCCCCGAATCATTTTTTCCACCCTCCTCATTCTCCCTATCTCACCTACATACAAACAAAAAAAATTTACGCTAGAAGATTGGTGGATAACCGCTAGAAGATCGGTGGATTTTTCTTGAAATATATCAAGTTAAAACAAGTAAGTATTTTTCAATTTGTTCATACCAATTGATTATTTAAATTGTGTTACGCTTAAATTGTTCTTACAATAGTCTAAAATTCGTGTTTAGGGCGTCAAAATTACGTTTTGACAAATCGGGGTATTACATTCGAAAAATTCCAAAATAGCGATTTTTTAGGGCATCATAAATAGAATTTTTTACGAATTTATAAAAAATAGCTAGAGCTAGATTTTGCCAAAATACGAAACAGAGACCCTAGTTATTTTCAAAAGATCTGTATCAGGTAAAAATTTCAGATTTTTCCAAAGACTGGAAAGGGGTTAACTGATACACGCAACCTTGTAACTTTGCAGTGTAATTTAAAATATCAAGCCAGCGCGATTTCGCGCGAAACTTTTATGAGAACCCTAGGGTGTTGGGAAGTTCCATTCCCCAGGAATTCGGGCCATTCCGAAGCCGTTAGCTAATTTTTTGGCCGAACGGGCTTTTAAGCGCTCGATCCGGACACCGGTTCGAGATTTTTAGGCGAAAAATCCGTAAAATACTTTTTAGATCAAGAATGAACTCAGGAAGCTTAAAATAGCATTTTAAAGCACTTTTGATATTTTCTGAAGCCAGGGGGTATTTTGGTAATTTGCCACCCCGAGAGGGGTATTTTGGTAATTTTCCCGAAAAAGTTTTTCAACGGACTTTTAAGTCCAGAAGTGTAAGTAAAACGCCTGAAATGTTGTTTTGCAGCTGATTGCGGGGCGTAATTGTCGCTAAAGGTGAAAACTTAATTAGAAGTTTTTTCACGAATTTATAAAAAATAGCTAGAGCTAGATTTTGCCAAAATACAAAACAGAGACCCTAACTATTTTCAAAAGATCTGTATCAGGTAAAAATTTCAGATTTTTGCAAATACTAGAAAGGGGTTAACTGATACGCGCAACCTTGTAACTTTGCAGTGTAATTTAAAATATCAAGACAGCGCGATTTCGTGCGAAACTTTTATGAGAACCCTAGGGTGTTGGGAAGTTCCATTCCCCAGGAATTCGGGCCATTCCGAAGCCGTTAGCTAATTTTTTGGCCGAACGGGCTTTTAAGCGCTCGATCCGGACACCGGTTCGGGATTTTTAGGCGAAAAATCCGTAAAATACGTTTTAGATCAAGAATGAACTCAGGAAGCTTAAAATAGCTTTTTAAAGCACTTTTGATATTTTCTGAAGCCAGGGGGCATTTTGGTAATTTGCCCCCCCGCGAGGGGTGTTTTGGTAATTTTCCCGAAAAAAAGTTTTTCGAACCAGAAATGTAAGTAAAACACCTGAAAGGTTGTTTTGAAGCTGGTTTGATGGGCGTTAGGGTGACAATGAACCCCCGGGGGCTATTTTGCTAATTTTACATTACACAAATTTGTAAGCTTAAAATAACTTTTAGTTCAGGAAAGGGTGTGAGACACCTGAAAAGTTATTTTAAAGAGTGAATTCAGGAAGCTTAAAATCCCATTTCAAAGCACTTTTCAGATTTTTTTGTCAGGGGGCATTTTGGTAATTCGCATCCCCGATAGGGGTATTTTCGTAAATTTGCAGCGTTAAGTTTTTCAAAGGATTTCTTAGTCCAGAAATGTAAGCAAAGCACCTGAAAGGTTGTTTTGAAGCTGATTTGGGGCGTTAGGGTGATAATGAACCCCCGGAGGCATTTCGGTAATTTGCCGCTCATCGGGGGCTATTTTGCTAATTTTACATTATACCAAATTTCCCGAAAGACGGTGGTTTAAATAAATTTTATTCTTCTTTTATTTAAATTTATGACTTGTTGAGAATGATATAATTTTTATTTTTTAGATTACAGTATAAATATGGATGCAACTGGAGGAAATAATTTTTGTGAAGGTTCTGATCCACCTTACGTTGGTCAAGTTTTTCAAGCACTGGACGAAGTTGAAGCATACTATAGAGCATATTCGAAAACGATAGGTTTCGGTATTAGAACTAAGACGACTAGAAAACGGGCGAATACAGATCAAATTTGTGCAAGACTATTTGAGTGTCATAGAGGAGCACCGCATGTAACTCCGGTCGTTCGGATCAGTGACGAAGGGACAACAAGACAAAGAAAACGGGACACATTTCCGGGTACCGGCTGCAAGGCCCATGTGTATGCAGTACACCGAAAAAATGAAAACCATTGGGTTGTCACAGGAGTGGAGTTGAGCCATAATCATCAGTTGATGACCCCCAGTAAGATTGGTCAAATTCATCAACACCGAGAAATAAGCGCGGCACACAGACAACTAATTTTTACAATGGCCGAGGCTAAAATTCCACCTTCTAAGATGATGGGGGTTTTCTCAAGCCAGGCTGGGGGGATTGACAAGTTGAGTTTCAACGAAGTAGACCTTCGAAATGAACTTCGTGCTCAGAGGAGAGAGTCTTTCGGTAAGAGTGATTCTCAAACTACACTTGATCTCTTCAGGTCCCTTCAGAGTGAGAATTCTGGATTTTTTTACAGTCTCCAACTGGATGATGAGAACCGCATTAGTACTATATTTTGGGCGGACCCCCGTTCTAGAGCTGCTTACCAAAATTTTGGGGATGTTGTGACGTTTGACACCACATACCGCACCAATAAGTACTCTATGCCTTTTGCTCCGTTCACCGGGGTGAACCACCACTATCAGTCAATCTCGTTTGGCTTTGCCCTGCTTAGGGATGAGACGGAGGAGTCATTTACGTGGTTATTTGAAACGTGGCTTCAAGCAATGTATCATATTCCTCCAAAGACCATCATCACCGACCAAGATCTGGCAATGAAAAATGCAATCGCTAAGGTCCTTCCAGATACTCACCATGGCCTGTGCACATGGCACATAAGCAACAAATATCCCGAACGGCTTCACCATGTATATGCAAACCATCCGTCATTCAAGACTGACTTTAATACATGTGTGAAGAAATCGTTGACGGTAGACGTGTTCGAGGAGAGGTGGGCCACGTTAATGGATACTTACTATTTGCACAATCACGAATGGTTACAATCGTTGTATGAGATCAAGACACAGTGGGTCGGTGCCTACACCAAGAATTTTTTTGCAGCCGGAATGACTACGACCTCGAGAAGCGAAGCTATGAATTCATTCTTTGATGGGTACGTAGGCCAGTCTTCAAGTATAGCGGAGTTCGTACTAGAGATGCAGAAAGCCGTTGACAGGCAATTGTACCGTGAGAGAGAAGCCGACGCGGCTACAGTTTGCAAAGAAAGAGCTATACTACTTTATTCACCTTTAGAGGCTCATGCGGCTCAAGTCTATACCAAGGAAATGTTTCGACAGTTTCAAGAGGAACTACTAAAGTCGAATCAATATGGCATGACAAAGTTGCACGAGTATTCCACCAGAGATATCAAGGTTTATGCTTTGACAAATGTGACGAACTTCGCCAATCCGTGCTCTTCGTCGGCTCCGAGGACCAGACGACATTTTACCGTAGCAGTTTGTAAGGACACCGGGTTGGTTAATTGCAACTGTCAACTGTTTGAGCATAAAGGTATACTTTGTCGACACGCGTTGAGGGTTTTGAGCGCCAAGAATGCTAGTGAAATCCCTCCACCGTATATCTTGGAACGGTGGACGAAGGAAGCCAACAGAGTCCACGGTCACATTCCTTACGTGCCCAATGTTTCAGTTGATTTCGAGCAATCTGAGACGCTGCGATATAATCACCTTTGTAACATCATGCACGGTTTATCAATGGATGCAGCGTCGACATTTGATGGGTACAGGTATCAAGTTGAAGCAGCCGCACGGGATAAGGCTAAGCATGCACAGTTTAGGATGGCATTACCAGAAACTGTGGACACTCCGACTAGCCACGCAACTCCAGGCGGTAGATTCAATCGAGCCAAACAGCCAGTCATTGACGGCACTGACCTACAAGGTGAGGAGGACGACATTTTTGATCCAATTATTTCTCAAACAAAAGGGCGAAAACGAGCAATACGCATGAAGAATCCGATTGAAGAAGCAACGGGTCAAAAAAAATTACGAAAGTGTGCGTTGTGTAACAAGATGACTGATCATGATAAGAGAAACCATTATAAAGTGTTAGGTATCGAACCTGACAGTATGGTCGAGGAGGACGATGATGAGGAAGAGTGTTAGGGTTAATGTTTCAGTTGTATAAATTGAACTTATATAATGTTTAAATTTGTGATTTGGTTTGTGCAATCTTTAATTTGTACATTTGGTTTGTGAATTATTGATAGTTTTGGTAACTCCGTTTTCGGGCACACTTTAGGCCCCATTTGATAGCTTCCGAAAAAAGTTGTAATTTTTTTTGTCACTTTTTTTCCGCTCATTGCACTTCAGGCACGCTAGTTAGCCCATTTGTAAGACTTTCGGCGAAAAACGAGACACATTAATTTTTGAGTTTTCCTAGGAAGGGCCTATTCGGGCACACTTTAGGCCCCATTTGATAGCTTCCGAAAAAAGTTGTAATTTTTTTTGTCACTTTTTTTCCGCTCATTGCACTTCAGGCACGCTAGTTAGCCCATTTGTAAGACTTTCGGCGAAAAACGAGACACATTAATTTTTTAGTTTTCCTAGGAAGGGCCTATTCGGGCACACTTTAGGCCCCATTTGATAGCTTCCGAAAAAAGTTGTAATTTTTTTTGTCACTTTTTTTCGAATGCCGTCATATGAAAGGTATATTCGCACACATTTCAGCGCCAAATTCAAAATAGCGAAAAATTATGTAAATTTCTTTTTGGTACAGTTTTTTGTAACATCACAGCAGCTAGCCACGCACGTCAGGATAATGGTAATGAAGGCGTCTAGCTTCATTCTTTTTCAGCTCCCAGGCTATCCTATACCTAAACGTCAAGGCATCCTTCCTAGTCCACGAGGAGTGTTTGAGCACTTCCGAGCGAGCAATGTAGTCCATGTACTTGAGGACGTAAATCCAGCAATCGTGACCGTTATATTGCTTTGGTCGGTCCTTTATCATCACGACCGTCCAAGGGTCACCCTGTGGCCGTCCGCATGCTATCGAGAGGACAGTAGTCTGCATCCAACAATAAAAACAAGAATCAAGCCTATGAGACAAGAACAATATACTATGAGCCAAGGTCAAAAAATAAATACTAACCACTAAAGTGCTGTACTCGTTGTACATCTGTGCCAGCAGCTGTCCAGGCTCGTCCTCCCTTAGGCTATCGTATATGTGAACCGTTCTGAACGCTGGATGGAGAAGTAATAGGAACCAGTGGTTTGCATGATGACAGGGTATCATGATAAGGTTCGCATCAGCAGCGGGACATTGATAGTCTGCGTTCATCATGCCTAACACGTTCCGACCTGGTTTCCACTTACTCCTGCCGCCCCTCGCCTCCATTCTGTGAATTCTCTCACCGTTAATTCCACAAAATGAGTGGGATACATGTTAAGCTGCAGATATTCAGAACGGTTAAAACGTTGCTCTCTAATCCGGAGCAGTTCTATGTAAGCGTTCATGACAAAATTTGAAAGATCTGTCTCCGGCGCCAACGTTCTGATATCCTCATGACCTAGGAATGTCGCAAGGGGAAAGTCTGCTGAATTGACAGGCTCATGCCCGAAGTAGTGCCGGTCGATCCAAGCCATCTTGTCCGACCTCAATGGCTTCGTCGCTTGTCCTTTGTCCGACTGAAAGCTTGGGCGCAAGGCCTGGATTCCTACTTGGGGAAGCTGACTCTGGCACTGAGAGTCGTATGCGTTTGGAGGCAAGCGACTATATGGCTCCCATACCTGACTCTGGGGCTGATAGTCGTACGCGTCAGGAGGAGGGCGACCAGACGGCTCCCACACCTGACTCTGGGGCTGATAGTTGTACGCGTCAGGAAGAGGGCGACCGGACGACTCCCACACCTGACTCTGGGGCTGATAGTCGTACGCTTCAGGACGAGGGCGACTAGACGGTTCCCCTTCGTAACCCCGGTACGCAAGACTAAAGTTTTGAACTTCAGTCTTGTACTTCTCAATGGACCTCTTAAGATTGTCAGGAGCCTGCGCGACAAACCAGTCAAACGACTCCAGCTGCCTGAACACCTCAATGCCCTGGTCAACCTAAAAAACATGCATAGAAAATATGGCTAATCATATTTGACAAATGGTCGATAAGGTGCGCAAATAAATTATCAAACATTAATGACATGACTTACAATGGCCAATGCCCAGAACTGGTCATAGACCTCACGTGGCGCGTACGATGTCTTCTTCACTGGGGAAGGGCGATTCACCCTCGTGCGCGTCACCCTGAGAAACCACTGTAAGTATTCCTCAGTACTAATGCCGTCGTGCTTCAGCGATACAAGGCTATCATACGTTTCCTGCCAGGTATTCCACTGGTGCACCTCGTCACCCAACAAAATCAAGGCATCAGCCACCTCGAAGTTCGGCCCTCGACCACCCCTGTATGGCCGCATGTCTACAGCGGGTTTTGGTATCCCTTGTGGACAGCCAGCTTGCTTCATAGCTCGATCGGGCATCTGAAACTCACATTCTTCGAAGTGAATGAGCGGCACCCGAACCAAACCTGCCAGCACGTACGACACCGGAAGTTGCCAACACCACTCATCCAACAGATGCATCACCTTGCCATATGGCTGCCACGTCACCTGGGATGCATCTAGTATCTCAGTTCCCCCCGATAGAACTTTAGATGGTGGTGAGGGTCTACCCGTCTCCCCCTCCGGTTGGTCGTAGGCCCCCAGGCCCACACCCTAGGCCACGTCTCATCGGAATCTACCAACGGTTGTGGACGACCCATGGGTAGCCTCTCATAAGACCAAACCTGTGATGCAAACGTTATATGGAATTAGTAATTAATCCCGAATATATTGACTAAGGATCCTACCAAGAAAATAAATGTCATACCTGTAATAGAGTCAGGTAGGCGGCAATGGACTTGGCACCGTTTCTCGTAGCCTTATGCAGTGCTCGATATAGGTGCGCAAGGACAGCTGAACCCCATGAATAGGAGTATACCTCCTCAAGATCCTCCAAGAACACCATATACTTCGGATGCACCGTGTTTTTCGAATGCGTCGGAAGTAATATAGCTCCAATAATATACAGAAGGAATGCCTTCGTATACGTCACGAAATCTTGAGGAGTGTATTCATCCGGTAGCACGCCGTACTGCTCTCTCAGCCATTTAAGCTTGACGCCGTTTGTTGTAAGCGCTGCCCTTGGAATTCCCGGAAAATACTGCATAGCCATATTCGCTATGGATGCAGACGGCACGTTCAAAGTAACGGGTCTGCCGTGACATGGGATTCCAAGTATAAATCCGACGTCCTCTAACGTAACAGTCATTTCACCAAACCGGAAGTGAAATGAGTTCGTCTCGCTCCTCCATCGTTCAACTAGAGCGGATATCAGGCAATCGTCGTGTCGAGACCATTTCCCGGGATCGGTGAACAGGGTTAAATTTTGACGGTGTAATAGCTGTATTTGTTCCTCGTTTAGTACCCACTCTTCAAGGTGCCTTGTGCTTTGAATTGTTTCCAAAACACCCCTATCGACACCGTCAAATACGTGCCTCGCGACGTGGTCATCGTCATCGTATAGGATTGATGTATCATGAGGTCCAGAGCTGAAATTCATACCTTTAAGAACAAAATATAATTATAAACCAACTTAGCGTCCATAATATCCATAATATTTACATTCCAAAACTATAACTG